>OX451735.1:960597826-961145591 GCA_948472305.1 Vicia faba
AACGAATGGACGAACCAACACACTGTCACGAGATTAATACTGAAGAAGTAGTGGACCAGACTTGGTTTCATGAAGTCAAAAGGTATCTCAAGGCTCAAGAATATCCAGAAGGAGCTTCAATCAATGATAAAAAGTTCCTAAGGAGATTCTCCGCTAAGTTCTTCCTAAGTAATGGCATCATGTACAAACGTAATCATGATTCTATTCTGCTCCGTTGTGTGGATAAGATTGAAGCTGAAAAGATCATGGTTGAATTACATGAAGGTACTTTTGGCACCCACTCTAGTGGGCATACGATGGCGAAGAAAATTCTACGGGCAGGCTATTATTGGTCTACCATGGAAGCAGACTGCTATCAACACTCCCGGACATGTCATAAGTGTCAAATCTATGCAGAGAAGGTGCACGTGCCTCCGGTTCCTCTAAATGTCTTAACAGCTCCTTGGCCCTTCGCTATGTGGAGAATTGATATGATTAGGGATATCAAGCCTACAGCCTCTAATAGACACCGCTTCATTATAGTGGCCATTGACTATTTCATAAAGTGGGTCGAAGCAGCTTCCTTTGCATCCGTTACTAAGAATGTTGTTGCCCGCTTCATCAAACAAAATCTTATTTGCCGGTACGGTATCCCGGAAAGGATCATCACTGATAATGGTACAAACCTTAACAACACTATGATCACCGCCTTATGCGAGCAGTTCAAGATCCAACATCACAATTCATCCCTCTATCTGCCAAAGATGAATGGTGCAGTCGAAGCTGCTAATAAAAACATTAAAAAGATCATACAGAAAATGACACTCACCTACAAGGACTTGCATGAAATGCTACCGTTTTCTCTCCACGGGTACCGTACCACGGCTCGCACATCAAATGGGGCAACACCCTATTCTTTGGTTTATGGCATGGATGATGTCTTGCCTATCGAAGTTCAAATCCCCTCCTTGAGAACTATGAAGGATGCAAGTTTGAGTGAGGACGATTGGATCCAGACTCGGCTTGATCAACTAAACTTAATTGATGAAAAGAGACTTACTGTTGTTTGCCATGGTCAGATGTATCAAAAACGGATGATCAAGGCTTTCAACAAGAAAGTCAGACGCCAAGTATATCAAGTTGCAGATCTAGTGATCAAATGCATCATCTTACCACAAAGTGATCCCAGGGGAAAATGGACTCCTACCTATGAAGAACCATTTGTAATCAAAAGCATATTCTCTGGTGGGGCCATGATCTTAACCACCATGGATGGCGATGACCTGCCACACCCTGCGAACGCGGACATAGTCGAAAGATACTACACATAAGATACCCGCTAGGTTGACACACCTAGGCAAAACAAGGGCATCCCGACGAACCAAAAGGTTCGGGCAAAAATTAGGGATAAAACAAAAAAAATCTATACACCCGGCAAGTTGAAAACCCGAAAGGGCGACTTGGGAAAAAAGGGTTTCCCAGTGGATTGAAAACCCGAAAGGGCGGTCCAGGAAAAAGTTAGGGAATTAAAGCATACGACTATGTCTCGTCGGATCACTTTGGGGACAATCTCTTCACTAACAAACTCGGAGTTCTGATTGATTCAATTATCTTCGGATGAAGCAACGGATAGACAAGATATTCCGAGATACGGAGGCTATAGCAGAATGGGAACCCCATGGGATTATCACACATAGCTATCTTCCTTTGTATAAATTTTTCTTATGTTCATGACACCATCCTCTTACTAGGATGTTTGTCTCCTTTGTACAAAAATACTTATTCAAAGTGAATACAAAGATATCTCTTTAAAGTACAGAAAACTATTTGTCCTTTTCTTTTACACTTGTGTTTTATTTGCAAAAAACATCCAATGATTCATTAATGAACATATGCATTTGAACATAATTACTTTTTACAAATAAACAAAATGGAAAAGAATAATTACTGACAGGTTGAAAGAATAGGAAAAACGTCCTTAGGCTATTCCATGAGCAATCCCTACAGTACGTCATTAAGATCCCCAGCGGAGCTGAAACTTCAAGCTATTAATCCCCAGCAGAAAACATCCAGTCTCTCCAAATTCCCCATCAAGTTATCCTGAAGCCTGAAAATCAACCGGACAACAACTAACTTCTGTTTCTCCCCAGCCTAGGATAACTCCCCGGTAGGGTGACAGACGACCGAAACTCTTGAACTTTTTCCAAACAGGAATAAGCTTTTTCCCCACATAGTTTTCATTGTTCCCCGACAGAACAAAGATTCCCATTGTTAAATCCCCAGTAGAAGTCATCAAAATTCTCTGGATTCCCCAATCAAATTACTCAAGCAGTACACAACATTGTTCTCCCGACAATAATTTTTGTTAATTACTCCAACTTCAAGATATGAAGAATCCACATATCGTCAACAATACAGCAAATCAGCTTACATGCGCATACATTACATCCACATATCATAAACATTGATAAAACACATATATTGCATCATACATTTCATGCAACATAATTTCATGTTCCAGCTAACATTTTACCCTTTTCAGGATAAGATTAATAGCTACCGCTAACAACGTACAATCATGATACAGTTTAAATACGCTCCAGACACGGTTGCCATTCTTTTACTCATTCAGATTCAACCTTTTGATACAGTTCAGATACGCTCCAGATACGGATGCCATTCTGACACTTATTCAGATTTCAATCATGATACAGTTCAGATACGCTCCAGACACGGTTGTCATTCTTTTACTCATTCAGATTCAGCATTCATGATATAATACTGATACGCTCCAGACACGGTTGCCATTCTGTTACTTATTCAGATTTCATGTTCAGATACGCTCCAGACACGGATGCCATTCTGATACTTATTCAGGTTCAGTCTCCAGATACAACTCAGATACGTTCCAGATACAGACACGATTCTGATACTCATTCTTTTGACTTACAACTTACAATTCAACAAACATTCTTTGATGGCATCTACAAGCTCATCTCCAATAAGATTCTATCACTTCTCCAAATGGCATCTTTAAGCCCATTCCCTCAATTACACTTTGTCAAGTGAAAATTTACGGGCACTCTAGTGTCCAATCATCTTTTACCTTCGAGTCACGAACGTCAAAACTCGCCAATCTAAATCTTCAGGTTCAAGAAGATTGAACATGGGCAGCTGTTGTATCCCAAAATTTTCCCTCTCATTTATCAAGACTTTTCTCACAAGACTTCTTTGACTCAAGACAAGATTAGGGTTTGGTCAGCTCAAGACATCTCATCTTGCATTGATAACCCAAAATTAGGGTTTGAGTTTGCACAAGGATTTTTGGACCATCAATGCTTCATGTGACTTTCATACATCATCTTGGATTACACTTTTGCTCAATCAATAGGAAAGTTGACCTAAAAATCAACTGTATTGGGGGGAAAAGTCAACCATGGCCAATTAACAGTCAAACTTCATAATTTTTTATCCACATCAACATTTTAGATTCACATGTATCATTTGGTCAAGTTTTGATCACAATTCCTCAAGAAATTTGATCAAATCATCAAAAGGGCAAAATGGTCAAAATTAGGGTTTTTGATTGAGAAAGGACAATTTCTGATTTTTAACCTAGAAAATGACCAATTGAGTTCAAGCATGATTTCAAGGATTCAATGGCATAATCTTGACTCAATTACTTGGTTCAAAACATCTCAAGTTCATTGGATTAACAAATGAAATTTGCAGTCAACTGATCAAAAGTCAATTGTAAACTGAAAAGTCAAACTTTGACTTTTTGGTCAAAATCAAGTGCCAAGGGTCATAATTCATCAAGATATGTCAAAATGTGAAACTTGTTCACCAAGAAAACAAAATTTGAAAATTAGGGTTTTGAATTTGAAAATTTTCATAACTTAGAATTTTTCTAAGTATAAAAATTTTCTTATTTTTTCTCAACTTTACACCACCTTTAAACCATGTTGCATTTTGATTCAAGGAAAATCCCCAACATGAAATTGTATACCTCCATGAAATCTACAACTTTTCTTCACAAACTTTTCCCTAAAGATGCTTGGATCTCAAGTTATAAATTTGTGAATACATGGTCATGAACTTCTTAACTTAGTGAAATTTTGCCCTAATTTAGGCAGGTTTTGGACCCAACTTCATGGAAAGTTTTCACCTAGTTCCAATAGGTATCTCAGAATGCATTTCAAATATGGATTATAGAACACATTGCAAGCTTTCCAAAATGTCAAAGAACTCTCCAAGATCATTTTTGAGTAGGGAGAATCGAAGAGAGGAAGTTGGCATTTTCTCACTTTTTGTTCAATCCATTTTCATGAAGAACCAAGTTGCAAATCAAACCTATGCTGGCTATTTCATGCTTTACAGGTCCTAAACTTGCTACACACTCCTTAATTAAATGCATACTCAGATGACAAAGCCGCTATCCATGCTTTTGAACCTTTATCCAATTGATAATTCCACTTATGGCAAAAAGGTTCCATTGCCATTTTCATAAAGAAACACTTTTGCAAACTTTTCAACTTGGAGCTTTTAACCTGTCCCCTTGATGCATACAAACCAAACAGGTCTCAAGAAACTTGTACAAAATCATACCAACCCTAAAGCAAGCTGGTACAAGCATGTGGGTTTTGTCTTCTCACTTTGCTTCAAGTACAAGAAAAGTTGAAAAAAGGCTAGGGCTTGCACATCTGTTGAGAAGCTGACTTTATATCATTTCAATACTAATATGCAAACAATATGCAACACATAACACGCTTGGCAAGGACCTGAAACTCTCTAAAGCTGAAAAACACCAAAAATCTTCCCAAACATACAGTTTCTGCATATACACATCCATCATCCATTTGGCTCGTGCGTTTTGTGTTTAGACCATTCAAACATATTACATATTAGATATCAAACTCATCCAAACCTTCATCCCTGTTCTGTAACCTTTGTTTCACCATTTGCTATTGTTAACTTTGAAGCTTGCAGTTGGACTTGGTCAGGGAGTTCTAGCCACTTTTGGAGCAAGGTAGGGGTTAGAATAGATTCAGGGAAGCTCAAGGAAGTTCAAGCAATCATCAGGCCTCCATCAAAGTCCATGCATTTCCATACACGATTCCAGCTGAAGGAGGTATTTTTTCAAACTCTATCTCCTTGTACAGGCAACCTCAGGCCACGATCTGTGAATGGAAAGTGTAGTTCTCATCCTAACGAATCTATACATATCATTATCTTGAATTTATTTTACTTGTGCTTAGAGAATTTGGAGTTTGAAATCTCTGAAAATTTTAGGTTAGGATTTAGGGATTTCAAAATTCTCTTTGATCTTTGATAGTTAGATTACATAATTTATATGGTTGGAATCGTGAGTTCAAATGCTACATTTTTCATGTTATAAGTTTTCATTTTTATGCAAGCATGAGGAAGTTACAGGTTGACCGACCATGGCGTGAGGAAGAGAAGGCATGACAGGGACGAAGTCTGTATTGGGCTTTTTGGCTTCCTGGGCCTTTTTGATTTTGCTAACACTACCACTGATTTGCTATTTCACCCCCTGTTAACTCTTTCATATTTTATTTTATTTTATTTTTATATTTAATACTTTTAATTATTTTCTTTAATGATAAAAAATCCTAAAAACAATTTAATTATTTTTACACTTTTATTTTATTTTTTTTTATTATTTCTCACATAAAAAACTTAATTTATTTTGTTAGAATTTAATTTATTTTCTTAATAAACTTATAAATATAATTAAATATACTTAATATTTTTATTTTATATTTCATACTTACAAATACCTATTTTTTGCATATATTTATTTTTAATATTTATATACAATATTATTTATTATTTTCATACCAAAAAAAATGCACAAAATAATAATATAGAAACATTATTTTCTTTTAAATAAAATTAGGGTTTAATCCCTTTCAAAAGAATTAAATATTTTTCCTTATATTTTTTAGGTTTAAATTAAATATTCTTTTACACAAAAATAAGACATCAAAAATCTCTTTTCTTTACATATACATTACATTACATTTTAAATATTGTATTATATTTATCTTAATTCGCACAAAGTTCGATTTGATTGTAATAATATATATAGCTTTATATTTGTGCAAATCCCCATTCAAATTTGTATTCCCCCTCCCATAAAATTGTTGTAATAGCTTAGTATATTTACATTACGCAATTTATTGCTTTCATATGCCATGATTAGTAATTAAGGTTTGTATGACAAGAACAATATCAAAGAAATAGAAAACCCTAAATGCAAGATCAAAAGCATTAAAATGATACACTTTGCACACAAGCACCCTTAGGGTTTCTCCCACTTGGTTTCCTAAAATAAAATGGCCATGTTACGCATGCGAAGTATCTTGGCAAAACAAAACAAATATAAAGATCATAGTCCCTCGATGACGCTATTCAAAAGTTTCCTTACAAAATGAACTTAGTCCCTCAAAAATGCTAAGATACTTTGCAAACATTGCTAACCATGGTTATACGATGACCCACGCCCGCCCTTTTACATCCAAAGATAGGGTTGCTTAACCAAATCAATGGTAAGCCAACAATGTCAAAGGAATAGAAAATACATAGGAAAGAAATTTGAGTAGGTAGATAACTTCTAGTTACTTGCTCCATTTCAAACAAAATCCTTGCTATTTTCAAACACATACACATTTCAAAAACATCTTACAAACATTGAAAACATTTTCAAAAGACAAACATCTTTGTATACATTGTTACGAACGATAATCATTACAAAGATTGCCTAAACGAATGACCTCTTTTACAAAATACTTTCAAAACCACATCAAACACCATTTCAAACAAACCAAAGCAAGTGATCTAAGGAAGTAACTAAGAGCCCATGGAAAACCATGGATGAAAAGGGTGCTAGCACCTTCCCTTTTCATAATCTACCCCCCGAACTCAAGAAAACATCTCAAAGGTCTTTCCTGTGCTTTTTCACCTTTCCTTTTAGATAAAAGAAATGTCGGTGGCGACTCTTACAAACCATAACATTTGCGAAAAAACACAAAACCTCAAGTCAGTTCTCCCACCGCATCACAGCTATGAATACAGCTTATTACATTCATAATAGAATCTTCATAAGACCTATTATGTAAAAGACTACTTATGAATTGTGTAAAGGAAGAAAACCCAACATCTCTTATTTCCATCCTTTTGGATGCTGATGTTTTATTCTGAACACTAAAGTGAATCTTAACAAGTTTGATTCTAAAGCACAAAAGTGGATTATGTTGGGATACTCAAAATTCTCTAAGGGATACAGAGTATACAATACAAAAACACGTATTATGGAGGAATCAATTCATGTTAGGTTTGACGATAAGCTTAACCCAGGAAAGTCAAAGCTGTTTGAGAACTTTGCAGATCTAGAAATAAACATTACATGTTTTGGAGAAAAGGCTAAAGATTTTGAGAACAAATATTTCAATATAAATGATGATACATCAGAAGTACTTGAATGTTCATAAGTCCAGAAAAGAAAAAGGAAAATGCAAATCATATCTGAAGATTTGATTCTGGGAGATAAAGCTGAACCTGTCATAACAAGATCCACATTTAAACAAACTGAGGAAACGCTTTTGGGATTGGTGTCTCTGATATAACCAACTTCTTGTCAAGAACAACTTTACGACAATGAATGGGTTCTAGCAATGGAAGAAGAGCTATATCAGTTCTCCAGAAAAAATCTTTGGGATCTGGTATCTAAGTCTAAAGGGACTCATGTTATTGGAACCAAGTGGGTCTTCAGAAACAAATTAAAAGAGAAATGAGAAGTCGTCAAAAATAAAGCACGACTGGTTGCACAAGGTTATAGTCAATAAGAAGGTATTGACTATAACAAAACCTTTGTTCCTGTTGTCGGGTTAAAATCTATTCTCCTTCTAATTTCATTTGTTGTTAATAATCATATAACCTTATATCAAATGGATGTCAAAAGTGTGTTTCTGAATGGATACATTTTTTAATAGGTATATGTACACCAACATATAGGTTTTGAAAGTACTAAGTTTCCACAACATGTTTTTAAACTTATAAAGTCATTAAATGGTCTAAAACAAGCTCCCATAGCTTGGTATGATAGAATAAGTGCTTTTCTTTTAGAAAATGGTTTCTCAAGAGGCAAGGTGCACACTACCTTTTTTTGTAAAAACTTTGGAAACAATCTAATGATATGCTAAATATATGTGGATAACATTATTTTTGGTTCTACTAATTTTTCTGTTTTGAAAGAGTTTTATGAGCTAATGTAGGTTGAGTTTGAAATGAGCCTGATGCAAGATTTAAAATACTTTCTGGGAATACAAATAAATCAAACTCCATAATCTATGTATATTCATCAAATCAAATATTAAAAAGATCTTCTAAAGAAATTTGATATGTCAGATAGAAAACCAAAAAACACTCGTATGCATCCTACATGTTACAACATAGTTTGGTTCTACATCTAATTCATAGTTTTGATGATAACAAATACATAATTATTATGAAGAACAATTATGCACTCTAATCATTTGATTGAATGTACAGAGAAGTTCTGATGAAAGCTAAGAAGATAATGACGTGAATTAACATATATGAAGCTATGAAGGGAACGTGCTTGTAAGAAGCTCATAAGGGAAACTAAATGTGATACGCCAGTAAAAGAAGTTCTGATGCATAAGTCAAACTTCTGAAGCACCAAGCTGCCAGTTATACTGTAATAAGAAAAGTTCTGAAAGAACAAAGAAGTTTCAACGTAATCATCAAACTTAATTTATGAGACCAGGCACTCAAAGTTTCGAATACTCTAAAGGTCTGTAGGTCCAACATCACACTAATGTCTATCAATACAGGATCAAGAAAGTAACGGTTGAAACTTTATGACTAGGAACAACATCTGTAATTTTGGAAAGGATATTAAACCTCAAATTTTGAACCTTCCAAAATAAGCATATATGTTTCAAAGGAATTTTTGAACCTTTTTTTTATATAAAGTGAACTATGAAGATGAATCGAAGATACAACTCTCACGCATACAAAAAAAATAGCGCTATAAAAATTCTCATGTCTTTGTATCTCTTGAGTTATTCTTTATGCTATAATTTGTGTAAACATCACAGTTGTGATATAGCTTGTTAGAAGCATTTGTAAACACATTGTATAATTGTTTAGAATTGTATTTCATAAGGAACCAAGTTGTGGTTTGATATCAAGAAGATATTGATGGTTGTCTTCGTGATTTGTAATAATCATAGATTACTGGATTAAGACCTCGATTGAGAGAGGCGAAATCACCTTGACAGGTGGAATGGAGTAGCTTTGAGTTCAAGCAAACCAAGATAACAAATGTGTTATATTGTTTTGATTTTTGAAAACCCCAATTCAAACCCATTTTCTTGTGTTTTTCTATCCTTCAATTGGCATCAGAGTGTCTATTTCTGGGTGCTAACACTTAATCGTGTCAGAAATAGATCCTAGCAAGAAAAACACTATGGTGGAACCAGTTCAAAATAACTAAAACAACAACCATGATAGGAAAGATAGAATCAGCGGCGGACCTTCAATCTTTGATGGTGAAAATTTCGATTACTGGAAAGACATAATCAAAAGTTTCTTTCTAGCTCATGACGCTGATCTCTGGGACATGTTAACTGATGGCTACATTCATCCCATTAATGCAAGCGGTCAAAAGATCGATAGAAAGAAGATGACATATCAATAAAAGAAAGAGTTCATAAATCATCACAAGGCCAAAATGATCCTTTTGAGTGTTATCTTATACATTGAGTGTGAGAAGATCGCAAACAGAGATTCAACTCAGAACATGTTTGGATCTCTAATAATGACCCATGAAGCCAACACAAAATTAAAAGAGACCAAAAAGCTTGCACTCATTAAGAAGTACGGGGCTTTCAAGATGGAAGAAGATGAAATAATTGAGACAATGTTCTCAAGGTTTCAAATTCTAGTTGTTGGATTGAAAGTTCTGGACAAGGGGTACTCCACAGTAGATCATGTAAATAAAATCATCAAAAGCTTACCCAAGAAGTGGAGACCTATGGTCACAACCTTAAATCTAGCCAAGGATCTGAACAAAATATCACTTGAGTAACTAATCAGCTCCTTGAGAAGTCACGAGATAGAGCTAGAAGAAGATGAGCCCCAAAAGAAAGGTAGGTCCCTTGCTCTTAAATCTAATAAAAAATACGAAACTAAAGATTTACAGGAAGAAGAAGTTCTGGTGGATCCTCATCAGAAGAAGATGAACTATCTCTTCTTTCTAGAAGAGTCCATCAGCAATGGAAGCATAGACATGGGAAATTCAAAAACCCTAAAAGATTAGGTAATTGCTCCGAATCATCCTATGGATACAGAAAATCAAGCAACAAAGACGTTATCTATTATGAGTGCAAAAAGCCAGGCCACTATAAAAGCGACTACCCCAAACTTCAGAAAGAAAAGCCAAAGAAGAAATTTGTCAAAGAAAAGAAGAAAAGTCTTATGGCAACATGGGATGACTCAGAATATTCAGAAGCAGAATCTGAATCAGAAGATGAATGGCCAATATAGAATTAATGGCAAACGTATCAGATTGCACTGATTTATTTGAATCTGAATCAGACTCAGAAGAAAAAGAGGTATTTTCTAAATTTTCTAGATCTCAATTAGAAGATAGTCTATCTGAAATTCTTGAAAAATATCAGCAACTTAAAATCAAATACAAGAATCTGAAACATGGTCTTGTATCTGAAATTAAAGAAACTAAGAAACTAAAAGAAGAAAACTCTGAGCTAAAAGAAATCAATTCTAAACTTGAAAATGAAAAATCATTTATTAAAAATAAATTACAAAAAGCTCAAAAAGAATATGTCTCAGAAGTTTCAACTAGTTATGATAACATCATAAAAGAATATGATTATAGCTTTCAATAATTTCTAGCTAAAAACATAGATAGAAGCAAGATGGCTTCAATGATCTATAGAGTTAGCAGAAATGACAGAAAATTTATAAGATATGTGAAACCAAGAGGGGAAGAACCATATCAACCAAAACAAGTTGATGACATGGTCATAAAACTCACACCTCTAAACTCACATTTCACGTATGGACACACACATGATATAAAATTTACTAGTGAGTCATATTCTGTGAACTCTTATGTTAAATCAAAATTTTGGAAACTCTAACCTAAAAGGACCCGAAACATTATGGGTACCTAAGGATAAAATTATCTATGTTGCAGATGTCTTTAGCAGCATAGTTGAAACACCCGTCTTGGTACCTAGACTCTAGATGCTCTCGACATATGAAGGGAAGAAAGGATATGTTCTAAATCCTGGAACTTAAATCTGGTAGATATGTAGGTTTCAGAGGTAATCAGAAAGGAAAAATCATTGGTTCTGGAACTGTTGGTAACAGTAAACTTCCCTCTATAACTAATGTTCTTTTAGTAGATGGATTAATGCATAATCTGTTGTCCATAAGTCAATTAAGTTACAAAAGTTATAATATTATGTTTAATCAAAAGTCTTACAAAGTTGTAAGTCAGAAAGATAGATCAATCCTATTTAATGGTAAGAGAAGGAAAAACATTTATAAGATTAAACTTTCTGAACTAAAAAGTCAGAATGTATAATGAATTATGCTTGTTAACAATGAGAAATGGGTTTGGCACAAAAGATTGGGGCATGTTAGTATGAGAAGAATATCTTATATTAACAAACTCAATTTGGTCAGAGGACTTCAAAATCCGAAGTTCAACTCAGATGCTCTATGTGAAGCATGTCAAAAAGGAAAGTTTGTAATACCTTCTTTTAAATCTAAATTTTTTGTCTCTACCTCTAGAACATTAGAACTTCTGGATATAGATCTATTTGGACGAGTGAAAACTGCATCCATTAGCAGGAAGAAGTATGGATTAGTGATCGTAGATGACTATAGCTTATTGACATTGGTAAAGTTCTTAAGACACAAGGACGAGTCACACTCTGTATTCTCTACCTTTTATAACCAAGTTCAGAATGAAAAAGAGTTTAGAATTGTAAAAGTCAGAAGTGATCATGGTGGAGAAATCGAGAATAAATGTTTTGAAATGTTTTTTAATGAAAATGGCATTTCCCATTATTTCTCTTGTCCTAGAACTCCCCAACAAAATGGAGTTGTAGAATAAAAGAATAGAACTTTACAAGAAATGACAAGAACCATGATTAATGAGACTAACATTGCTAAACACGTGTGGGTAGAAGAAGTTAACACATGGTGCTACATTCAGAATAGAATATTCATAAGACCTATTCTAGAAAAGACTCCATATGAACTATGGAAGAACAAAAAGCACAACATTTCTTATTTCCATCTATTTGGATTTACTTATTATACTTTGAGCACCAAAGAACATCTGAACAAGTTTGATTCTAAGGCAAAGAAGTGTTTCATGTTAGGATACTCTGAACGCTCAAAAGGATATAGAGTATATAACACAAAAACAAGAATTGTGGAAGAATCCATTAACGTCATATTTGATGATAATCTTGGCTCTCAAAAGTCAAAGCAAGTTAAATTTTTTGCATATATAGATGTTCATATTACAGGTATTAGAGATAGATCTTCTGAAGACAAAAGCTCAAAAACCAATACCAATGCAGAAAAAGACATAAGTACAATCAACATCGATGCTACAAAAACATCTAAAGAACCCATTCAGAAAAGGCAGCCATGAAGCAGGTCAACACACTCTAAAGATTTGATTCTAGGAAAGAAGAATGATCCAATCAAAACAAGATCTACATTTAAAATAGTTGAAGATTCTCTCATGGGATTGATATCTCTAAAAGAACCAACCTCCATAGATGAAGCACTTCAAGACAATGATTTGATACTTGCAATGCAGGAAGAACTAAATCAATTTACCAGAAATGATTTATGGGATCTAGTTCTGAAACCAGAAGGATTAAACATCATTGGAACTAAGTGGGTCTTCATAAACAGTCTAAATAAACAAGGGGAAGTTATCAGGAACAAAGCACGACTAGTTGCACAAGGTTATAGTCAACAAGAAGGGATATATTATACTGAGACCTTTTCTCTAGCCACCAGGTTAGAGTCTATAAGACTTTTAATTTCATTTGCTGTAAATAATGACATCACTCTTTACCAGATGGATGTAAAAAGTGAATTTTTAAATGGTTATAGTGATGAAGAAGTTTATGTGCACCAACCCCCTTGTTTTGAAAATATAAAACATCTAGAATATGTTTATAAACTTAAGAAATCGTTATATGTTCTGAAACAAGCTCCCAGAGCATGGTATGAAAGACTAAGTAAATTACTTTTAGAAATATATTTTACCAGAGGGAAACTGGACACAAACTTATTTTGTAAACCATTTAAAAATGATATTCTGGTTTGTCAAATTTATGTACTTGATATTATATTTATGTCTACTAAAGCATCCTTGGGCAAATAATTTACAAAGTCTATGTAGGCAGAGTTTGAAATGAGTCTGATGGGAGAACTCAAGTTCTTTCTGGGAATTCAAATTAATCAAACTCCAGGATAAAAATTTATACATCAAAGTAAATATTATAAAGAGCTTCAGAAAAAATTTGACATGTCAGAAAGTAAGCCAACCAAAACTATAATGCATCCTACATGAATTCTGGAAAAGGGAGAGGTAAGTAAGAAGGTAGAGCAGAAGCTCTACAGAGGTATGATTGGTTCTCTCCTTTACTTAACCACTTCGAGACCTAATATGCTCTATAGCGTTTGTTTATGTTCTAGATTCCAATCAGATCTTAGAGAATCTCATTTAGCAGCAGTTAAGAAATTTTTCAAGTATCTGAAAAGTACTACTTATCTTAGTCTATGTTATAGAAAATCCAAAGAATACAAATTAGTAGGGTATTACGATGTTGATTTTGCGGGAGATAGAATAGAAATAAAAAGCACTTCTGGAAGCTGCCAATATCTAGGAGACAACTTGATATATTGGTCCACCAAAAGACAATCCACCATAGCATTATCAATTGTTGAAGTTGAATATATAGGTCCAGCAGGATACAATACTTAAATGCTCTGGATAAAGAGTCAGCTTGAAGATTGTCATATATACGAGAGTAACATTCCCATCCTCTGTGATAATACTTCTGCTATTTATCTTTCTAAAAATCCTATCTTACATTCTAGGGATAAACATATAGAAATCAAACATCATTTCATTAGGGACTATACTCGGAAGTGGATTCTTTTATTAAAATTTATAGATACAGACCATCAATGGGCTGACATATTTACAAAACCTCTTGCTGAAGATAAATTTAATTTAATTTTGAAACATCTTAGTATGGAATCCTGACCAGAATGAAAAGATATTAAATTTCTACATATTTAACCTTCAGAATGTTCTAAATTATTTTCTTTTGTGAACAATCTGAGCAATAGTTCTTCAGAAGTAGGAAGGAAAATTGACTCTGAAACTCTCTAGAAGGTCTGGACATAAGGAAAAAACGTTTCATTTCAAGATAGTATCAACAGTCCACCACATCAACATATGTCAACACAAAACGTAATGTCTTCTCTGAGATTGAACACGTGTTCACACTCTGGTTTGCCAAAATGTTTAAGTTGATGTGTTGAGGCGCGAGTCACATCGATAACTATTTTGAATATCTTCACGCATCTTCCATGTCAGAAAAAATTTAATGCTTTTAATCATTATGTTTAATTTTTTCTAATTGTAATTAATTTCATTTTTTTCTTCATTGCCTATTTATACACTTTTCTCACATACACTTTTCACCATTACCTTCAAAACTCTTTTTCTCTGCAATTTTTTCTCTCTCTTCTCTTCTAAAACCCTAAATTTTTTTAACAATGTCTTCCTCTTCATAACAACACACTTCACAAGATATTGTTTATACAAACATCATTCCTGAATCAAATTCCATCCCAAACAAAGAGAACTACATTTGATCAGTAAGAACTCTCCTCACATCGATCAAGAACCTTGAAGTTCTCTATGAACATATGCTAGGTTTCAAGAGTATCCAAGAAAAATGGGTATGATCTTGTTCCTGATGTTAAATTTCAAGGGTGGAAAAATTTCTTTGATAGGTTGGTTGGTCCAGTTTTCCCAAAAATGGTTAATGAATTATGGATTCATGCAAAAGTGTCAAATCTTCAAGTTACTTTGTTTGTAATGGCGAAGAATATCATGGTCACTAAGAAACTCATTGCAACTCTTATTAGACATTATAGAATTTTAGTCAAGTGTAGTGACATGGCATGGAAAAAGTCTCTCAAGAGATTTTTGTTTCTGGACTGCACTCCAACAAGATTAAAGATCTGAAAGACTACCTAAGAATCTAGGCTAGAATCATTTTGGGATGTATCAATCACATAAAACCAACAAGTTCTCATGACTACAACAACATTGATCAACAATATCTTTTGTATTTCATTTCTACCAATGTCAGAATCAACCTTCCCTACCTTCTGTTCAATCATCTGAAGAGCATAGTCAAGGAAACAAGAGAAGACGAGAAAAACAAAAGAGATTGGATTCTATTAGGAAGGTTGATCTCAGACATTCTGATAGAAAACGGGCTAATAGAACATCTGAGTGAAGCTCAGCAAGTAACTGAGCTGGAAACCTACATTGGAAAAACCCTCAACACCAACAACCTCAAAAAGATGAAGATCATAGATCACATCAAGAAGGACCCAACAAAAATCGTAAAGGAACTTATCTCTACAAAAATAATTCCTCTGGATGATTATCACCTCTTCACTAAAGTAGATTATCCTGAAATCATTGTCAGATATTTGGATGCTTGCAAAAAGGATGGAACTGTTCCTGATATTAACATTCAGAATCTTTTTCAACAACCAGAGGGACTCATCAAAAAGTCAAAGAAAACGAAAGCTTCTAGTGAAAAAATTCTAACAAGACTCCTAAAGCAGCTAAGAAACATGGTACCGCTTCTTTCACTTCTGTTGTTGAATCAATACTTTTATCAACATTTGAACCTTCTCATCTCCAAAACCTTCTGAAAATCCCTCACCACAAAATTATGATGACTCTAACATTGATCTCACCAGAACTACTAGTCAAACTCTGATGAATCCCTCTTCTACATTTATTGCTCAAACTCAGCCAAAACTTTCCCAAGTTCTTTCTGATATTGATCAGTATGATCCATCCATTGATGCTTCACAACTAGAAAATCAAAATGATGTTTCTGAACTACAAATGACTGAAACAACACTAGAAATACCAGGCATAACTTTCCCTCTCAACAACCCTAAACCACAAAATATCATCATCCCTCAATCACAGAACATCCATATCATCCAAGATACTCCCTCTCCACATATATCAACACCAAAATCACTTCTCTCCATTCACAACTCCCTAGATCATCACACTTCCATAGAACAATCAGAAGATCATCTGCGAACTATAGTTGATCAGCAATCCTTGAACAACCTAATTAATTCCTCCCAAAAAATAGTTGTTCCAAAACCCAAACTAAAACCAACCAAACGAGATGTTGGTAAATTGTTGCTGGATTTTGAAACAGAAATGCAGGAATCGGTCAATACTATGAACCAGGTTTGCATCAACAATCTCAACCTGATTGTCTTTGACTCTCTCTTGACCCAGTTCAGAAAATGGTTTAATTCTAAATCCATCTACCTGAAGTAACTTAACTATGAGTATGCTCAACTGAACTTCTGTGATCAGCTGAATGTATTCAAGGATCAAGTTTTGAAACTCTAGGAAAAGAAACCTCTTCTACAACTGGATAACACTCCCTGTGAATATCTACATAAACCAGAAGTTTGAGAGCAATCTCCTGAACCTCAACCTCTGGTCTTTTAACAAGACAAAGGAAAGGCGGTTGAAGAATCTTCTTCGAATGTAACAATTGAAGAAACGACTCCAACTTCTGTCATGCTGAAAACTTTGGATGAGTTGAATAAAGAGAATGAAGTTGTTAGTATAAGGTTGGATAAACAAGATGAAACAGTCAAAGAGATTAAGGGAATGTTGAACAAGCAAGAAGAATCCAACACTCAGATCAAAGGTCTTCTGGAATCATTGTTCACACGCCTTCCACCTCCACAACCTTAGATCTAGTTGTTTATTTATCTTGTTTTTGTTTTGATGTTTTTTTCCTATATTTTGTATGATTGTTTCGCTTTAATACATGACTTTTTTTTGTTCTAATATTGTATTTTTTTTCTATGTTTTCCTTATTTTACTCTTTTTGATTTATGACAAAAAGGGGGAGAAGTGAAAATGTTTTGATATAACAGTTATGGACTAAGTTTCAAAAATTTCAATATAATGTAACTTTTGATTATGAAAGTTTACAAGAATAGTCTTCACTTTAAACATGTGGTTGCATTAATAGCCTTCAACATAGGCTTCTCAGATCTTCCATCATATGCTTTGATCAACATCTGACGAGTAAAACATCTTCGGGAAGTTTCTATTCTGAATCTATTTCTGTTGTATCTGAGTACTCAACTCAGGGGGAGGCTCTGATAATATCTCTTTCTTTTAAGATACAAAATTGCTCATCAAAATATGTATGTTTTTTCATCATAAAAAATGGGGATATTGTTAGAACATAGTTTGGTTCTACAATTAACTCATAGTTTTAATGATAACAAATACATAATTATTGAGAAGAACAATTATGCACTCTAATCGTTTGATTGAAGGTATAGAGAAGTTTAGATGAAAGCTAAGAACATAATGACATGAATTAATAGATATGAAGCTCTGTAGAGAACGTGCTTGTAAGAAGCTCAGAAGAGAAACTAAAAGTGATACGCCAGTAAAAGAAGTTGTGATTCATAAGTCAAGCATCTGAAGCACCAAGGTTCCATTTATACTTTCATAAGAAAGTTCTAAAAGAACAAAGAAGTTTCAACATATTCATTAAATTGAAGTTCTGAGACCAAGAACTCAAAGTTCTGAATACTCTGAAGGTCTGTAGATCCAACATCACATTAATGTCAACCAATACAGGATCAAGAAAGTAACGTCTGAAACTTTATAACTGTGAACAACGTTTGTATTTTTGGAAAGGATACTAAACCTCAAATCTTCAACCTTTCAAAATAATCATTTATGTTTCTAATAGATCGTTGAACCTTTTCTATATAAAGGGAACTATGAAGATGAATTAAAGATAGGACTCTCATGCATACGAAAAAAGAGTGCTCTAAACATTCTCATATCTTTGTATCTCTTGAGTTAGTATTTGTGCTATAATTTGTATAAACATCACAATTGTGATATAGCTCGTTAGAAGAATTTGTAAACACATGTATAGTTCTTTAGAATTGTATTTCCTTGAAAAACCAAGTTGTGGTTTGATCTCAAGAAGTTGTTGAAAGTTGTCTTCATGATTTGTAATCATCATTGATTAGTGGAATAATACCTCGATTGAGAGAGACAAAATCACCTTGACGGATGGACTGGACTAGCTTTGAGTTCAAGCGGACCAGAATAACAAACGTGTTATATTGTTTTAATTTTTGAAAACCCTAATTCAAACCCCTTTTCTTGTGATTTTCTATCCTCACTACATGCATTATGGAAAAATATGACGTAAGTACAAAGTTTGTCAAAAGCACTATGGTGGTAAGATAGGTTATCTTCTCTATTTGACTGCTCCTCGTCTAGATATTTTATTCAGTGTATATCCATATGCTCACTTTCAATCAGATCCAAGGGAAACTCAAGTATCAGATGTTATGAGAATCTTAAGTATTTGAAAGGAACATCTAACCTTAGCTTGATGTATAAGAAAACATTAAAATGCAAACTATCAGGTTTTTGTGATGCAGACTATGCCGGAGATAAAATAGAACGTAAAAACACTTCTGGAAACTGTCAGTTCCTAGGTGACAATCTCATCTCTTGGTCTAGAAAAAGGCAATCAACTTTTGCACTATCAACTACTGAAGTAGATTATATATCAGCGTCACTTTGTAGCACCCGGGTGCTCTGGATGAAAAATCAACTTGAAGATTTCTAAATATACGAGGGCAACATTCTTATCTTCTGTGATAACATAGTTGTTATCTGCCTAAGTAAGAATCCTATTTTTCACTCTAGGGCTAAACACATATATATCAAATATCATTTTATTAGAGATTATGTTGAGAAAGGGATTCTCGTTTTAAAATTCATAGATACAGACTATCAATGGGTTGATATCTTCACAAAACCCTTAGTTGAAGATATATTTTTGTTCATTCTAAAACATTTAAAATTTATTTTCTATCCATGTAATACAGTGGGAGAACTGACTTTTTTTGGTTTTATCCAAAATGCACGGATATCTATTGTCTCCACCGAATTTTCTTTTATCCAACAAAGTAAAGGTTGAAAAGAACAGGAAATACCTTTGAGAATTTTCTAAGTTCGGGGGGTAGGTTATAAAAAGGGAAGGTGTTAGTACCCTTTTCATTCGTAGTTATCTACGGGCTCTTAATTGCTTGCTCACCTTATTTGCTTTGTGTGTGTACTTTTGAAAAGTTTTGAAATGCCAAATAGTAAGGCAATTTGCTTTATGATAACTCTTGTATCAGTCCTCAAAAGTGTTGATAAAGTGTTTTTGAAAATGTGAGGTGTAAAAAACATGTTTTGAGTTGTGAGAAACCAATTAACAGTAACTACCCTTACTTAAAAGTATTTCGTGTTATTTTCCTCTTCCTTTAGATAGTTCTATCCTACCATTAGTTAGAAGGAAGCCCTATCATTGGATACTTGAGGGACAGACGTAGGTTCACTCTATAGTCACAAAAACCACTCATAAGATGCTTTATAAATTACCCTAAGGTTTTATGATCTTTTACCGAGGCAGTTTCAAAAGGGTCATCGAGGGACTTATGATCTTATAACCAAAGGGACACTACTAAAATCTCCTACGTTTGAGAGACATGACTATTTGATTTTCCAAGGCACTAAGAGAGGTTAACCCTAGAGGTGGAAATGTGTGGGTGATTCAATTCATTTCACTTATCTTGTAATTAGGGTTTGCTAATTATTTCTTTTACGTCTTGCCATGCAATCCTATTACTCTGAGCAATTTATAAAAATAGTGGACTAATAAAGAAGAAATAACGTCCTACGATATCACATCGCTTCGGGAAGGGGGGTACAAACCATAAAAAAATTGGGGATAAGACAGTAAATAACCCTAGTTTAAAACTATTACAAACTGTGTGTATATACAACATAAGAATACGAAAAATAACGAACGCGCGAAGATTGAAAAAGGTACAAGTTTGAAACCCTTGAGAATATAATTATTTGATTAAAATTTTGGTATTTTATTGGGAAAAACATTTGAAATTTTAACTTAGCTCTACTTAATTTTAATTAATGAAATAATTAAAAATAATTAAATTAATTAATTTGCAACAATTAAATTTAATTAGAAAACCCTAAGTCTATTTTTTGTGATTTTATTATTAAAATAAAATTAGTTTTTAAAAGAGATATAAAACAATTAAGTAAATAAAATAGAGAAAGAATAATAATTAAAAAAAAGAAGAGAATTGGGCCTGATGTAAGAAGCAATTGGGGCGTATGCGTCTGAAATTGCTAGGCCAATAACCAGTATCAGCCCAAGGTCATGCGTGTGATTCAGTGTCGCTGGATCTGGATTTTTTGATCTGATGTTGTGATGGATCCAATGGTGATGATGAAAGAACGCATGGTACGCGCGCCTGCCCCTGTAACATTGGATATTCAAGAATGAATTAGAAAAATTATAGGCAATAGGCGGGGATCGAACCCCTGCTCTTTCCCATAACAACACCTTAACATGCACTGCCTCTACTGTTGTGACGGTTTTACTTCCGGTGATATAAACACAATAATAAATATATAACGTAAATCTGGTCGTAAGTGTTGACTGTACAACACACGTGCTAAAACTGGGGCCAAAACATTTGAACAAACCAATCGTGTTGTCCCTTTTAGCCATGCATTAGTCAACACCAGTCAAGCCACCGTGGGCGGTGGCTCCAGTCATCCCTTCTGTTTGCTCAAAAATCCAAACCGGCCAAAATCAAACATAACAAAAACAATAGGGACCCTACCCCCCTAATTTTGGGTCTATGAATTTAGTGGTGGTGCTCATTTGGCCTGAGAGCCCCTGAATCATTGAAAATGAAGCTCATCTGAAGTCTTGCCCTAACAACAGAAAATCTTCATCCTAGCGTCATACCTTACATGTAATGGTTCTAAACACACATAAACATTAGTAGCATCACAAATATATGCATGGAATCCATTTATATTACACGAAATAAGAGTTTGTGATCATAACAATATACCGAACGGTGCAACGATGATGAGCTTGATCCAGACATTGAAATGCTTTCTTGTGGACTAGACTGGTTCCTTGAAGCCTCGGGGATGTGTTTGAATGCTTGAAAGAGTCTGACAACGGCTGGAACACGAGATCTATGTTTACAATTTTCTTTGAGAAAATTTGGGAAATTTTTTAGGTTTTGGGAGGCAATTGCGAGTCTACTTGTGGTCTGATCTTGTTAAGAATATTTAGTACATCACATTAGGTCAACAAAAGGAGCAAGAATCCATGGCCTTGAGTGCATGATTTGTTTCCAAAAATGTATTTGAAAACTTTCCAAACTTGTGAAAATCTTGTTTTTAATGAGATTTTCTTGGTTTTCACGATTTCGACAGCTTGTTATGAGTTATTTGGGCCTCAATCTTGATGGAAACAATAGCTTGCATGCCTTGCACCCCCATCTTGCACTTTAATTTGATTTAATTTATATTAAATGAATAAAAATTTAAATAAATAAAAATAAAAATCACAATAATGCATGAATAGGTTTAGAGGTGCTTCGGTATGTCATAAACATGCTTGAACACCAAAATATAGGTCCATTAAATCAAAGATGCATTTTTGCTCAAAGTTGACTTCTTGCATTTTCACCAATTTGCCTAATTCCCACTGATCATAACTTGCTCAATTTGAATATTTTGAACAGGATCATAGACTTTTTGGAAAGCTCAAGACGTCCCCTACAATCTCTCTTTTGATAATTTTTGCATTTAGAGATTTTATCTTGATGTAATTTTCCTTGACATAAAATGCATTTTTGTTGACTTTTGAAAGGACTTGTAATGTATTGGCTCATATCTTTTCAATGATGAATTTTATTGGCATGACAATAAAAAAAAGTTGAAGAGGATTGGATTCTCTTTAAAGTGAGCCTTTGTTTGGGCAAAATGGATGGAGCATGTGAAAGTTATGTCTGGTCAAAGTTTAGTTGACTTTTCTTATGAAACCCTAATTTAGTAACTTTTGATTCTTGATGATTTGAGAGCATTCGTTGAGGAATCATGATCAACCATTGATAAAATAATGAATATCACTTCAAGATGTTGTCCAAAAATCTTGAAGTTTGATTGTATATTGACCACAATTGGCTTTTTGACCTAATGCAGTTAGTTTTCAGTTATCTGAACAATTGACTGAGCAAACTTCTGATGCAAGGCATAAAACTTGGCATGAGAAATCTTGAGGACATATTAGGAACCATGGAAACCACTTGGGGCCTTTGAAAACCAAACTTCCTAAGTGAAACCCTAGTTGGAAATTCATTTCTTAGGAGGAGAACTTGTTTGGTCAATTCTTGGTCAACCTTGAGCATTTGAGGACCTCTAGGAGTATGTTTTGAATAAAAAGAGAGGGAAAATTTTGGGGTGCAAGATCTACCCCTGTTCAATCGTCTTAAACCCGAGGATTTAGATTGGCTTATCTATCTTTCGTTATTTGAAGGTGGAAGATGTTGGAACACTAGAATGCCCAGAAATTTGCGCTTCCCGGTGCACGGAGTAACGTTGTCGGTTGATGGTATGCTTGAAATAGGCTTAAAAGAGAAGCCATACAGAGGGATGGATGAGATTTGTCGGAGATGGGCTAATAGATGCCATCAAAGTAACAATTGACTTCAAACTGTAAGAAGTATCGGAATAAATCTATTGCTTGATTTAAATTGAGCCAGAAGATGTATATATTTGACTTTGACTGGAAATATTATTAGAATAGACCTATGGTTGGTTCTATCTGAGCCAGACGATGTCTATGACCGTCTTGAACTCAAAGAAGTATCAGAATAAACCTTTGTTTGATTTAATCTGAGCCAGAAGAGGTCTTTGTATCTTTAACTAGAAGAAGTATCAGAATAAATCATGGCATGATTTAATCTGAGCTAGAAAAAGATCCGCTAGAAGAAGTATCAGAATAAATCTTTGGTCGATTTAACTTGAGTCATAAGATATATATGTCCCTTTTTATCTGGAAGAAGTATCAGACTTAAACCTATACCCGGTTTTATCTAAGCCAGAAAATGTCTTTAACTAGAAGAAGTATCAGAATAGACCTACACCGGATCTAAGATGAGCCAGAAGAAAGTCTACTGGAAGAAGTATCAGAACAAATCTATGTTTGATCTAAACTGAGCCAGTAGATATTTATCATGTTTTTTATCTAGGAGAAGTATCAGAATAAATCTTTGGTTGATTTAATCTGAGCCAGAAAGAGTCTTCAACTGGAAGAAGTATTAGAATAAATCTTTGGTCGATTTACCCTGAGACAGAAGATATTTATGCCAAACTTCAAATGGAAGAAGTATCTGAATAAATTTTTGGTTGACTTAATCTGAGCCAGAAGAGGTCTCTTTGTCTTTCGCTGGAAGAAGAATCAGAATAAATCTTTGGTAGATTTAACCTGAGCCAGAAAAAGGTCTACTGGAAGAAGAATCAAAATAAATCTTTGGTCGATTTAATCTGAGCCAACATATCTACGACCATCTTCAACTGGAAGAAGTATCAGAATAAATCTTTGGTCGATTTAATCTGAGCCAGAAGAGGTCTCTTTGTGTCTTTAATTGGAAGAAGTATCATAATAGATCTATGCTTGATCTAAACTGAGCCAACAGATAATTATGCTTGACTTTGACTGTAAGAAGTATCAGAATAAATTTTTTGTCTATTTAATCTGAGCCATAAGAGGTCTCTTTGTCTCTCAATGGATGAAGTATAAGAATAAATCCATGCTTGATTTAATTTGAGCCAGAAAATGTCTACGACCGTCTTCAACTGGAAGAAGTATCAGAATAAATCTTGGTGTGATTCAAAATGAGCCAGAAGAAATCCACGCTCGTTTTCAACTGGGAGAAGTATCATAATAGATCTATGCTCGATCTAAGCTAAGCCAGAAGATGTTGTCTTTGAGAAGACTGTCTGGTCATACTAGTAGTTGATGATGTTTGTCTGTTGATTGATCTTTTCCTGAAAAGCTAAAGAGTTAGTTGTATGCAATATCATGATGTATGAAATGCATTGCGGAATGATGTTCTCAAAATAAATGAGATTGTGTTATATGTGTTTCAGTTATACATATGCTATGATGTATTGTAAATGTTGTATGACTGTAATATGTGAGCGTGTCAATTTCTCTTTGTGGTGTCGTTGAACTGGGGAAAAATAAATCCCTGACTGATGTTGGAGATGAAGAATGTAACACCTCACTTTTTGTTGAAGTTAATGTTGATGGGGATTCCTTCTTTCTTTCCAAGGATATTCTGCTGGAGGCTTTTGACTTCTGCTTGAGGATAGAAGCCTTCAAGGAGATTTGATAACCTGTCATGGTTTTTGAAACGGATGGATCACATGCATTATAATTGGGAATAAAAAGACGAATGTTTCCTTTGACGTGGGTGGATACTCTTCTGGAGTAGTTTATTCTGATTAATCCTTCTAGAGAAAAGAGTTTTGTTGGTAGAATTTACCAACTTGGAGAAATAAACTCTATTGGGGGATGAACTTCTGTAGCTAGAGGAATAAAATCTATTGGGGAACGAAACTTCATAAAATGCTTGGGGATTTTATAAAACTTTGTTGGGGAACCAAAGATATCCATAGAACATGTTAGGGGATTCTCCAAGATGCTAGGGGAACGATTGAACCTCTTTATCTGTTAGGAAATGTTGGAGCAACTGAAATCATTAAGCTATATGCTAAGGATACGGCGGTGAACTTCAGGAAGATGTCCCTGTTTATATACCTACTGGGGAATATATCTTTGTCGTTGATGGACTTTGTAAAGATAGTCCTCTCGGGGTGGCTGCTCTGTGGGGGTTTGTGGATGACCTTTAACATTGTCTCACCTCTTAGAGCCTTTAGTAATTGTCTTTCCGTTTTTATGTATGCATTTGTAAATGGCAATCATATTCGAATGCATATGTTCAAAAAATTATCACTGGACGTTCTTGCAAACAAAACAGAAAAATAAAAAACGAATAGTTTTAAACTTTAAAAGAAAAGCTTCGTATTAATTTGAGAAATTCTGCCTATAACAGGCGTCTTTGTACAAGGAGACGGACATCTTAATAAGAGAAATGTCATCGTAAAAATGAGAAATATACAAAGTTCTATACAAAGAAAAAAAACTATATGAAATAATTCCATTGGGTTTCCAATCTACTATTGCCTTTATATCTTTGAGCGTCTCATCACTTTGCTGTTTGGAAGAAGTTCACTGGATTGATCTGTACCGTTCTAACTTGCTAACAAAGTCTAGCTGTAAGGTGATCCAACGTGACATAGTCATACGGTTTTAAATCCCAAATTTTTTCCTGGTCTGCCCTTTCGGGTTTTCAATCCATCAGGACACCCTTTTTTGCCCTAGCCACCTTTTCAGGTTTTCGACTTGTCGGTCGTACACATTTTTCATATATATATATATATATATATATATATATATATATATATATATATATATATATATATATATATATATATATATATATATATATATATATATATATATATATATATATATATCCCTAATTTTTTCCCAAACTCTTTTGGTTCGCTGGGATGCCTTTATTTCTGCTTAGGCCAGTCAACCTAACAGGTCTCTTTTCATGTGTAGTATATTTTAACTATATCCACGTTTACAGGGTGCAGAAGGTTGTCACCGTACATAGTTGTTAATGTCATAGCTCCACCGGAAAATATACTCTTAATCCCAAATGGTACTTCATATGTAGGAGTCCATTAGCCCTTGGGATCAATTTGTGGCAGGATGATGCGCTTGATTACTAGGTCACCAACCTAATATACCCGACGTATGACCTTCTTGTTAAAAGCTTTGATCATACGTTTCTGGTACATCTGACGATGACAAACAGCCGTGAGCCTCTTCTCATCAATCAGGTTTAATTGGTCAAGTCGAGTCTGAATCTATTCATCTTCGTTTAAACCTGCATCCTTCATGATTCTCAATGAAGGGATCTGGACTTTGACAGGTAAATCAACTTTCATACCGTATACGAGAGAAAAAGGGGTTGCCCCTGTTGACGTGCGCACTTAGGTACGTTAACCGTGAGGATAAAATGGTAAAATTTCATGCCAATCTTTATATGTTACCGTCATCTTCTGTATAATATTCTTTATATTCTTATTAGCTGCCTCCCCAATGCTATTCATTTTGGACGGTAAGGAGAAGAGTTGTGATATTGGATCTTAAATTGCGTATAGAGCTAGGTAATCATAGTATTATTGAGGTTGGTACCATTATCTGTGATAATTCTTTCTGGGATACCATACTGACATATACGATTATGTCTGATGAACCGAGCCACCACGTTCTTGGTAACAAAAGCAAATGAGGAAGCCTCTACCCACTTCTTTAAGTAATCAACGGCGACGAGGATGAAGTGGTGTCCATTGAAAGTGGTAGGTCTAATCTCTCAAATCATGTCAATAACCCACATCGTGAATGGCCAAGGAGCAGCCAAGAAGTTTAAAGGAATCAGAGGTACATGTACTTTGTCAACATAGATTTGGCATTTGTGACAAGTCCTGGAGTGACGATGACAATCTGTTTCCATAGTGGACCAATAGTAACCTGCCCTCAGAATCTTCTTAGCCATTGTGTGCCCGCTAGAATGAGTGCCAAAGATACCTTCATGATCTTCTCATCTTCTCTCTTGTCCACACACCGAAGTAAAGTGGAATCATGGTTGCGCTTGTAGAGGATTCCGTTACTGAGGAAGAACTTTGCAGAGAACCTTCTTAGAAACTTCTTGTCACTGATGGATGCTCCCTCAGGGTATTATTGGGATTTGAGATACCTTTTCACCTCGTGGAACTAAGGCTTTTCTTCAACTCCCTCAGTATCAACCTCATAACAATATACTGGTTCGTCTAATCTTTAAATAGTGATTTGAGGGGCTTCGTTATCCCATATGACCTTAAACATGGATGACATGGTAGCTAGCGCGTCCGCTAACTAATTTTATTCCCGCGGAACATGTTCAAAGGTAATATCTTCAATATATGGGATCAAAGTCAACACATGCTCTTGGTAAGGGATGGGATTAGGATGCTTCGTGTCCCATTCTCCTTTAATCTGGATGATCACCAAAGCTGAGTCTCTATATACTTGTAAGAACTTGATTCTCATGTCAACAGCAGTCTTGATACCCATAATGCATGCCTCATATTCTTCCATATTGTTGGTGCAGTTAAAACACAGTCTGGCAATGAAGGGTGTATGGAAACCTTAGAGGGAGATAATCACAACACCAAAGCCATTGCTGAGTGCGTTGGAAGCTCCGTAAAAGACCATAGTCCATTGGGATCCTTTTTCAGGTCCTTTATCCTATGATACGGTGGGATAACTGACTTAGGGTTTTGCGTTTTATCACAAACCTTGTAGTTAAGAAGAGTCACCACCGACTTTTCTTTTATCCAAAAGGAAAGGCTAAAAAGAATAGGAAAGACCTTTGAGATTATTTCTTGAGTTCGGAGGGTAGATTATGAAAAGGGAAGGTGTTAGCACCCTTTTCATCCATAGTTATCAATGGGCTCTTAGTTGCTTGCTAGATCACTTGCTTTTGTTTGAATATGTGCTTTGTGTGGTTTTTTGAAAGTATTTTGAAAAGGGGCCATCATTTCGGAAAACTATGTAATAGTTCTCGTTCGTAAGAACGTATACAAAGTGTTGAGCTTTTGAAAATGTTTCATGTTTGGAAAATGTTTTGAAAGTGTTTTTGAAATTGTTGGTGTTTGTTTTGAAAATAAGCAAGAGTGTTTGATTTGAGATTGGGCAAGCAACTAGGAATAATCTACCTACTCAAAAGTCTTAGTTCATTTCTTCCTTTCCTTTGATATTTCTATCTTACCATTGATTTGGTAAGAAGCCCTATCTTTGGATGTAAAGGGACGGGCGTGGGTCATCGTATAGCCATGATAGCAATTTTTGAGATGTCTTAGCATTTCTCTTTGAGGGACTAAGATCATTTTTGAAAGGCAACATTGATAACGTCATCGAGGGACTATGATCTTGTATTTTTTATTCCTTTTTGCTAAGATATCCTACATGCATAACATGGCCATTTTTTTAAGGCAACAAAGTGGAATTACCCTAAGGGTGCAAGTGTGCAAATGTGTTGATTTACATGCATTGTTTTGTCTTGAATTAGGGTTTGCTAACTTGTTGATTTTAGTCTTTTCATACAAACCCTAATTTACTAGCATTTATATAAAGCGATAAATTGAGGAAAGTAAAATTACTAAGCTATTACATCATTAGGGGACGGGGGGTACAAATTTTCAAATGGGGATTTTGCAAGGAAATTAAACCTAATTATCTATTACAACCATATTGAATAAATGTGCAAGAATTGAATAAATAATGCACAAAGGTAAATTAAAAAAAGAAATGATTTTGTTTGGTTTTTTAATGAAAGGGTTTTGTCTTGACCTAATTAAAGAAGATGATTAATTAAAATTAAATAAAATTAACTTAAACTAATTAAGAAAGAAATTAAGTTAAAAAGGTATTTTATGGTTTTTTTTATGAAAAGGTTTTAAATTAATAATAATAATATGAAAATTAATTAAATAAAAGAAACTTAAGTTCTAAGTTAATTTTAATTAAGAAAATAAAATAATATAATAATTAAACCTATATATATAAATATTAATTATCAAAAAAAGAAATTAAATTGTTAAAAGAAAATGTTTTTAGTCTTTTTGTTTTTTATAGATAAAATAAATAAGTGTGAAAATAATAATAATAATATTTTTTGATTTTTTACCAATAAGACCTCATCCAAGTCCCAAAAAAATTTCTCCCAGCTACAATCCCGATGCCAGGTGTGCCTATCATTCCAATAGTCCTGGACATGATACAAATGATTGTTGGGCACTAAAGTACAAGATTCAAAACCTGATCGACGAAGGATTGTTGGTGTTCACACAAGATGGCCAAATGAAATTCTTCTTCCGTTCCTCAAAGGCTCACCACCTAAAATGACAAGTTCAGACAAAGAGGCTTCTGTTCATTTTATTTTTCAATCTCTTTTATTGTTCAAACAATTATCCATTAATGTCAAACTTTGTTTCATTAATTCATTGCATATTTATGTCTTGAATTCATCCATTCGTTTTCACTATATTTAAACTACGCTTTTTACTCTCTTTATGACATTCAACTCTTGCTAAAAATTACAAGCCTTTAGAGGGAGGATGACGAAAACAATGCCATAATCTCATACAATATTCTTTTGGACAGACCTTTCTAATGATGTACATGCATTCTTTCAAATCCTAAACACTGGAGTTATAAAGAAGATAATCCCTAGTCAACCCCTTCGAGCCAAAGAAGTAGAAGTTTTTTGTTTTAACACAAATTGAAACCTTTAATCAAAACCTGGGGCAGGGTAGTCTCTCACTTAATTCAAACGCGTGTTTAGCCACAAACTCTCACCTCGTAATACAATGAATGACGTCAAGAAATATTCCTCTGGAATCAAAAGACAGTGATGGTTCCCTATCGCATAGGCAGTCATTATCTCTAAAAAAAGCCCAGTAAGTCAAAACCAACAAAGGAGACTTAAGAAAATTGGGGCATCCTGCTGACTGTAATCTCAAAACAAGAACAGTCAGGCAAAAATTAGGGATAACAAATAAAAAGAAAGAGGTCACTACAAATCCTCGACAACATGAAAAATGTTGCAAAAATGATTGTCTTCCGACAAAATTAACTTGTCTGAGCCATCACCAAAACGTCTTTCCAGATTCAATTGGAGTTCAAACGCACAATTAACTGAGTTTAGGACTGAAGAACATCACAAAGAGAGGGTGGGTACAAATATACTTGGAGCCTTTATCCTTTGTTTCTTACACCGTGAACCAAGCCACGCTACAACCCTTCAAAAGTCATAATTGAAGCATGGGTTAGTTCAAAAGCATACTGTTACAAAAGGTATCCTGACTCCTGTAAGGCTTTACTCAAAATCTAGAGTTGAATTACAAACTTCTTTACTTGCTAAAAACGCATTTTTCAAAACTTCAAGACAAACATAAACTTTGCGTTACTTGAATATAACTGTTTACATATGGCTATTTGTTTGACAGTAGAGAAGTTCACACAATGAATATCCAGTGAACGAAAGCTCTCTCAGTGAACAAAATCAATTCAAGTAGGATGACACTTACAATGACAAATCTCCTATCAACAAAAGGGCATGACATGTCACTATTTAAGAACACTTGGGGAATTCCAGTCAAGATTCCAGGAAACCTCTCAAGAAATGCAGAGTAACCAGGGGCAGGTCTCCATCTCCGTCACTTGGGTATTGAACGTCTATCTCAGCGAAGGGTTACGTACAATCAAACATTTTCTGGCAATACCACAAACATTTGATGCTAGGGGCAATAACAAATCTCCCCAAAGTCCTTCTCATAGGATAATTTCCTAGCAAGATTTTAACCTCTGAAAACCTCTCTCCAGCTGAGTCGACTTCAAGAATCCTCGAGGACATCTGCCAGTGAAGTCGCCGCCTCCCCAACAGACCGACAACATGGTTTATTTCCCCAACAAAGAGCAGGAATCCCAAGCTTGAGGTGGCCTCTCTGACTACTACAAATCAAAGGACCATAAATCCTCTTCCCCAGTAGACTATTCTACAATCCCCAGCAAGTTACTGTGGGGCCTGGACCCGACCAGACATCAGTTCAACTTCGTCCATCAAGAGATAACTCCCAGTAGAGAAACGAACAACCGAGACTCCTGATCTCTTTTCCAATTAGGAATCAACACTCTCCAACAGAGTATTCTCAAACAAAGTCAATACTCCCCAGCGGAGTTCTCCTCAACAAAACAGGAATCCTCAGTGGAAACATTCTAGGAAAAGTTTGAAGAGACACCTAGTCTTCAACAGTAATCTGGGATTTAATGACTCCTCAGCGCTTGTCAAGGATTTATTTTCCAAGACAAAATTACATTTCAACAACATTCATAGCATATGCATTCAAAATACATATAACACAAATCTCATTTATTTTGAGAACATCATTACGCAATGCATACATCATGACATTGCATACAATTAATTCTTTACCTTTTCAGGAAAGATCAATCAACAGACGAAGATCATCATCTTTTGAGGTAGTAATCGTCCTAGATTCCTTCATCATTCTGCTTCAGCTTCTAGATACAGTTCAGATATGCACCAGATACGGATTCCATCCTGATGCTCATTCAAAGACAAATTTCAGATACAGTTTAGATACGCACCAGATACGGATGTTATCCTGATACTCATTCATATTCAGCTTCTAGATACAGTTCAGATACGCACCAGATACGGATGCCATCCTGATACTAATTCAGATTCAGCTTCTAGATACAGTTCAGATATGCACCATATATGGATGCCATTCTGATACTCATTCAGATTTAGCTTCTAAATACAGTTCAGATACACACCAGATACAATGCCATCCTGATACTCATTCAGATTCAGCTTCTAGATACAATTCAGATACGCACCAGATATGGATGCCATCCTGATACTCATTCATATTCAGCTTCAGATACAGTTCAGATACGCACCAGATACGAATGTCATCCTGATACTCATTCAAATTCAGCTTCTAGATACAGTTCAGATATGCACAAGATACAGATGTCATCCTGATGCTCATTCAAAGACAACTTTCAGATACAGTTCAGATACGCACCAGATACGGATGCCATCCTGATACTCATTCAAATTCATCTTCTAGATACAGTTCGGATACGCACCAAATACGGATGCCATCCTGATACTCATTTAGATATAGTTCAGATACGCACCAGATACGGATGCCATCCTGATACTCATTCAAAGACAGCTTTCAGATACAATTCAGATACACACTAAATATGGATGCCATCCTGATACTCATTCAGATTCAGCTTCTAGATACAATTCAGATACGCACCAGATATGGATGCCATCCTGATACTCATTCAAAGACAACTTTCAGATACAATTCAGATACGTACCATATACGGATGCCATCCTGATACTCATTCAGATTCAACTTTCAGATACAGTTCAGATACGCACCAGATACGGATGCCGACCTGATACTCATTCAAAGACAGCTTTCAGATACAGTTCAGATACGCACTAGATACGAATGTCATCCTGATACTCATTCAAAGATAGCTTTCAGATACAATTCAGATACGCACCAGATACAGATGCAATCCTGATACACATTCAGATTCAGCTTTCAGATACAGTTCAGATACGCACCAGATACATATGCCATCCTGATACTCATTCAAAGACATCCTTCAGATACAGTACAGATACGCTGCTGACTCGGATGCCATCCTGATACTCATTCAAATTCAACATTCAGATACGCTCCAGACACGGATGCCATTATGATGCTTAATCAAAACATCTTTCAGATATAGTACAAATACGCACCAGACACGGACGCCATTCTGATACTCATTCTTTCAGCTTACAAATTACAATTCAACATTCACCATTGATGGCATCTTTAAGTCCATCTCCAACAAATATCCATCATTTCTCCAAATGGCATCTATAAGCCCATTCCCTACACAATCAACCACAACTTCATGCGAGTGCAAATTTCTGGGCACTCTAGTGTTCAATCATCTTCCACCTTCAGATCACGAAAGGAAGACCAGCCAATCTACATCTTCAGGCTTAAGAAGATTGAACAGGGACAGCTGTTGCACCCCAAAATTTGCCCTCTCATTTCTCAAAGAATCACCCTGGATCCTCAAGTTTGCTTCCAAGCCTTGAACTACAAATTTTCCAAGAAAATCACTCACAAGGGCAAAATGGTCATTTGCACACTAAAAAGTCAAACATTGACTTTTGGATCAAAATCAAGCTTCAAGAATCATATTTCGTTAGGACACGGTGAAATATGAAGTTTATTTCACCAAGAATTTCAAAAGTCAAAATTCTAAATACTTAGAATTTTTTCTAAGTGTTTAAAGAATATGACAAGCTCAGAACTTCTGATCAGTTTATCACCATGATGCAAGTTGATTCTGGCAGAACTTCTGGCACAAAAGTTATAGATTTAAACAAGATCTAAAACATTGCAGAACATAACTTCTCTTGGAAATGCTGGAATCTCAAGTTATAAATGTTCAAAGATACGTCCGTGAAACTAAAGCACTCAGCAAATTCGGGACATTTTCAAGCCAGAATTGGGTCAGAACTTCTGGGCCAGTTTTCATAAAGGTTCAGCCAGAGTTTGCAAGGGGCAATTCAAAGAGGGATATAAAGGGTGCTGAAAGCTTCCTAGAAAATTTGAGAGCTCCTTCAGAACATGCTGGAGCCAGAAGATACAAAGATCATTAGTTGGATGTTCACTCTAAATGATGCTGAAGCTGAACTTCTGACCCATAATATAACAATGAGGCAGAGTTTCAAATGGCAGGATTTCTGATTTGATAAATCTCATCATCATTTAATGCTCATTTAATGCTCACAACCACTTATGGGTCTTTGTTCAAAGGATTTCTCCATGTGTGGCATAGAAGCACCTTTACTGTCTTGGAAAAGCAAACTCTTGTACAAAAGTGTGTTGGGCCCATGCGTTACTTTTGCTTTGGAAGTTACTTTTCCTTAATTCCTGCTTACAATACCAGTTTAGGCACAACTAAAAGCTGCTGACCATCTTACTTTGTGCTTTGAGCCATACTTGTTTGAACTTGCTTAAAGAACAAGTCAGCGCCTAGCATATGATGGCGGTACCTTTGATTTTTCCAAGCTACTAAATCCTTGCCTATAAATTGAACTACAGTTGCAACTGTAAAGGGGTCGAAAAATTTGAGAAAGAAAAGCCTGGAACCCCTGCTAAAATTCCAAGAATCCAAAAACTGTAAACACAACATACAAAACCTGTTAACTTTTGATTCCTTGCATTCAGACTCCATTTGTTCACAAGTATTTCTTGACTAAAACCATCCACACTGTTGCTGATTCACATATTAGAAACTGCCCTAACTTCTGTATTCCTACTACCATACACTCTCCATCCACCTCAACCTCAAAGAAGTCTGAACATCACCCCCTTGCTGTTCCAGAAATTGAAAACTTCCAGCCTACTGAGTACGTGAAGAAGCTGCTCAGAACATCATCAGATTTGAGGTTAACTCTGGTTCATAAAATCTCTTCCAGCTGCAAGGTAAGCTTCTGCTGACTCTCACCACATTACTTAAGCATTACCAGATTTGCATGTTCAAAAATACAATGTAGATATCATCTTTCTGATGTTGTACATATTCTGAGGTTGCATGCATCTGCCTGCCTAAGTATGGAGTAAATCAGTTCAGAACTTCTTGAAGAAGTTAGAACTCAAAACTAGTATTAGCAAATTCATACTTGCCTCTGATTTATAGTTTTGATATTTCTTGTTTCTGAAACACTATGACACCTGCTATAACTATCATAAGCACATCTTATGTTTTGTTGAGAAATGACAAAGTTGTAGATGTTCTGACTAGCATGGAGAGGGAGACCAAGTTCTTCCAGTGGTATCAAAACTTCTGAAATCTACTTTGTTGCCAGTAATATCAGAACTTCTGAAATCTACTTTGTTGTCTGTGGTATCAGAAATTCTAAAAACTACCTCGTTCCCAGCGGACCCTGAACTTCTGACTTCACCCATTTTTCACTAACAGGATATTTGTTTTGCAGCATGCCAGAGTCAGAACATCTGACTTCCCTTATTCAGCAATACGCTGATTCTATTTTTCTTTTTCTCACTATTTTTTCTATTACTTTCTTTTTCATTAATCAAAAAGACACCAAAAACATTTTTTTATTTTTTACATGCTTTATTTTATTTCTTAAAACAAAAGATCAAAAATATTTTCTTAAAATAAAATAAGTTCATTTTACATCTTTTGTACATTCTTATCCATTCGATATGGTTGTAATAATAATTTAGGATTTAATTTTATTTGCAATCCCCATTCATAAATATGTACCCCCATCCCCCAAACATTGTAATATCGTAGGACTTTACATTTCCGCAATTTATCGCTTTTGAATGTGAATTCTAGTAACTAGGGTGTGTATGGCATGATAGAATCAACAAATAGATCACCCTAATCAAGACTAAATGCATGCAATCAAACACACTTGCACACTAGCACCCTTAAGGGTAACTCCACTTGTTGCCTAAAAATGGTCATATTATGCATGTGAAGTATCTTGGCAAAACAAACAAATATAAGATCATAGTCCCTCGATGATGCTATCTAAATTTGCCTTACAAAGATGATCTTAGTCCCTCAAAAATGCTAAAGATACTTTTCAATATTGCTAATCATGGTTATACAATGACCCACGCCCTTCCCGTTTACATCCAAAGATAAGGTTTCTTACCAAATCAATGGTAAGACAACAATGTCAAAGGAAAATAAAATGAACAAGAAAGACATTTGAGTAGGTAGATTACTTCTAGTTACTTACTCCACTTCAAAGAAACTATCCTTTCCAATTTCAAAACAAACACACACATTTCCAAACATCTTACAAATATCGAAAACATTTTCAAAAAGACAAACATATTTGTATACATTCTTACGAAGAAGAATCATTACAAAGATTTCCTAAGCAATGGCCTCTTTTACAAAATACGTTCAAAATCACACAAAGCACAATTTCAAAACAAAAGCAAGTGATCTAGCAAGTAACTAAGAGCCCATGGAAAACCATGGATGAAAATGGTTCTAATACCTTCCCTTTTCATAATCTACCCCCTGAACTCAAGAAACAATCTCAAAGGTCTTTCCTGTGCTTTTTCACCTTTCCTCTTGGATAAAAGAAAAGTCGGTGGAGACTCTTGCTAACCGCAACATTTGCGATAAAACGCAAAAACCTCAAGTCAGTTCTCCCACCGTATCACAACTACCCATTCTATACTTCTACCTAAGACACGCCTAGTTATGAGGCCCTGCTCAAATCCCTTCAATCACTAACAGTGAAGAACAACAGAATTATTAAGTTTTAAAGACTTCAATCATTCAATACTTAAAAGCTTATGAATGATTCACAATTAACAACTCAAATTACAACTCAAGTATTAAACAAATACTTATAGTGTAGTACAATTAAAAAAAGACTTAGACTTCTAAAACAGAAAGAATATATTCTTCTTCAAAAGTTGAAGTTAAATGAATAAGGATGCAAGTCCTTATAAAGGCGCAACAGTGGGCTTGGGATGAAAAAACAAATATTCCAATTTCTTTATTATTTCCATGAAAACGGGCCAAGATATAATCCATAAGGATAATACAAATAGAAAAATATTCCTCCATGAAAACGGAATACTGAAAACAAATATGAAGTCACGTTCACATCAGGAGGCAGATGTCAAGACATCTGCTTTGACATCATTCAAAACCAGTTTGCTTCAAATGTCAAGCCATTGAGCAAAACATTATCAAGTGAGTGTTTTACTAAAATTGCTACCAACAAACACTTACAAACTCCCCCATTGGCAAATTTTGGCTAAAACATTATTTGAGCACATTATCACAGCAGCAGCACAAGCAAACAAAACTCAGTTAGCAATTAGCAAAAGTAACTCAGTTAATTGTTAGATGAGGAAGATGTCAGAACATCTTCTGAGACATGAGGCTCCCCCTCAAATATTAAGCTCCCCCTCAGTCAGTGGTCAGTCAGTCAGAGGTCAGTCAGTTTCTCTCCCCCTTTTTAGACATAATATGCCAAATAAAAAACATGCATTCAAGAGAGTAACAGTAATATAAGTACATACCATAAAATCCAAGAGTCAAACATATATAAGTGCCAAAAAAGAACAAAGGGGTCAAAACCAAAAAATAGCAAAGAGTCTAACTATCTTCAGGACCAGTAGACTTGGAAGCTTTATAACTTCCTTCATCATCCAAATCTCCTCCTTCAGTGCTTACTTTATCATCAAAATTGTTGTCCTTCTGTAGCTCCTTGATCATCTTTTCAAAAATTAGCTTTCTTGCTGCAGCTCTTGGATCATTACCTTATGAAGAGTCAAACTCATCTTTGGATTTCTTTGCATGGGACGATTTGGGTTTCTTGATAAGAGGTGGAATAGTTGTTAGAGGAGTAACGTCGAGTACTCTGTCAAGGAGAGTTCCTCGGGATGGTTGACATATTTTTAGGGAGACGATGCATGATGTTGAGACATCTTTGAATATTTTTGAGCAAAGAGATGAAGAATGACAAGGGTTCTTTTTCTGTAAAGGAGAATGAAGAGTTTGTGAAAATAGAAGGAAGTGATTTCTTACAAAATTTTATTTGTTGGAAACATAAATAATATAATATCACTTTAATGATATTCCTACACACCCTTAATTTCTACAAACCCTCATATATGCAGATCCCTAGTTTTCCTCTTAAGTTGTCAAACTAGTTTGCATCCAAAGCCTTAGTGAAAATGTCATCCAATTGTAATTCAGTATCTACATGTTCTAAGGCAACAATCTTTTCTTCCACAAGATCCCTTATGAAGTGATGAAGGATATCAATGTGTTTGGTCCTGCTGTGTTGAATTGGATTTTCTGATATATTTATGGCACTTACATTGTCACAGAATATTGTCATGACATCTTGTTTGGCATTATATTCTGTTAACATTTGTTTCATCCAAACCAATTGAGAACATTTTCTTCCTAAAAAAATATACCCAGCCTCAGCACTGGATAGAGACACACAATTTTTCTTCTTACTGAACCAAGATATGAGATTATTTCCCAGAAAGAAACATCCTCCTGATGTACTTTTTCTATCATCAACACTTCCTGCCCAGTCAGCATCATAATAACCAATTAATGCAAAGCTAGATCCATGAGAATATAGCATACCATAGTAACTTGTCCCATTCACATATTTAAGAATTCTCTTCACATGGTTGGCATGGCTAACTTTAGGATCAACTTGATATCTAGCACATACCCCTACAACAAAGGCAATGTAAGGTATGCTAGTTGTGAGGTATAGAAGACTGCCTATCATACTTCTGTAAAGACTTTGATCCATACTTTCTCCTTTTTCATCTTTAGACAACATCAAATGTGTGGGAGCAAGTGTTCTTTTGTGACTGGAATTTTCCATCCCAAATTTATTTACTATATTCTTAGCATACTTGCTCAGAGATAAAAATATGGAATCTTCCATTTGTTTAATTTGCAGACCAAGAAAGTAGGTTAACTCACCAGTAAGGCTCATCTCAAATTCTGACTGCATTGCTTGACAAAATGTTGAACCATCTCATTTGACATCCCACCAAACACAATATCATCATTATAAATCTGTGCAATCATGATCTTCCCTTCTTCTTCCTTGACAAAAAGAATTTTGTCTATGCCATCTTTCCTATAGCCATTCTCACCAAGAAATTTTGTCAATCTCTCATACTAAGCCCTTGGAGCCTACTTTAATCCATACAGAGTGTTCTTCAGTTTGTACACATGGTTAGGAAATCTTGGATTAATAAATCTTTTAGGTTGTTATACATAAACTTCCTCATTCAAATAGACATTTAAGAAGACACTCTTTAAATCCATTTTAAATGACTTAAATCTTAGAATGCAGGCAACCTCTAAGAGTAGTCTGATTGATTCAAGTATGGCCACAGGATAAAAGGTTTCATCAAAATTAACTCCTTCAATTTGAGTGTATCCTTGTGCAACTAACCTTTCCTTATTTCTAGTAACCACCCCTTTTTCATCAGATTTATTCTTGTAACCCATTTAATTCCAATCACATGTTTCCCTTCAGGCCTTGGAACCAGATCCCAAACTTCATTTCTACTAAATTGTTCTATCTCTTCTTGCATAACATTAATCCAGAACTCATCAGTTAAGGCCTCTTTTACATTCTTAGGCTCAATTTTTGAAATAATGAAAGAGTTTGATATCCCTTCTCTTGATCTAGTAGTAACTCCTTTATTTAGATCTCCTATGATAAGCTCCTTAGGATGATCTCTCTGAGTTCTAATTGAAGGCCCTTTATTGAGATGACTGGGCTCAAGATCTTCTTGAGGTGGATTAGAATCAATACTTCTGTCATTATATTTTGTTGGAATGTGTAACAAAGATGTTCCAACATCTTCTAAGATATCTTCTTCATCATTCCAGCCTCTATCATCAATAATAACATTTATGGATTCTATCATAACCTTAGTTCTGGAGTTAAATACTCTGTAGGCTCTGCTATTTGTAGAATAACCCAGGAATACTCCCTCATCACTCTTGGAATCCATCTTCCTTCTCTGTTCTCGGTCTGCTAAGATGTAACATTTACTTCCAAAAATATGAAAATATTTGACAGTAGATTTTCTTCCCTTCCATATTTCATACAAGGTGGTGGAGGTGCCTTTTCTTATAGTGACACTGTTATGGAAATAGCATGCAGTATTAATAGCTTCAACCCAAAAGTGGTAGGGTAACTTCTTAGCATGGATCATAGCTCTGGAAGATTCTTGAAGGGTTCTGTTTTATAGTTCCACAATCCCATTTTGCTGAGAAGTAATGGGAGAGGAAAATTCATGACTGATTCCTTTAGAAGAGCAAAAATCAGCAAATTTATTATTCTCAAATTCCTTTTCATGATGACTTCTGATTCTGATGATATGACTATCTTTTTCCCTTTGAAGTTTTTGACCGAGATCTTTAAAGACTTCAATAGTTTCTGATTTTTCTTTGATAAAACTTATCCATGTGTACCTAGAGAAGTCATCTACAAAAACATAGCCATACTTCTTTCCACCAAGACTTTCAACCTGCATAGGTCCCATCAAGTCCATGTGAAGAAGTTCCAAATTTTTTGATGTAGTAAGATGTTGGATCTTTTGATGTGACATCTTAGTTTGCTTTCCAATTTTGCAGTCACCACAAACTCTCCCTTCTTCTATTTTGAGCTTAGGAATCCCTCTCACGGCTTCAATAGATATAATTCTTTTTATTCCTTTCAGATGCAAGTGTCCCAGTTTTTGATGCCACAGTTTAACTTAATTATCTTTGGCTAAAACACATGTTGAGGAGAAGTTCAACTCTTGGGGAAACCATAGATAATAGCTGTATTTAGATCTAATTCCTTTCATAATAACTTCATTCTTCTCATTGAAAACCAGACATTCTGTCTTGGTGAAGTTTACTTTGAACCCTTGATCACATAGTTAGATTATACTTATTAGGTTATCTGTTAACCCTTTAATAAGTAACACATTGTCAAGTTTTGAGACTCTTGAACATTCCAGATTTCCAACTCCTTTGATTTCACCTTTGGATCCATCACCAAAAGTCACATAACTAGTGGAGTGAGATTTGATATCTACCAATAGATTCTTGACACTTGTCATGTGTCTAGAACAACCACTATCAAAGTATCATTCATCTTTGGTTGATACTCTGAGAGAGGTATGAGCTATGAAACTAGCAACATTAGACTTGGGAACTCATTGTTTCTTCTTTTTGCTATTTTGAGATATCTGATCAGTCTTGGGAAGAAGTAGTTTTAGGATACCCATAAAACTTGAAACAGAAAGGTCTTATGTGACCAAACCTTCCACAACGATGACATCTCCAGGACTGGAATTTCTCTCTGGTGTGATTAAATTTTTTCTTGCCGTGATGTTTTCGATGATGTCTTTTCTTGCCATGATGTTCAGGAATTTGATTTGACATCTTTGGTTTAGACTTGGCATGAGTTGAATTTGATGAATATTCTTCTGAAACAAGTTCCTTTTTCTCATTAAACCCTATACAACTCTTATCTCCTATCACTATTATCACTTGAATAATTTCATCTAATGTGTCAGACCCATTATTCAGCATCTTGAGATATTTGACCATTCTATCAAGATTTGAATTTAGAGAAGTCACTTCCATTTCCAGACTAGAAATAGTTTTTAGATGCTCTTTCCTTTCTGCCTTCAGCTGAGTTATGAGTGCTTTCTGTTTCTCCCCTTCTAGGAAAACTTCTGCACTTATGAGACACAATTCTTTGTATGAGGCAGCTAGCTCATCAAAGGTTAGTTCACCATCAGTAGTAACTTCATCAGACACATATTTTCCTGTTAATGCTTTAACATACTTTGCAAATTCCTCTTCAAGATCACTTTCAGAATCATCTTCAGACCAAGTAACAGATATATTCTTCTTCTGTTTCTTAAGATATGTAGGACATTCAGATATAATTGATCAAAACCTTCACATCCATCACACTATATTCCCTTCCCTTGAGTGGATTTTTCTTCAACCCTTTTTGTTCCAAACTCATTTGACTTAAGGATGTCAGATGAGATGTTCTTAACATTTGATCTTGGGTTCCTAGCCATACTTCTTATCACGTTGTTAAACTGTCTTCCAAGCATAACTAAGGCATTAGGTATTCCTTCATCAGTATCCAAATCACAGTCCTCCTCTTCATCTTCAGTACTGGTTACAAGAGCTATGCTTTTGTTTTTCTTTTCAGATCTTTCATTGATGCTTAATTCAAATGTCTGAAGTGATCCAACAAGTTCATTCACTTTCATCTTGGGAATGTCTTGTGCTTCTTCTATGGCATTCACTTTCATATCAAATCTCTTGGGAAGAGACCTAAGCATCTTTCTCACCAATTTGTCTCCTAGAATTGTTTCTCCTAAAGCACTGGCAGCATTAGCAATCTCAAGAATGTTCATATGAAAGTCATTAATGCTTTCATCATCCTTCATTTCAGATTTTCAAATCTGGTGGTGAATAACTAAAGTCTTGACATCTCCACTTTGGATGTGCCTTCATGGGTAGATTGAAGAATCCCCCAAGCATCCTTATCTACTTCACATGTGTTCACTAATCTAAAAATGTTCTTGTCAATTCCATTGCATATAGCATTCAAGGCTTTAGAATTTCCAAGAGCAATTTCATCCTCTTCTTTAGACCAATCTTCTTCTGGCTTTATTTCATAAGTAGGTTCTCCATTTTCTCCCAATTTGACAGGGTGTTTCCATCCTTTTAAGACAGCTTTCCAAGCCATGCTGTCCAAAGACTTTAAAAAGGCCACCATACGTGGTTTCCAATAGTCATGATTCCTTCCATCCAAAATTGGTGGTCTGCTCACAAATCCTCCTTCCTTGTCCATAGTACCAGAAAGTATCTTCCCTAGATCTCACCCAGATATAGAGCAGGACGCCTGCTCTAATACGAATTGAAATTATGGTACAGATATGTGATGTCGAAGGAGATGTCACGACACAAATATCTGAGGATAATATAAAATGCAACAATAGTAAAAGCAATAAAAACACAAGGGATTGTTAACCTAGTTTGCTGTACAACAACACCTATTATGGGGGCTACCAAGCCAGGGATAAGACCACTAAATACTATCAATTCGTAGACTCTAAGTAAATAACCAGTTTACAATCTAATCACTTAATCACTACCCGTACTATACGTCTACCTAAGACACACCTAGGTATGAGGCCCTCCTCAAATTCCTTCAATCACTAATAGTGAAGAACAATAGAAATATTAAGTTTTAAAGACTTCAATCATTCGATACTTAAAAGCTTATGAATGATTCATAATTAACAACTCAAATTACAACTCAAGTATTAAACCAATACTTAAAGTCTATTAAAATTAAAAAAGAATTAGACTTCTAAAACAGAAAGAATATATTCTTCTTCAAAAGTTGCAGTCAAATGAATAAGGATGCAAGTCCTTATAAAGGCACAACAGTGGGCTTGTGCTGAAAAACAAATACCTTAAATATTTCCATGAAAACAGGCCAAGATATAATCTATAAGGATAATACAAATAGAAAATTATTCCTCCATATTTTTCACAAGCTATGAGTCACAAATCCTAAATAATGACGCACATAAAAACAGGAAACAGAATACTGAAAACAAATAAGAAGTCACGTTCAGATCAGGAGGCAGATGTCAAGACATCTGCTTTGACATCATTCAAAATCAGTTTGCTTCAAATGTCAAGGAATTGAGAAAAACATTATCAAGTCAGTGTTTTACCAACTTTTTTGCTAACAAACACTTATACCATGAGTTGTCTTGGGCCTTTGGATGATTGAAACTAAAAGCCCAAGCCTTTATACCATTGTTTCATATTTTATTTGATTTTATTTGCATTTAAATGAATAAAAATTCAAATAAAAGAAATAAAAAACATAAAAATATGTGAATGGATTTATATGTCCTCTAACACCTTATGAACATGTTTGAACATCAAAAGTTATGCCCACTAGTTCAAAACTTCAAGTTTACTCACTTTGCATTTCATGCACTTCCTCAATATTTCACAACTTGTGAAACTCATAAATTGCTCAATTTTCATCTTTTGAATGTGATCTAGGGCTTTTTGAAAAGATCAATAAGTCCTCTACACTTTCTTTTTATCATTTTTTCATTTGGAGATATTATCTTGATGTAAGTTGCCTTGACAAAAGGTGTGTTTTGTTGACTTTCGAAAATGACCTATAATGTATTAGCTCATATCTTTCAAATGAAGCAATTTTTGGACTTTCGCATAAAACTAAGTTATATAAAATTGAATTTCTTTCAATATGGGCTTTGGTTGGGGTAAAAAGCTGATGAAGCATGTGAAAGTTATGTTTGGTCAAAGTTCAGCTTACTTCTTCTAAAGAAACCCTAATTTTGCAATTTTGGACTTTTGATGATTTGAGTGCTTTCGTTGAGGAATCATGATCAACCCTTGATCAAATTATGAATATTACTTCAAAATGTTGATGTTGACCAAAAATCTTGAAGATTGACTGTATGTTGAGCATAATTGACTCTTTACCCAATACAATTGATTTTCAATCGTCTGAGCCATTGACTGAGCAAACTTGTGATGTAGGACTTGAAACTTTACATAAGCACTAATGTGGACCTATGATAAACCATGAAAGTAAATTGATACCCTTGTAACCCAAACTTCCTTGAATAACTCAAAACCATAGTTGTAGACTCCTTGCTTATGAGGAGGTTTGACTGGTCAACCCTTGAGTATCTTGAGTATTTGAGAGCCTTTGAAAGCGTGTCTTGAGAAAAATGGGAGGAGAAATTTTAGGGTACAACAGCTTCCCCTGTTCAATCTTCTTAGACCTGAAGAGTTAGATTGACATGTCCGTCATTCGTGACTTGAAGGTAGAAGATGATTGAACAAAAATCTTCTCCTCCTGAATTTGTCACTATAGATGGTATGCCTTGCAACCTCGATTTTTGAGGGATAATAGAAGAACTCAATCTGACCATATTGTGTGAACTTGAAAACTCCTCCGTCAATCAGGTCCTGAATCTTATGTTTCAATGCCCAACATTTGTCAGTGTCATGCCCCAAACTGTTGGAGTGTTACGCGCACCTTACATTAAGATTGTGATGGGAAGAAGAAGTATTGGGCTTCTGAGGAGGATCCTTCAATGTAACTACATTGGCCTTCAACATGTGTTGTAATTCTTGAGCCAAAGACATGTTGATTTTAGTAAATTTCCGTTTGGGTGTATTCTGCTTACGTTGATTTCCCTGTTGTTGTTGGCGAGGTTGTTGTTGGACTTGCGATGTAGTAGCAATCCGGGAAGACCTACTTTTAACAAAGCCAACTTCCTGTCTCATTGGAGGTTGATTAATAATTTGATCCCCCATTCTATACGTTCGTCCCATATAATTGTATTCGTCCTGATGAAGTTTGCTGACGAGAATTCTTAACTCTTCTTACCCCTGAGCTAAATTTTGGATAAAAGCCTTCTGACCCATCATCTGGATTCTCATCGTTGCCATCTCAGCTTGCAATTGTTCCAATCGGTCATCCCTCTTGTCTTCAGGATTCTTCTTGGTCACGCTCTCAGTGAGGAGTGCTTTCAATTCCTCTTTCCCCTTGGATAGGTTCGGGAACATTTCTTGGAACTGAGCATCTTGAGTTTAGAGGTCTCTGACGGTCTGTTCGAGAGCCATTTTTATTACTGAAATAAACAGTGAGAAAATGAGAAACCTGTCTTGAGAATATCTGTTATGTAATGACATACATGATATATGGATGCAATGTTTTCAAGGATCTCGCAGGATAAATACAAGAAAATGTTAGAAGTTGAATTTTGACTACAGCTTCGATTTGAAGAGCTTCGTATCATTGAACTTCCTTCTACGAGAATCAAGCTCACTAGGTCGAGTGGGTCCTATCTACTGACTCAAGACATCATGCTCTAACGACATTAGCTAGAGGAAAATAAATCCCCTTGCCCCTTGCTAGACGTCTGGTTCATCATAACCTACATTACAAGCCCTTGAGATCCTTGAAATGGTTAAGAAAATGATATGTCATGATGTCATGATGTTATGATGTTATGTTCGAACAATTTAATCATACACAAGCAAAACACACAAGGCCTTAGGTTTAAGCTTTCATGGAGATTGCAGTTAAGTATCCTCTTGAAGTTTTAGTTGGCTCAACTTGTCCTAAAAGAAGTAATCGGGTTCTAGGAGTCTCAATATCATCGATCTTTCTCTCGGGAATTGTTTCAACACAAACATCTAATTTGTGACCAAAATATCCCGAGATTCCTACCTCAATGAGTGTAGCATAGAGTATCAACCAACTTGAGTCTGCACCAAAGCCGGCTATCTCGCTACTTTCTAATAGCTAAGTTGTGTCAACTAAGGTTCTATAGTCAGTTAGTTCTTTATGACACCACGTGGTAGCCTAGAATTCTCCTTTACTTAACTCAAGGGACACTGGTACCAACCAATATGTCGCACTAATGTAGCCATCACTTTAACTGTATCGGTGTACGCCATACAGTTTTCACGATCTATTGCTACTTACCTAAAATGCCCCAGATCCGGGTATAGGATCTTTACAAGAATAACCCAAATAACCCTTAAAAGTAAATCATCAAAATTAAACAATGAAAGCATTTAAATAATGTGAACTATCTATAAGGTAACCCCACTTTTATTTTTCCCCAGTAGAGTCACAAGTTCTGTAATACGGTGGGAGAACTGACTTTTAATTTTTGCGTTTTATCGCAAATGTTGCGGATAGAAAAAGTCGCCACCAAATTTTATTTTATCCAATAAAGGAAATGGTGAAAAGAACAGGAAAGACCTTTTGAGAATTTTTCTGAGTAAGGGGGTTAGGTTATGAAAAGGGAAGGTGTTAGCACCCTTTTCATCAGTAGTTATCTATGGGCTCTTAGTTGCTAGCTCACTTTTGAAAATTATTTGTGTTTGAAAATATTTTTGAAGATATGCCTAAGTGCGGCGAACTTTGTAATGATTCTCGTATCGTTAAGAACGCATACAAAGTGTTTTATCTATGAAAATATTTTTAGAAAAGAGAGTGTATGTGTGAGAAATTTGTTTTGTTTTGTGAGGAAGCGACTACGAGCTATCTACCTACTCAAAAAGTCTTGTTCTTTTCCTCTTTCCTTTAGATAGTGCTACTCTACCATTAGTTAGTAGGTAGCCCTATCGTTGGATATTTGAGGGATATGCGCGGGTCATCGTACAATCACGAAGGCAACTCGTAGGATATTTTAGAAATTATCCTAAGGTACTAAGATCATTTACCAAGGCAACATAGAAGGGTCATCGAGGGACTATGATCTTTTAACCAAAGGGTCTTTTCTAAAACATCCCATGTTCGAGAGACGTGACTGCTTTAAATCCGAGGCAACGAGTGAGGGTCACCCTAGAGATGCACGTGTGCGAAGTGTTTTATGTGTTTACTTATTGATCTTGAAGTTAGGTTATCTAACGTTTGTTTTTTACATCTTTCCATGCACGCCTATTTAATCTAGAAATTAAATATATATTATATATATATATATATATATATATATATATATATATATATATATATATATATATATAAGAGCGGAAAGTAAAAATGTGGAAAGTAATCTACGCTATTACATCGTGTCGGGGATGGGGGAATACAAACAAAAAATTGGGGATAAAAATGTAAAGGTCCTAATTAGCTATTACAAACTATGGACAGTTACAATATTAAAAAAATGTGAAAAAGTAAATAAACGCACGGAGATTGAAGAGGGAAAGGTATTTAAAAAACCTAAAAAAGATTTCTAAGTATAAGAAAATATTTTTGGTGTTTTTATTTAAAAATAATAATTGAATTATTAAACCTAAGTCTAATTAATTTTAAGTTAATGAAATAAAATCAAGGTGATTAAATTAATTAATTTTTATTGTGAAAATAAAATTAATTAGTAAAATCCTAATTTTATCCTCTTTTTGATTTTATGATTTTTTTAATGAAAATTAGTTATTATTAAAAAAAAGAAAGAATTAAATCAAAACCAAATAAAAAAAGATATATGGGATGCATTGTGAAAAGAAAAACGGGGGTGTGAAGAGGAAATAAATTTTCTTGGAATATCCGGTTCAATGATCAATGGCTTCGGTGCCCTAATAATGGTATGATGTTATTTCTGCCTCCAAGCATACATGTAAAACGTTAGAAAATTGCAGAAAATGCATATGAATGAAACAAACATGTTTACATGGATTTAAACACTGAAAATCTTGAGAACACAAAACCTACCAGCTTACCAACCAGAATCAATGTGAGGGCGGTTTCTGGGGTTGATTTGAGAAGGATAGTGATTGATTCTAACTCCTGGCAACTTCGGGAGGACGATGGAAGGCTTGGATCGGCTTGAAGATGGCTTAAGATGTGAGGTATAATTTTCACAATTTTTTGAATTTGGAGAACTTTTGGAGAGCTTTTGTGCCAATGATTTGTGTTGTCCTTTTCTCTTGGCTTTGCTTGCATTATATAGATGAGTGAAATACTTCAACGAATATGAAATGAAATCAACTCATCAAGCCATGGTTTAAACAAGAATAAGCCAACTTTAAAACTTCCCAAATTTGAAATATCTTTTCCTTCTTAGGCTTGCACAAATTTGTAAAGTTTGTGATGAGTTTTCACGAGTTTTCATTAGTTGTCTTGGGCCTTTGGATGATTAAAGCAAAAATCCCAAGCCTTCATACCATTGTTTCATAGTTTATTTGCATTTAATGGAATAAAAATTCAAATTAAAAAAAAAGAAATAAAAATCATAAAAAATATGTGAGTGCATTTAGAGGTCCTCTAAAACCTTATGATCATGTTTGAACATCAAAGATTAGGCCCACTAGTTCAAAACTTCAAGTTTGCTCACTTTGCATTTCATGCATTTCCTAAAAATTTCCCAACATGTGTAACTCATAACTTGCTCAATTTCCATCTTTTGAATGAGATCTAATAATTTTTGAAAAGCTCAAGATGTGATCTGCACGTTATCTTTGGATCATTTTTTCATTTGGAGACATTATCTCAAGTTGCCTTGACAAAAAGTGTCTTTTGTTGAATTTTGAAAATGACCTATAATATATTAGCTCATATCTTTTAAATGAAGCACTTTTTGGACTTGAAAAATCAATAAAGTCATATAGAATTGAATTTCCTTCAATATGGGCTTTGGTTGGGGAAAAGTTGATGAAGCATGTGAAAATTATACTGGTCAAAGTTTAGTTGACTTCTCCTAAGGAAACCCTAATTTGTCAATTTTGGACTTTTGATGATTTGAGAGCTTTCCTTGAGGAATCATGATCAATCCTTGATCAAATGATGAATATTACTTCAAAATATTGATTTTGACCAAAAATCTTGAAGTTTGACTGTATGTTGAGCACAGTTGACTTTTTACCCAATACAATTTATTTTCAATCATCTGAGCCATTGATTGAGAAAACTTGTGATGTAGGACTTGAAACATGACATTAGCACTAATGGGGACCTATGATAAACCGTGAAAGTCAATTGAGACCCTTTTAACCCAAACTTCCTTGAGGAACTCAAAACCCTAGTTGTAGACTCCTTGCTTAGGAGGAGGTTTGACTGGTAAACCCTTGAGTATCTTGAGTATTTGAGAGCCTTTGTAAGCATGTTTTGAGAAAAATGGGAGGGGAAATTTTGGGGTACAACTCTGGCCATATAGGCGAATGTTGTAGGCTTATGCCCTGTGTTGCATAATTATGTTGTTGCATCTTGGTGTTGCATGTATGCATTGCTAAGGGCTTATGCTCTATTGTTGGCCCGTGATGGTGTTATGTTAAGGGATTATGCCTTGTTGTTACCCTATCTGGCATTACGTTGAGGTCTTATGCCTTGTTGGTATGACATACATTGAGTCGGTGTTGGTCTTGTTTCATTATATTACTGTTGATTATGCGCCATGAGTGTTTATGGAGTATATGAACCGTATATTTCACACTTACTTGGATCAGTTCTTAGTCGTAATCATTGGTGATATTTTGATATATTCCAAATTGGAGGAAGAGCTTGCTGAGTATTTGTGACATGTATTGCAAGTGTTGAAGGAGAAGAAGTTATATTTGAAGTTGTGTAAGTGTGAATTCTTATTGGAGAGAGTTAGTTTTCATGGTCATGTTATTTCAGGCGGTGGTATTGCTTTAGATCCATCCAAGGTAGATGCAGTATTGCAGTGGGAGACTCCAAAGTCAATTATAGAAATTAGAAGCTTTTTAGGCTTGGCTGGTTATTATAGAAGGTTCATTGAAGGCTTTTCCAAGTTAACACTTCTGTTGACTCAGCTTACTTGTAAAGGCAAAGCATTTGTGTGGGATATCCAGTGTGAGGAAAGTTTTACCGAGCTCTAAAAGAAATTGACGACGGCTCCGGTTTTGATATTACCTAATCCTTAAGTATCCTTTGTTGTATATTATGACTCTTCTAAATTGGGTTTAGGTGGTGTGCTTATGAAGAATGATAAGGTGGTAGCTTATGCGTCGAGGTAATTAAGGATTCATGAAAAGAATTATCCTACTCATGATATGGAATTAGTTGTAGTGGTGTTTGTACTAAGATTTGGAGGCATTATCTTTACGACTCCAGATTTGAAGTATTTGGTGATCACAAGAGCCTGAAACATCTTTACGCCCCATTTAAATGATTAGTCATTCTTTGTTGACTTTGAATTATTTTTACATAACTAAGAGTATGTAGCCATGGCTAAGGGTATGTGAGAATTTATTTCTAATTAAATAACTAGAATTAAACTTAGTCTATGTTATAATAATGATAATATTGGTGAATGATGGAATATACTATTATTATTAGTAAAAATATTATTAGATATATGGTACAGTTACCACAATTATTATTACTATTATTATTATTATTATTATTAATATTACAGTTATTATTATTATAATTTTTCCATTATTATTATTATTATTTGTTATTAAGAATAAAACATAATTGTTAGACAGAGTGGTAGAAGGAGAATTGGGAAAATTGTTGTCATGTAGAAGCAGGAAAGAGAAGAGAAAGAACAGTAAGGGCTAGAGAGAATTCCACCATTGTTAAAGGATCAAAGCTCCAAACTAAGGTAAAGGGGGAGAATGGGTTCTCTAAAAAGATGATTATAACATGAGAGGGTAGTGAAGGTTCCTTTCCCTCTTTAGGTTTTGGGTGTGATTGATATATGTTCTTCTTTTGTTTGATTGATGATGTCTCTATGTGATTCTATGTGGAATTTGTGATATATTTGATGTCAATGATATGATTGTTATTGATAATTGTTGATGTTGTGGTGTTATTCCATGAAATCCCAATCTAAAAAACGTGGGTTTAGGAGGATGATGAAAAGTGGGAATTTTGATGTGGAAAATTCTTACAGGATGTTAGATCAATGAAATTTACTTAAGTCTATAGGTTGTTTGGTGTAAAAATACTATTTTGGGTCAGAATTAGGAGTCAGGAAGTGCTCCAAACGAGTGGAAATTGTATTGGTGCGAAAACAAAATTTCTGGAGTAGCAAACTGGCCATACGTGTATGGGAGACACTTCCAGGGGTTGTACGCATACAGTACATGCCATGTTACTAAGCTAGCATGACCTTCAGTTGAAACACATATGATACGTGTATGAGAGGAAGGCTATACGCGTATGGGCTAGCCATTACGCATATGTGAAGTCTTGGATGGGTTTTAGTAGAAAATCACCTCTAGTGGTACGTGCATGAGACCTGGAAGTTAGGCTCTTCGCGTATGATACGCAGGGATTCAGTGTCAGGAGGAAGCCATACGAGTAAGGGGCAGGGCCAGACGCATATAAGCAGATTGAGGTTCAAAAATCCTCGGTTTTGTGATTTCTTTCCCGTTTTCACGTGCGATGTAGTTTCTTTTGGTCCTTAATGATTAGTATGACTTAGGCACATGTAGGAAGGGTAGTAATCATGGAAATTTTGTTAAAATGTTGAACTTTTTGTGCATTTCTTAATTATATTGCATGATGATAATGATGTTGGTGGCCATATTGGCAAATATTGTGGGCTTATGCCCTGTGCTTCACAATTATGTTGTTGCATCTTAGTGTTGCATGTATGCATATTGTTGGCCTTCAATGGCGTTATGTTGAGGGCTTGTGTTCTGTTGGTACCCTATATGGAATTACATTAAGGACTTATGCCCTGTTGGTACCACATGCATTGAGTCGGTGTTGGTCTCGTTGAATTGCATTGTTGTTGATTATGCGCCAGGAGTGTTTATGAAGTATATGAACTATATATTTCACACTTACATGGATCGATTTGTAGTAGTATTCATTGATTATATTTTGATATATTCCAAATCAGAGGAATAGCTTGCTGAGCATTTTTGGATTGGATTGCAAGTGTTGAAGGAGAATAAGTTATATGAGAAGTTGTCTAAGTGTGAATTATGGTTGGAGAGAGTTAGCTTTATTGGTTATGTTATTTCAGGTGGTGGTATTGTTGTAGATCCACCAACGTAGATGCAGTATTGCAGTGGGAGACTCCAAAGTCGGTTAAAGAAATTAGAAACTTTTTATGCTTGGCTGGTTATTATAGAAGGTACATTGAAGGATTTTCCAATTTAGTACTTTGTTGACTCAATTGACTTGTTAAAGAAAAACGTTTGGGTGGATATCAATTGTGAGGAAAGTTTCACCAAGCTCAAGAAGAAATTGACGACGACTCCGATTTTGATATTATCTAATCTAGAAGAATCATTTGTTGTATATTGTGACACTTCCAAATTGGGTTTAGGTGGTGTGCTTATACTGAATGATAAGGTGGTAGCTTACACGTCGAGGTAATTAAGGATTCATGAAAGAAATTATCCTACTCATGATCTGGAATTAGTTGCAGTGGTGTTTGTACTAAAGATTTAGAGGCATTATCTTTACGACTCCAGATTTGAAGTATTTAGTGATCACAAGAGCTTGAAATATATGTTCATCCAAAAGGAATTTAATATGAGACAACGAAGATGGCTAGAAATATTGAAGGACTACGATTTTGGATAAAATTACCATCTGGGTAAAGGTAACACCGCAAAGTGTTATGTTGCGAATGTTGAAGATCAACAATGACTTCATTAATAATATTAAAGAGGCTCAGAAATTGGATGTCAAACTGGTAGATTTGATGGTTGGAGATAATCAGTATGAAAATAGAAATTTCAAAGTAGACGCACAAGGTACGTTTAGATTCCGGGGTAAAATTTGTATTCCTGATGACCCCGAGATGAAAAAGACGAGCCTACAAGAAAGCCATAGAAGTAATTTGAGTATTTATCCAAGTAAGACTTAGATGTATCAAGACTTAAAAAAGTTGTTGTGGTGGCCCGGATTGAAACGAGATGTGACACGGTTTAGGTATGCTTGTTTGACTTGTCAAAAGTCGAAAGTCGAACATCAGAGACCTGGGGGATTGTTGAAACCGATAGATGTTTCGCAGTGGATGTGGGATAGTATATCCATGGACTTTGTGAAAGGGTTGTCGAGTACTCCAAGGGGGCATGATAAGATTTAGGTGATTATTGATAGGCTAACGAAGTCAGCTTATTTTATTTCAATTGGTATTAGTTTTCCCGTACCACTGTTAGGAGAGATTTATATCCCTGTGATTGTGAAGCTTCACGGTGTTCTATCTAGCATTGTTTCTGATAGAGATCCAAGATTCACGACTAGATTTTGGAAGAGTTTACAAGATGTGTTGGAATCTAAGATAAGATTGAGTTTGGCATATCATCCACAGACAAATGGACATACGGAGAGAACTATTCAGTCGTTAGAAGATTTGTCGAGAGCTTGCATGCTTGAGTAATGAGGAACGTGGGATAGTTATCTTCCATTAATAGATTTTACTTATAATAATAGATACCATTCTAGCATTGGAATGGCACCATTTGAGGCATTGTATGGTTGGAGATGTAGGACTTTGTTGTGTTGGTATGAGTCTGGTTAAAGCTTACTGCTTGGGCTGGAAATTATCCAACAGACTACAGAAAAGTGAAGCTAATTCAGGAAAAGATGAAAACTTTGCAGAGTAGGTAGAAGAGTTACCATGACAAGTGGAGGAAGGACCTTGAGTTTCAAGAGGGAGATCCTATTTTTTTAGTGTCATACCGGTGACTGGTGTTGGACGAGCATTGAAATCAATGAAACTTACTCATAGGTGTGCCTTTCCACCTAACCTTTCGAATTTTCATGATGTGTTCCATGTGTCGCAACTTCAGAAGTACATTTCAGACGCATCTCATGTGATTCTGATGGATGAGGTGCAAGTGAGGGATAATCATATAGTTGAGACCTAGCCGGTGAGGATCGAAGGCTGTGAAATAAAGAGTTTGAGGGACAGGGAAATTCCTTACGTGAAAAGAGTTTGGGGAGGAGCATCCAGAGAAAGTATGATGTGGCAATTAGAGAGCAAAATGTGGAAGTCTTATATGAAATTGTTCGTATAAGGTAATTTTCGAGAATGTAAATATTCTAAGTGGGAGAGAGTTATAACGCCCCATTTAAATATTTCGTCATTGTTTGTTGACTTTGAATTATATTTGCATAACTAAGGGTATGTAGGCATGGATAAGAGTATGTGAGAACTTAGTTCTAATTAAATAACTAGAATTAAACTTAGTCTATGTTATAATAATGATAATATTGGTGAATGATATAATATACTATTATTATTAATAAAGATATCATTAGATATATGGCATAGTTACCACTAATAATATTATTATTAGTATTATAGTTATTATTATTTCAATTATTTCATTATTATTATTACTATTATTTGTTATTAAGAATAAAACATAATTATTAGAGAGAGTAGTAGAAGGAGAACTGGGAAAATTTTTGTCATGTAGAAGTAGAGAAGAGAAGAGAAAGAACAACTAGCACAAGAGATAATTTCACCTCTGTTAAAGGATCAAAGGTCCAAACTAATGTAAGGGGGGATAATGAGCTCTCTAAAAGGGTGATTATAACATGAGAGTGTAGTAAGGGTTCCTTTCCCTCTTTAGGTTTTGGGTGTGATTGATATATATTCTTCTTTTGTTTGATTGATGATGTCGCTGTGCAATTTTATGTGGAATTTGTGATTTATTTGATGTTAATGATGTGATTCTTATTGATAATTGTTGATGTTGTGGTTTTATTTCATGAAATCCCAATCTAGAAAACGTGGGTTTTGGAGGATGATGAAAAGTTAGAATTTTGATGTGGAAAATTGTTACAGGATGTTAGATCAACGAAATTTACTTAAGTCTATAGGTTGTTAGGTGTAAAAAATAGTTTTGGGTCAGAATTAGGAGCCTGGAAGTGCTCCAATCGAGTGGAACTCGTATTGGTGCGAAAACATGATTTTTGGAGTAATAGAATAGCCATATGCGTATGAAGGAGGCCATACACGTATAGGGGACACTCCCAGGGGATGTACATGTACGGTACTTTCCCTGTTCCTAATCCAGCACAACCTTTTACCAAAACGTGTATGATACGCGTATGAGAGGAACATTATATGCGTACTGGCTTGCCATTACACGTACGGGAGGTCTTGGAGGGGTTTTGGGGTAAAATCTCCTCTGGTGGTACGCGTAAGATACATGTATTAGGCCTGGCAGTTGGGCCCTACGTATATTTTACATATGTATTAGGGAATTCTCCGCAATGGTCAATAACAAAAATTTCTCCCATAGATCGGGAATACTAGAGAATATCCGAGTGAGAAAGTGACATTATCTTTCGCGACCAACCCAAACCTTCTTCATTCTTCAATACTGATTTAGGGAGGTGAGAAATAAACCACCTAGAAATCAATGGAACGCAACACATAAGAATCCCTTTTCTCCTCATGGTGCGAGTGTGGAGGGTATGCAAGATGTCTCCGACTAGAGTAGGCACAGGGTTACGAGAGAGGAAAACCTTGAAAGTATTCACATCTATGAGAAAGTTTGGCTTAGGGAACAACACTAAACCATAGATTAGAAGGGCCAGAACCTCCTCAAAAGCTTGGAAATCCAAATCATCCCAAAATTGGTGAGCCTTCTCGTACATAAACTTGGCTAAAAAACCCTTAACACCACTTCTTATTTCCCAGTTGGATACAATGTCGGACTATTTCAGATGTAAAGTTGTTGCAATGACCTTTGGCTTGGGAGCTTCTTCTAAATCGGTGAACAACATCTGATCAAGAATAGGTATACCCAATGCTTGAGAGAACTCTTCCATGGTGGGCACCAACTGATAATCTGTAAAGGTGGAGCAATGGTGCTTAGGATCAAATAATTGAAAGAGTACACTCATCATCTTCTCATCAAAACCCGACGTAACCAGATGTAGAAGTCGACCATAGTTCTTAGTGAATGAGGAAGTCTCGGGAACCCTTGATACTAGCTCTTTGAGTTGGAGAGGTATTCTCACAAAGCTAATCTAGATAGTATTTCTACGAGCAAAATCCATGATTTGCAAAACTGAACAAAGATAAATTCCCTTGGTCCTTTAAATGGTTAGTGTAATGAAAAAAATATGTTATGATGCATGATGTCATGTGTAAGAAAATTGATCATACACAAGCAAAACACACAAGGCCTTAGGTTTAGGCTTGCATGGAGTTTATAGGTAAGTACTCTCTTGAAGTTTAGTTGGTTCAACCTGTCTTAGAAATACTAATCGGGTTCTAAGGAGTCTCAATATCATTGATATTTCTTTATCGAGCATTATTTTAGCTTAGCAATCTTTTCTTGCGGTTGAAACATATCGAAAGTCCAATCTCAATGAGTGTAGCATCGAGTATGAACTAATCCCTAGCTTTACACTGAGGCCGGCTATCTCACTACTTTCTAATGGCCAAGTTTTGTCAAACTAAGGTTCTAAGGTCCGTTAGTGCTTCATGACACCACACGGCAGCCCCGTATTCTCCTCGATTCAACACAAGGGATGCCGGTACCAACCAAAGTGTAACACCAATACAGCTATCACTTCAACCATATCGGTCTATGTCGTACAGTCTCCACGATCTATTCATATTTACCTAAAAAGATGCCCCAAGATCCGGGTGTAGGATCTATAGTAACAACCCAAACAACCCTCCAAAGATAAAGCATACAAAGCAAGAAAATACAACCATTTTTAAAATGAACTAACTCTAAGGTAACCCCACTTTTTAAGATCCCCAGCAGAGTTCCCAGTTCTATGATGCGGTGGCAGAACCGACTGTTTAATACTGGTTTTGCATTTGTGTTTGCAAATGTTGGGTAAGCAAGAGTCGCAACCGACTTTTCTTTTATCCAAATTTAGGAAAGGGTGAAAAGAACAGAAAAAGACCTTTTCGAGAGTTTTCTGAGTAAGGGGGTAGATTATGGAAATGGAAGGTGTTAGCACCCTTTCCATCTGTATTTTTCTACGGGCTCTTAGAGGTTTGCTCATTTTTAAGATGCCTTTGTGCTTTGTGTGTTTGAAAATGCCTTAGTGCGGCGATTCGCTTTATGATAACTCTTGTATCAGTCCTCAAAAGTTTTGACAAAGAGAATGTTTTTGAAAGTGTTTTAAAATTTTTTTATGTAGGTGCTAAAAGTTGTTTTGAGCAAGCATCTAAGAACTTATCTACTTATACTCGAAAAGGTCGTTCTTTTCCTCCTATCCTTAAGACAATGCTATCCTACTATTAGTGAGTAGGTAGCCCTATCATTGGATGTTTGAGGGACAACCGAAGAGACGTTACGGTCACGAAGGCAACATGGAATGAAATTTTAGTAACTGCCCTAAAGTTTCTAAGATCACTTTTAACCGATGCAACGTCGAAAGGGTCATCGAGGGACTTGTGATCTTTCAAACTAGAGGACAACCACTAAAACTTCTCAGGTTTCGAGAATTGTGACCGTTTTCCGAAGGCAACCGAAGTGGGATACCCTAGAAGTATATATGTGTGTTGTATGTTTAATTCAGTTATTTATCTTGCATCATTAGGTTTGCTAACATTTTCGTTTTTCAGTCTTGCCATACATGCCTAGTTACTAACAGTTAATATGTACAGAAAATAAAGTGTGAAAATATAAACCTATACTATTACATGGCTTTGGGGAGGAGATTTACAATGTACAAAAATTGGGGGAAATAAAACAAAGAAAGCGATAAAAAAGTCCTACTTAGTCTTTTACATACCAGTGTACAGTTACATTATAAAAAAATATGAGAACAAAAATAATGCGCACGAAATAAATATTACGTCTAAAAGAAACCTAAGAAAATATTAAGTAAAAAATCTTTTTGGTTGTTTTTATTTATTTAGGAAAATACTAAATTAAAATAAACCTAACTTTAATTAATTAAAAAAAAATATTGATCAAAAATTAAATTCTAAACAAAAATCCTAACATTTTTTGGTATTTTGTTTTATTTAAGAAAATAATTAAACTATCCTAAAATTTACTTAGAAAAATAAATTTAATTAAGAAAATATCTAAGTTTTTTTTATTGTTTTTTTTATTATGACATGAAAACTACTTAAAAATATAAAATCAAACCTAAGTCTACTTTATTTTAAATTTGAAAGAAAAAAAGAAAATGTTGAAGTTAATTAATTAATTAATTTAAGAAATCAATTTAATTAATTAAAAAAACTAATCCTATTTTTTTATTATCTATTGCTAATTAAATAATTAATCAAGAAAACAAAAATAAATAAAAAAACTAAAACAAATAAAAGAAAACAAAATGGGCCTGAGATGTCTAAAGCAAAATAGGGGGTGGGAGATTCAATTCGCTGGGCCCAAAGCTGTGAAGCCCATGCTTGACTTTGGATTCAATGAGGAGTGGCCTTGAGGGTGCATGGTGACCCTGCATATGGGATGTGTTAGATCTGACCAGATTGACATCTTATGTTGTGGATGGATGGTGTATCATAGGTGCCTGGCCATGAATAACATTGAATTTGTAGAAAACATGTTCGAAAAGGTAAAATATTGGACCTGGGACTCGAACCCAGGTCCTCTCCCTCATATATGCGCCTCACTGCCAACTGAGCCATTTAGTCATTCGTTTACATATATCAAACAAAAATAATATATACAAAAAAATGGTCAGATGTATTAAAATTAAAAAACGCGCGCGATGATTTTGAATGGCCCAATGAGGGATGTACATCGCGCTCAACTAGAGGGACGTCGGAGTCAAACTCCGATCATCTTCTCCAGTTACTCAAACCTGCAAAGATCAGCAAACGTGAGTTCAAATGAAAGCAAAGATCTCTACCCCACACGAAATTTCTCCCTGAATCTGATTATGGGGTCTATTCACTCTGGAATAGCCTGTATCATGAGATATAGTGAAGAACACAGATTGTGCTCTCGAAATGGAACGATCTTGTTCTAGCCCATTTTCTCACATGTATTACATTGGTCCTGCCCTATATATCGCCTTGAACACGATTCAAACACTGAGAAAGGTTAATTCAATGTGAAATCAAAAATACGGATTCAAGAAATTTACCAACAATGGGTGATCCAGTTTAATGCTTATAGGCGTGGGATGGCTTGAATAATGGTTTGGTTGAGTTCCTGGAAGTCTCAGGAAGGTGTTTGAACCCTTTATTTGGACAAATGATGGCTGGAAATGGAGATGCGATTTTGACAACTTTGGTGGAAATTTTGGAATTTTCGTGTGAACTCTTGGGACTGTCGGCCTCCATTTGGCTTGTTAATGTCTTGTTTATATAGAGAGGAGTGAGGAGACAAGAAAACAAGGAAAATAACAGCCATGATTTTGTGGTTTCAAAACCATGAATGCAAAATTGTAACTTTGGCCAAAAACATGGAAAATTGTCCATTTTCTGAATTTGAATGTACTTGGACATGTTGGCCTTGTTGTACATGAAATATGGGGCCTCTCCATGCATCAAACCAAGCCCAAATAATAATGGCCCATATAATTTGCAATAATTTTGATTTATTTGACTTTTAATTAAATAAAATTTATATAAAATGCAAATAAAATCAAGACTATGAAAAAATGGTTTTAGGGGTCCTCTATAATCTTAGGAAGATGTTTGAAATCCAAGAAAATGAGCCCTTGCCTTAAAACTTCAAATTTTCCCAATGCATCAATCTTGAAATTTCCCAAATTTTCCCAACTTGGGCAAGCCATGACTTGCTCAATTTTTATCTCATGATGATGATCTAGGACTTTTTGGAAATCCCAAGATGTCTACTTCAATACCTATTTTGATCAATGATGCATTTGAAGATTTTATCTTGAAGTAAAAGGTCTTGGAAAAAAATGGCTTTTGTTGACTTTCTAAAAATGACCTGTAATGTATCAGCTTGTATCATTCAAATGGTGCATTTCTTGGACTTGAGGGCTGAAGTGAAGTTGTAGGGAATGAGATTCTCTTCAATATTAGCTTTGGTTGGGGAAAATGGATGAAGTATGTTAAAGTTATGCCTTGTCAAAGTTCAGTTGACTTTTCTTATAAAAACCCTAATTTAGCAATTTTTGAGTTTTGATGAATTAGGAGCATTTCTTGAGGAATCATGATCAACCATTGATCAAATGATGGATATCAATTCAAAGTGTTGATGTTGACCAAAAATCATGATGTTTGACTGTATTTGGGCCACAATTGACTTTTAACCTAGTACAGTTGATTTCCAATCATTTGAGCAATTGACTAAGCAAACTTGTAGTGCAAGGCATGAAATTTGTCATTGACAATCTTGAAGAAATATTAGGACCATGGAAAAAATTTGAGACCTTTGGAGTTCAAACATCTTGATGAGAAGTGAAACCCTAGTTAGAGGTTCATTGCTTAGGAGGAGAATTTGTCTGGTCAATTCTTGGTCCACCATAAGCAATCGGGGATATCTAAAAGCATGTTTTGAGTAAAAATGGGAGGGCAAATTTTAGGGTACAACAACTTCCCCTGTTCAATATTCTTAAACTTGAGGATTTAGATTGGCTTGTCTGCCTTTCGTGATCTGTGTAAAATCAATCTTCACGAATAAGATTTTGTTTTGATGAAGACAAAGCATGGCTAACAAAGAAGGCAAAGATTTATGATCAAGAATCTAAGTATCTAAGGATAATATCTTCATTCAAAGCTCTCAACAACCTTAAAGGTATAATAATATTATCTACTTTGATCATAAGATATAGATGCTCAAAAAATGAAAAAGAAATGTTTAAAAATCATTACTCAAGCTTTTCAAAGATAAAATTTCATTTTTCTTCTGCATGCAATCGATTTGCATCTTAGTGCAATTGATTGCACACTTCAAAATTTTAGATCTTTTGCTTCTGTTTCTATGTGCAATCGATTTACATTACCTATGCAATCGATTACATACTTAAATTTTTTCAAAACGTTTGCTTCTGTTTCTCATGCAATGGATTACATTGTTAGTGCAATCGATTGCACTCTTATGGATTTTGAAAAAATAGCTGTTAAAAACCTTGTGCAATAGATTTACACCAAGGGTGCAATCGATTTCATACTGCACGAATTTGAAAAATAACAGATTTGTTCATGCCTTTTCATCATGCCTTTTCATTACATCTTTTCACTCAAACTTGACATTTGTTCATGATACATTTCCAAATCTTCATGAGGTTTCAAAAAGGTGTTATGAACATATAAATATTCAATTTCAAATCCAGATCTAACACCTTCTTTCATAAATATTTTCTGACATTTTAAAAATACAAACTCAAGCATTCTTCATTTTCATGCATAAGTTTTCTGCACATTCTCATACATTAACAAACAGAAAACTTTGAGAAAATATATCTTGAGTCTTTGTACAATATTATTATTGAAAGAAGAAGATTATACATTGTCAAATCACTCTAAGTGATCAATATTACTCTACTCACTCAAACTCACAAATTGATATTTACTTACTTATTTTCCAGGATTCTTGGAATTAAGTTGAAGTGTTTTTGTTGAAATCTTGTCTTTCGAAGTTGTTGGATACAAGTATTGTTACATTGAGAGGATTGTTCTCATAGGTAACTTAGTGAAAATCCAAGAGGATTGTTCTTGGTCCAAGAGGATTGTTGTTGGTTTGGTTGGTAGTTCTTGTTTAAGTTTGCCACAATAAGGAAATCTCTTTCATGTTGAAAGGGGACTGGAGTACTCTTGAACCATGAGGGGAACCAGGATATATCGCCCGTGTCTCTTTATTTTTCTGCATTTTTAAGCTTTCCTAAACTCACTTATAACCATAAAAATAAGAACCATCATCACTAAAAACCAGAATTTTTAAAGTACCTAATTCACCCCCCCCCCCTCTTAGGCGCACTTCGTACTTACAATTGGTATCAGAGCAGGTTATAGGTAACCTGCTCCTAAAAGATCCAGAATGGCTTCCTCAAATCATAATCCCGTTTGCAGAGATGGTGGTAGTAACAACAAGCCTCCTCTATTTTGTGGTGAATATTTTGACTTCTGAAAAATATGCATGAAGGCGCATCTAGTAGCACAAGGAGAAGAAATATGGGATGCCGTCGAAAATGGTCCATTTATCCCTATAATGGTAATTAATGGTGTCGGCTCATCAAAGCCTAAAACTGTATGGGACGATGATGATAAGAAGAAAGTTCTCTATGACAAAAAGGCAATAAACCTTATTCAAGGTGCACTTAGCATGGACGAATTATTCCGTGTCTCAGCATGCAAAACAACAAAAGAAATATGGGATACCTTGGTACAAACTCATGAAGGAACGGTTGAAGTAAAAAGATCAAGACTAAATACCCTAAGTCAAGAATATGAATTATTTCGAATGCAGCTCGGAGAAACCATTCTTGACTTACAACAGATATTTGTGCACTTGACAAATCATCTAAGTGCTCTTGGTAAAAAATTGATGAATGATGAATTGAATCTGAAAGTACTTAGGTACTTAATGAGGGAATGGCAACCAAAGGTAACGGCAATATCAGAAAAGAAAAGTCTATCCAACATGACATCCGCAACATTATTTGGAAAACTTCAAGAATACGAAACAGAACTCGGAAGACTCGAAAAGCCTGAAAATCAAGAAAAGAAATCCAAGAATATTGATTTGAAGATAGACTCCAAGGAAGTTGAAAAGGAAAACAATCCAGAAGAAGATGAAAACTTCATGCTTCTTGTTAAAAGGCTTGGTAAGTTCTTCGGTAGAAATGACAAACCTTTTTCTCATTCAAAAGGAAAGAAACAATTTCAGAAAAAGGAAGGCTCCACATCAACACAAGAAATCACATGTTATGAATGTGGTAAGCAAGGCCATATCAAGCCGGATTGTCCAAAACTCTCCAAGAAAGGTGGCTTCAAAAGCAAGAAGGGATTCAAGAACAAAAAGGCTTATGTCGCATGGGAGGACAATGAAATAAGTTCCTCATCCGATTCTGATAGTGATGAAAGTGCAAATCTAGCATTGATGGCCTCACACCATTTTGATGATGAAGACAATGAGGTTAGTAATGAATTTTCTCTTTTTGATAGTGATGCACAAGGTGCTATAGATGAACTATTGAATGAATGCTAAATTCTTTATAAAACCATTTCATCACAAAAGAAACAAATTTCATTAGAAGAAAAATATGTTTCAATGGAAAAAGATCTCAAAGAAGAAAAACAAAAATCAAGTGATGAACAAAAACAGAATTTTGTATGCAAAAATTGTGATTCACTCTCTTTCCAAATTGTACAATTAAAAAGAGTCATTGAAAGATATGAAAAAGGGAAAATTGGATTGGAAGGTGTTCTTAGCCAACAAAGATACTCCAATGATAAAAGTGGACTTGGATATTCAAAGTTTTCAAAACCAAGTTCAAACAAAACTATCTTTGTTAAGGCAAGTGATCAATCTTCCAAAGAGAAAGTGAACAAACCTAAAATAGTTCGTCATTATCCGAAAAAGAAAACATTTTCTAAGAAGAAATCTTATCCTTCTAGATATAGAAGTAACTTTGAACCTACTTGTTTTTATTGTGGTATTAAAGGCCATACATCTAATGCTTGCTATGTTAGAAACTTCAGTGTGGCAAGTGGGCATTATGTATGGGTAAAGAAAGGCACTAATTATGAAGGACCCAAAGCAACTTGGGTACCTAACAAAACCTAATTTGTTTTGTAGGTATGCTTGAAGACCACATGTAATCTTTGGTATCTTGATAGTGTTTGTTCAAAGCATTTGACAGGAGACATAAACCAATTTTCACATCTAGCGCTAAAGGCCAAGGGTTTTGTCACTTATGGAGACAATAATAAGGGAAGAATCCTAGGCAAAGGTAAAGTTGGTGCCCCACCTTTCACATCCATTGAAGATGTTCTTTTTGTTGAAGGACTAAAGCACAATCTTCTAAGTATTAGCCAACTTTGCGACAAAGGCTTCAAAATCAAGTTCACCAAGGATGAATGTTTAATAGAAGACGAAGTCACTCATGAGGTTATACTTAAAGGTAAAAGAATCAACAATATATTCATGATTTCCCTTGATGATCCATCTTTGAAGGTTAAATGTCTCATGGCGAACAACGATGATTCATGGCTCTGGCACAAAAGAATTGCTCATATTCATATGGAACACTTGAATAAATTAATCAAGCATGATCTTGTCATTGGATTGCCTAAGATAAATTTCGTCAAAGATAGACTATGCGATGCTTGTCAAAAAGGGAAACAAACTAGATCAACTTTCAAATCTAAGAATGTGGTGTCCACTACAAGGCCACTACAATTGTTACATATGGATCTATTTGGTCCATCGAGAACAAGGAGTTTCAGAGGTAATGTATATGCTTTGGTTATTATTGACGATTTATCTAGATATACTTGGACATTCTTTTTAGTGCAGAAAAGTGATGCATTCAAAGCGTTCAAGAAGTATGCTAAACAAATTCAGAATGAGAAGTCTCTAACAATTGCCTCAATAAGAAGTGACCATGTCGGAGAATTCCAAAATTCTCTATTTGAAGAATTCTGTGGCGAACATGGAATATCTCACAACTTCTCGGCACCGAGGACTCCACAACAAAATGGAGTGGTTGAACGAAATAATAGGTCTCTTATGGAACTTGCTAGAACAATGCTTAGCGACTCAAACCTTCCAAAATATTTTTGGGCGGATGTGGTGAGCACGACATGTTTTATTAGCAATAGAACTAACATTAGACCAATTTTAAAGAAAACTCCATATGAACTTTTCAAAGGGAGAAAACCAAACATTGCTTTCTTTCATATCTTCGGGTGCAAATGCTTTGTCCTAAACAATGACAAAGATAATTTGGGTAAGTTTGATGAGAAATCCGATGAAGGTATATTTCTTGGTTACTCACTCTCTAGTAAAGCATATAGAATATACAACAAAAGACCTTTGACTATTGAAGAATCTATGCATGTTTCTTTTGATGAAACAAACCCCTCCAAGGAGGATAATATTGTTTGTGATAATGATGATGAAATTTTAGAAGGTCCTCAAGAAAATTCTTCCAAGGATCAACCCATTCAACTAGAAGAATCACCTCAACAAGAATTGAATCTCAATGATCTACCAAAATAATGGAGAACTCATAGAGATCATCCGATTGATAAAGTGATTGGTGATATAAGTCAAGGCGTGTCTACAAGATTAAATCTCAAGGATGCTTGCCTAAACATGGTGTTTGTCTCTCAAATTGAACCTTCCAAAGTTGATGAAGCTTTAGGCGATGACCAATGGATCATAGCTATGCAAGAAGAATTGAATCAATTTGAAAGGAATCAAGTTTGGGAACTCGTTCCTAGGCCAAGCAACAAACACATTATTGGAACAAGATGGGTGTTCAAAAATAAACTTGACGAGAATGGAATAATTGTTCGCAACAAAGCAAGATTGGTAGCACAAGGCTATAATCAAGAAGAAGGAATAGACTTTGAAGAAACTTTCGCTCCAGTTGTAAGGTTAGAAGCTATTCGTCTCTTACTTGCCTATGCTTGTTCATTAAATTTTCAGCTTTTCCAAATGTATGACAAAAGCGCATTCTTGAATGGATATATCACTGAAGAAGTATACGTTAAGAAACCCCCGAGTTTCGAAGACTTCAAGAATCCATCTCATGTATTTAAATTAAGAAAAGCTCTCTATGGACTGAAACAAGCACCAAGGGCATGGTATGATCGTTTAAGCAACTTCTTATGCGAAAAAGGTTTCGAAAAAGGCAAAGTTGACAAGACTCTATTTATCAAGAAAATCAAAGACGACACTTTGCTAGCACAAGTCTATGTTGATGACATCATCTTCAGTTATTCAAATCAAGAAATGTGTGAAGAATTCTCATCAATGATGCAAGGAGAATTTGAAATGTCCATGATGGGTAAAATGAACTATTTTCTTGGACTTCAAATCAAACAACTAAAAGAAGACATCTTCATCAACCAATCCAAATATTGCAAGGAACTCTTGAAAAGGTTTGACATGGATAACTGCAAGGAAATGTCTACACCAATGGGTTTTGGTTCTTATGTTGATCAAGATGAATCAGGTGTTTCCATCAACATCACTAAATATCGAGGTATGATTGGCTCCTTAATATATTTGACGGCAAGTCGTCCTGACATAATGTTTAGTGTTTATCTCTGTGCCCGCTTTCAAGATAACCCAAAGGAATCTCATATCACGGCGGTAAAGAGGATCATGAATTATCTTAAAGGAACAACAAATGTCGGATTATGGTCTCCTAAAGGTAGTGTCTGCAACTTAATTGGTTATTCTGACGCGGATTATGCAGGATGTAAAATAGATAGAAAGAGCACAAGTGGCACTTGTCACATTCTTGGTAATGCATTAGTATCATGGGCCTGCAAGAAACAAGCATGTGTTTCTCTAAGCACAACCGAAGCTGAATATATTGCAGCGGGTAGTAGTTGCGCTCAAATTTTGTGGCTAAAATAACAACTTCATGACTACGGACTCGATCTAGGGTGCATTCCTCTAAGATGCGACAACACCGGTGCAATTAACATTATAAAGAATCCCGTCATGCATTCAAGGACTAAACATATAGACATTCGACATCATTTTCTCCGTGATCATGTTCTTCAAAGAGATGTCGAGGTAACCTTTGTAGATACTCATAATCAGCTTGCCGATATCTTCACCAAACCTTTGGCAAAAGAACCTTTCTACAAAATTCGTCGAGAGCTCGGCATACTTGATGAACGCGACTTATAAGGTGCATTCTACCCTTGATATATATTTTATATATGTTTTATACATGCTATATATGAATCTATGTTATGTGATATTTAATTTTTCAAGAAAAAACTGGTTTTGGTCAATCTTTGTTGATGCAAATCAATTGCACAAAGAGTGTTAATCGATTGCACAAAGAGTTTTTTCAATTCTGTCCATTCTGTTTCATGTGCAAATCGATTGCACCTTTAATGCAATTGATTGCACTATGTGCATTTTTGCTTAATGTTTGATTTTGTTTGTGTGCAAATCGATTACACATGGTATGTCAATCGATTGCACGTACTGAAATTAGCTTTTATGACAGAAAAATAATGTTGGTCAGAATTCCTCTCTCATATTCCCGAGCCAAATACACTTCAATTCTAATAACTCATTCCCTACCTACCCAAATCACTTCCAAATCTCACAAAATCTTTCTCTCTCACAAAACCTTAAAAAAAACCAAAACCCTAAAACTCCATATCCATGGCTTCAAGAACAAAGAGAAAGGCTTCCATTTCAGATAAAGGGAAAAAGGAGGTTGATTCAACATCCAATATGCTGCTTTTAACTCTCATCGAAGCACAAGAAGCCAGATTTTTCAAAGACTTTCAAAGGAAAATTGTATCCAACCCCAAGTATGGTATACTCTCATCCTTTCCTCAAGAATGTTTTTCCTTTCAGAACGATCTAGCTGCTTATGGTCTGGAACCCTTGATTTCTTTGTACGGTCCATACTACCCGGGTTTGGTAAGAATGTTTTTCAGTAATCTAACACCCTACAAAGAAAAAATAGTCACATATGTGTTGGGCACTCGTATCTCTCTAACTCCTCGGGTTGTTGGTGAGATCTTGCATATTCCCTTCACTAGAAGCTCCCTATATGATCCTGAAAATGAGATATGGGATGGCTATTAGAAAAAGGGATTCTTTTACAGCATTGGGCGGTTAAGTGAAGCTGAATTTCGGGCCAAATGGATACATGGTCTTGGCGGAGTATTTCAATCCAGAGACTCCTGGAGTGCAGGTAACCTCCATATAGACGATCGCTTATATCATTATTTTTTGGTCTATATACTGTTTCCAAGAGCTGGAAACCATTGCACGGTTACCGACTTCGAGATGCAGCTTATTTATGCAAGGAAGAAAGGAGTAAATGTAAACTGGGCAAGAATGATCATGATGCATATGCTGAGAGTGGATGAAAAGTCTAAATTCCTTCCATATGCTTATTTTGTCACTTTGATTATGGAGGAATTTGGTGTGGATTTTCGTGGCTTTGAAAAGGTGAATATGGATCCTAATCTAAACAAAATTTCAATTACGAATGTTGATTCAAGAATGGGCGTACATTTTAATCCGGGGACAAAGACCATCACCTACATTGGTGAAGATGTTGTTGGCAATGAAGATAATGACCAAGAAGTTGAAGGCGGTGAAGTTGTGCCTCCTCCTCCTACTGCTCCCTCTGGTCCAAGCAATCAAGAGCTCATGGACTACACGTCTCAACAGTTTACTTCTATGAACACCAACATCAACAATCAATGGAGTGCAATCAATGACTCCACTACAACCCGGATAAATGATTTTCGCTCGGATGTGAACCAACAATTCTCGTACCTTTATGCTCACCTTCATATCCCACCATACGACCCAAATAACCCAGCTGCACCTCCTCCACATTATACATAACCTCCACTTCAACAACAATTCCCGAACCAAGGCTCATGGTCTTACAACCATGCAGACATGCATCACCCTTAATGTTTTGGCTGACTGTTTTATTTCCTGTTATGTTATTGTCTTTCTATTTCAATGTTTCGTTTGTTTAATTTTCTGTATAACTCTTAAAGAATTTGTGTTACTGTTTTAAATTCTATAATTTTTGTCAATATATTGCTCTATTATTATTTGCTTTAAGCATCTTTCCCTTCTTTTTGATAATGTCAAAGGGGGAGAATGATGTATGGTACTTTATGCTTGAATTTCCTGTGTCTTAACTTTCAAGGTACTCTCCAATCAAGATGAAGAATCGCATAGGATTCCAACCCTCTCCTACATAAGGGGAGTTTTGCATCTTAGGGGGAGAAACTCTTCCGGAAAGTACATCGCATAAAGAAAGATTGTTTGTCATCATCAAAAAGGGGGAGAATGTAAAATAAAGCTTCACAAATAAGCTTTTGTTTTGATGAAGACAAACCATAGCTAACAAAGAAGGAAAAGATTTATGATCATGCATCTAAGCATCTAAGGATAATATCTTCATTCAAAGCTCTCAACAACCTTAAAGGTATAATAATATTATCTACTTTGATCTTAAGATATAGATGCACAAAAAATGAAAAAGAAATGTTTAAGAATCATTACTCAAGCTTTTCAAAGATAAAATTTCATTTTTCTTCTGCATGCAATCGATTTGCATCTTAGTGCAATCGATTGCACACTTCAAAATTTTAGATCTTTTGCTTCTGTTTCTATGTGCAATCGATTTACATTACCTATGCAATCGATTGCATACTTAAATTTTTTCAAAACGTTTGCATCTGTTTCTCATGCAATCGATTACATTGTTAGTGCAATCGATTGCACTCTTAAAGATTTTGAAAAAATATCTGTTAAAAACCTTGTGCAATCGATTTACACCAAGGGTGCAATCGATTGCATACTGCACGAATTTGAAAAATAGCAGCTTTGTTCATGCCTTTTCATCATGCCTTTTCATTACATCTTTTCACTCAAACTTGAAATTTGTTCATGATACATTTCCCGATCTTCATGATGTTTCAAAAAGGTGTTATGAACATATAAATATTCAATTTCAAATCCAGATCTAACACCTTCTTTCATAAATATTTTCTGACATTTTAAAAATACAAACTCAAGCATTCTTCATTTTCATGCATAAGTTTTCTGCACATTCTCATACATTAACAAACAGAAAACTTTGAGCAAAAATATATCTTAAGTATTTGTACAATATTATTATTGAAAGAAGAAGATTATACATTGTCAAATCACTCTAAATGATCAAGATTACACAATAAGGAAATCTCTTTCATGTTGAAAGGGGACTGGAGTACTCTCGGACTGTGAGGGGAACCAGGATATATCGCCCGTGTCTCTTTATTTTTCTTCATTTTTAAGCTTTTCTAAACTCAGTTATAACAAGAAAAATAAGAACCATCATCACTAAAAACCAGAATTCTTAAAGTACCTAATTCACCCCCCCCCCCTCTTAGACGCACTTCGTACTTACAATCTGAAGGTGGAAGATGATTGAACACTAGAGTGCCCAGAAATTTGAACTCACATGAAGTAATACTGATGGTTGATGATGTCGGGAATGGGCTTACAGATGCCATTTGGAGAAGATGACAGAGAGACGTCGGAGATGGGCTTAAAGATGCCATCCAAAAAAGATGTTGACAAAAATTAAATTATGTCTAAGCTTGATTTCAACTGAAAAAGAATCAGAATAAATCTTTGACTGATTTAAACTGAACCGAAAGAGGTCTTGAATAAACTTTAACTACAAAAAAATCAGAAAAAGTCTTTGGGGAAATTTATCTGAACCAAAGAAAGTGTCTACTGGAATGGAATCAGAATAAACCATTGATCGGTTTAAACTGAACCGGCAGAGGTATTGAATAAACTTTAACTAGAAAAGAATCAAAATAATCTTTGGGGAGATTTATCTGAACCAAAGAAAGTGTCTACCGGAACGGAATCAGAATAAACCTTTGATCGGTTTAAACTGAACTAGTAGAGGTCTTGAATAAACTTTAACTGTAAAAGAATCAGAATAAATCTTTGGGGAGATTTATCTGAACCAGAGAAAGTGTCTACTGGAACAAAATAAGAATAAACCATTGATCGGTTTAAACTAAACCAATAGAGGTCTTGAATAAACTTTAATTGGAAAAGAATAAGAATAAATCTTTGGGGAGATTTATCTAAACCAGAGAAAGTGTCTACTGGAACGGAATCAGAATAAACCATTGATCGGTTTAAACTAAACAAGCTGAGGTCTTGAATAAACTTTAACTAGAAAAGAGTCAGAATAAATCTTTTGGGTGATTTATTTGAACCATGGAAAGTCTCTACCGGAACGGAATCAGAATAAACCATTGATCGGTTTAAATTGAACCAACAGAGGTCTTGAATAAACTTTAACTGGAAAAGAATCAGAGTAAATATTTTTATCGAATTATCTGAACTAGAGAAAGTGTCTACCGGAACAGAATCAGAATAAACCATTGATCGGTTTAAACTGAACCAACAGAGGTCTTGAATAAACTTTAACTGGAAAAGAATCAGAGTAAAGCTGTGGAGCAATTTATCTGAACCAGAGAAAGTGTCTACCGCAACGTAATCAGAATAGACCATTGATCGATTTAAATTGAACCAGCAGAGGTCTTGAATAAACTTTAACTGGAAAAGAATCAGTGTAAATCTTTGGAGCGATTTATCTGAACCAGAGAAAGTGTCTACCGGAACGGAATCAGAATAAACCATTGATTGGTTTAAAATGAACCAGCAGAGGTCTTGAATAAACTTTAATTGGAAAGGAATCAGAATAAATCTTTGGGGTGATTTATCTGAACCAGAGAAAGTGTCTAACGGAACGGAATCAGAATAAACCATTGATCGGTTTAAACTGAACCAGCAGAGGTCTTGAATAAACTTTAACTGGAAAATAATCAGAATAAATCTTTTGGGCGATTTATCTAAATCAGAGAAAGTGTCTACCAAAATGGAATCCGAATAAACCATTGATCGGTTTAAACTGAACTAGCAGAGGTCTTGAATAAACTTTAACTAGAAAAGAATCAAAATAAATCTTTGGGGCGATTTATCTGAACTGGAGAAAGTGTCTACCGGAACGGAATCAAAATAAACCATTGATCGGTTTAAACTGAACCAGCAGAGGTCTTGAATAAACATTAACTGGAAAAAAATCAGAACAAATCTTTGGGGTGATTTAACTGAACCAGAGAAAGTGTCTATCAAAAAGAAATTAGAATAAACCATTGATCGGTTTAAACTGAACCAGCAGAGGTCTTGAATAAACTTTAACTGGAAAAGAATCAAAATAAATATTTGGAGAGATTTATCTAAACTAGAGAAAGTGTATACTGGAAAGGAATCAGAATAAACCGTTGATCAGTTTAAATTGAACCATCTGAGGTCTTGAATAAACATTAACTGGAAAAGAATCAGAATAAATCTTTGGGGAGATTTATCTGAACCAGAGAAAGTGTCTACCATAACGGAATCCGAATAAACCATTGATTGGTTTAAACTGAACCAGAAGAGGTCTTGAATAAACTTTAACTGGAAAAGAATCAGAGTAACTCTTTGGGCCAATTCTTCTGAACCAGAGAAAGTGTCTACCGGAACGGAATCAGAATAAACCATTGATCCGGGTTTAAACTGAACCAGCTGCGGTCTTGAATAAATTTTAATTTGAAAAGAATCAGAGTAAATCTTTGGGGCGATTTATCTGAACCAGAGAAAGTGTCTATCGGAACGGAATCAGAATAAACCATTGTTCGGTTTAAACTGAACCGACAGAGGTCTGAAGGAATTGTTCATCATGTAGCTAGTCACCCCGTTTTGTTTCAGGAACTGATCTGCAATTTGGTCACAGATAGTTGTCCTGTCTGGTTTCGGGTATTATTCTGGAACTTGAGAATGTTAGTCACTTAGATTAATCTTGGACCTGTTGTATAAGTTGGTAGTGTTTGACCTGAACAGGTAAAACCAGTTTCATGTGATGTCATGATGTATGCGTTGCATGATGCTCTCAAAATAAATGAGATTCTGATATATTCTTTTATGTTGCATATGCTATGATGTTTGTAGAGATGGTTTATGATTGTAATGTATGAACGTGTCATTTGTTCCATTGTTGTATTGTTGTTTGAACCAAGGAAAATAAATCCCTGGTTGTTGTAGGTCTTTCAATATGTTAGAGTTGAAATGTTGTTGCGAAGTATCTTTGTCTAGGAAGATAAATCCCTGACTGCTGCTGAAGAGTACCGGGAAGTTGAATCCCGGCCTATTGTTTGTGAGTGAAGAAAGTGATTCTTCAATTTCCGTTGGGGATAATGATTAGAGATAGTTTTGCTGGCGATTCCCTTTCTCTGTTGGGGATCTTTGACTTCTTCTTGAGAATGATTTTTCCGGGGGGGGGGAGATTTCTTGTTGGAAGATTTCACCAATTTGGAGAGATAAATTCCGTTGGGGGGATGACCTTCCGTAGGTAGAGAAATAAACTCTATTGGGGATAAGGCTTTATAAACTACTTGAGATTTATAAAACTCTGTTGCAGAAGGTGAACTCCATAGACTGCTTGGGGATTTTGTTAAAATCATGTTGGGGAATCCTGAGAAGCTTGGTTACTTCATTGGGATTTTTGTTGGAGCAGTAATTGGAGATTCTTGCTCTACTAGGGATAGGATAACACCTTACACCCTTAGGCTGCATGCTGAGAATCTAGCAGTGACCTTGTTGTAGGATATCTCTGCCTATGTATCTGCTGGAGAATATATCTGCCGGGGAAAACATCTGCGGGGATTTTGTGGATGGCCCTTGGATATTGTCCCGCTTCTGAAAGTCATTAGCAACTGTCTTTCTGTTTTTAGGCATATATTTGTAAGCAGTAATCACATTCAAATACATATGTTCAAGCATAATCACTGGACGTTTTCGCACACAAAATGGAAAAATAAAAATAGAAGTTTTGCACTTTTAAAGGAATAGTTTTGTATTAACTTGAAATGAGCGTTTTTGTACAAAAAGACAGACATCCTAGTAAGAGAATGCCATCGTAAGAATGGAAATTATACAAAATAGTTTACAAAGAAATAATCCCATTGGGTTCCAATTCTACTATTGCCTTCATGTCTCTGAGCGTCTTTTCCCTTTCGTTGCTTGTCCGAAGCTTATTGGATTGATTAGTACCGCTTTGAGCTTGATAGTTGATACTGAAGATTGGTTGTAAGGTGATCCAACGTGACATATTTATATGCTTTAAATCCCTAACTTTTGCCTGGACCTCCCTTTCGGATTTTCAGTCCACTGGGATACCCTTTTTTGCCCAAGCTGCCTTTTCAGGTTTTCGACTTGCCGGGTGTACAGATTTGTTTTATGTATATCCCTAATTTTTACCCAAACCCTTTTGGTTCGTCGGGATGCCCTAATTTTTTCCAAGGCCATTCGACCTAGCGGGTCTTTGTTCATGCGTAGTATCTTTTAATTATGTCTGTGTTTACAGGGTGCAGAAGGTCGTCACCGTCTATAGTGGTTAAGATCATGGATTCACCAGAAAATATGTTCTTGATTACAAATGGCCCTTCGTATGTGGGAGTCCATTTTCCCATGGGATCACCTTTGGGCAGTACAATGCGCTTGATTACCAGATCACCGGCCTGATATTCCTGACGTATGACCTTCTTGTTAAAAGATTTGATCATACGTTTTTGGTAAATCTAACCGTGACAGACAGCCGCGAGCCTCTTTTCGTCAATCAGGTTTAATTGGTCAAGTCGAGTCTAATCCCATTCGTCTTCACTCAAACCTGAATTCTTCATGATTCTAAAAGAAGGGATATGGACTTCAATGGGTAGGACAACTTCCATACCATATACCAAAGAGAAAGGAATTGCCCTTGTTGATGTGCGCATTATGGTACGGTAACCATGAAGATAAAATGGTAATATCTTGTGCCAGTCTTTATATGTCACCATCATCTTCTGTATGATTCTCTTTATATTTTTGTTAGCAGCTTCAATAGCGCCATTCATCTTTGGCCGATATGGAGAAGAGTTAAGATGATGGATCTTGAATTACGTGTAAAGCTCGGTGATCATAGTGTTGTTGAAATTGGTACCATCATCTGTAATGATTCTTTCTGGGATACCGTACCAACAAATAATATTATGCTTGATAAATTGGGCCATAATGTTCTTGGTAACAAAAGCGAATAAAGTTGCCTCGACCCACTTCGTGAAGTAATAAATGGAAACCAGGACAAAGCGGTGTCCATTAGTAGATGTAGGTCTGATTTCCTCAATCATGTTGATGCCCCACATTGCGAATGGCCAAGGAGAAGTTAAGATGTTTAGAGGAACTGGAGGCACATGTATCTTGTCAGCATAGATCTGGCATTTGTGACAAGTCTGCGAATGTTGATAACAGTTTGTTTCCATGGTGGACCAGTAGTATCCTTCTCGTATGATCTTTTTAGCCCTCTAGTGCCCACTGGAATAAGTGCCAAAGGTACCTTCGTGTAAATCAGCCATAATCTTTTCTGCCTCACTCTTGTCTACACACCGAAGCAAGGTAGAGTCATGATTGCACTTGTAAAGGATCCCGTTACTGAGAAAGAACTAAGCAGAGAACCTCCTTAGGAACTTCGTATCATTGACTGAAGCTCCATCAGGATATTCTTAGGCTTCGAGATATCATTTGACTTCATGGAACCAAGGCTTGTCCAATACTTCTTCAGTACCAATCTCGTGATAGTATGTTGGTTCGTCCATCCTCTCAGTGGTGATCTGAGGAGCCTCATTATCCCACCTGACCTTGAACATGGATGACATCGTAGCTAGCGTGTTCTCTAGTTGATTTTCCTCTCGTGGAAAATACTCAGGTAATTTCTTCAAAGTATGGGATTAATGTCAACACATGCTCTTTGTATGGGATGAGATTAGGGTGCTCCGTGTCCCATTATCCTTTCATTTGGATGATTACCAAAGTCGAGTCTCCAAACACACTTAAGAACTTGATCCTTAAATCAATTGCATCTTTGAGACCCATGATACATGCTTCATACTCATCCATATTGTTAGTACAGTTGAAACATAGCCTAGAAGTGAAAGGAGTATGACAACCTTCAGGAGATATGATCATAGTGTCGATGTCATTGCCAAGAGCGTTGAAAGCTCCATCAAAAACCATAGTTTATTTGGATCCTTTTTTAGGTCCTTCATCTGGTCCAGGTTTTTCACAATCAGTTACTAGCATGATGTTAATGTCCGGGAACTCAAAATTCATGGATTGGTAGTCATCCACAGCCAGATGAGCCAAATGATAAGCTAATACACATCCCTTAATTGCTTTTTGGGTTGTGTATTGAATATCGTATTCAGTCAGGATCATTTGCCATCTTGCTATTCTTTCCGAGAGAGCGGGCTTCTCGAAGATGTACTTGATAGGATCCATTTTAGATATCAACAAGGTAGTGTGAGTCAGGATATAATGTCTTAGTCAACGAGCAGCCCATGCCAAAGCACAGCAATTTTTCTCGAGCAGTGAGTATCTTGTTTCACAGTCGATAAACTTTTTTCTAAGGTAATATATTGCATGCTCTTTTCGACCACACTCGTCATGCTGCCCCAGCACACATCCCCATTGAGTTCTCTAATAAAGTTAAGTACATGATCACAGGCCTTCCTTCAACTGGAGGCATCAGATTTGGAGGCTCTTGGAGATATTCCTTGATTTTGTCAAAGGCGTTCTGGCAATCGTCATTCCACTTCACTGCTTGATCTTTCTTTAGTAATTTGATGATTGGCTCATAAGTAGTTGTCAGATGTGAAATGAATCTCGCTGTATAGTTTAAGCGTCCCAAGAATCCTCAAACTTCCTTCTAAGTGCGAGGAGTTGGAATTTCTTGTATAGCTTTGACTTTTGCAGGATCAACTTCAATGCCTTTGCCACTGACTACGAAACCTAAGAGCTTACCGAATCTTACTCTGAAAGTGCATTTATTTGGGTTTAGCCTCAGTTTGTATTTCTTCAGCCTGTCAAATAGTTTCTGTAAGTGATCAAGGTGTTCCTCCTTAGTTTGAGATCTGGCTATCTTATAATCCATGTAGACCTCTGTCTCGTGATGGATCATACCATGAAACAAAGCTACCATGGCCCGTTGATAGGTTGCCCCAACGTTCTTTAGCCCAAATGGCATAACTTTTAGTAGAAAGTTCCCCACTGTGTGATGAAGGTTATCTTCTCCATATCCTCAGGTGCCATCTTGATCTGATTATACCCGGAGAAACCATCCATGAAGGAGAACACCTTATATTGTGCGATGTTGTCAACCAGAACATCAATGTGGGGAAGCGGGAAGTCATCCTTAGGGCTTGCCCTGTTCAGGTCTCTGTAATACACACACATACGTACCTTACCGTCCTTCTTAGGTACTGGAACAACATTAGCGACCCATTGGGTATAGGATGTGACAGCTAAGAAACTGACATTGAACTGTTTCATGACATCAACCTTGATCTTTTCTGACATATCTGGCTGCATACGATGAACCTTCTATTTCACTGGAGGGCAGTCCTCTTTTGTAGGTAGGCTATGAACCATAATATCAGTGTCAAGTCCTGGCATGTCTTTGTATGACCAGGAAGAAACCTCAACATAATCATGAAGAATTTGTATTAATCGCTGTTTGACAATGGGCTCCAAGTTAACACCTATCTTGACTTCTTTTCTGTCCTCTTCAGTACCCAAGTTCACTGTCTCAACTGGCTCCTCATGAGGATGTATTGTCCTTTCTTCCTGTTGTAACAGTCTGGCAAGCTCTCCCGATACCTCACAATCTTTCACACCTTCATCCTCAATATCTGCTCTAGCATCTTTCAGAGAAACCATCTTCAGTTGAGGCCTAGTAGTCTCTGGAATACTGGAAGAGGTTTTGGTTGCAATAACGGTCTATGGAACCTCCTCAAAGTTTTGATAGGGGGTATCAATGAACTCTCCGTCCATTTCAACGTACCTGAAAGAGTTCAAGTGGCTCACCATGTACTCCTCCTCCCCATGAACTGTGATAATTTTTCCCATTGACTGGGTACTTCAACATCTGATGTAAGGTGGAAGTCACAGTGCCAGCCCCATGGTTCTAGGGTCGACCCAATAAACAGGAGTACGATGGGTGGATTTCCATCACATAGAAAGTGGAATTAAAAGTCCGAGTACCCACTTTGATAGGGATGTCCACCTCCCCATGCACCATTCTTTTAGAACTGTCGAAGGCTCTCACCATAATGTTACTAGGCTTCAGAGTCAATCCTTCGCAATCTAACCTGTCAAGGGCCTTCTTAGGCAGAACATTCAGTGATGAAATTATATCCACTAGAACATGGACCAAAGTAGTGCCTTTAAACTCGTTAGAGACGTGCAGAGCATCATTATATTTTGTTCCTCTGGGAGTCAGATCAGCATCAGAGAAACCTAGCCCATTGTCAGCAATCAAACTGGCCACACAGTCTTCAAATTGATCAGCCGAGGTTTCTTATGGCACGTGATCAGTCTTGAGGAATTTCACTAAAGCCTTGGCAAGGGCTTCAGAGCACAATAACAGGGCCACCAATGAGATCTTGGAAGTGGTCTTCCCCAGTTGTTCAACCACATTGTAGTCACTCTTTTTAATGATCTTTAAAATTTCCTCCATTTGTTGCTTAGAGGATTTCGGGATTACTTCTATGTGCACCTTCGTCTGGACAGGCTCAACCAATATCTCTTTGCCCCGAGTCTCGCCCGACTCAGTAGCAGGGGTAACAGTAGGAGTAGCAATTTGAATATTGATAGGAATAGCAATAGGAACAATCACATGAGTGGTACTGGGAGTATTAATAGGAGCAGTAGCAGGGATGATCACAGGAGTAGAAACAGTTTTAGGAGGAGAAATATCGGGAGACAAAACTCTTCCGCTTCTTGTTATCTTACTGGTCCCGGCGATATTAATAATGTCGGGATCAGAGTCTTCGGCATCTTCACCTTTAACAATCATCAAATCTTGTTTGACACCAAGGTAATAGACGTCAGCCCCATAGTTCTAAGGAACAACTTTATCCGAGGAATAAGGTATAGGTCCAGGGAAAGTAATTATCAATGGAGTAACTTTCGGAACAGATGTAATCTTGACAGGTCTTTTGGAGGAGACCTTGGGAGGATTGGAGGAAATGGTAATGATAGAAACATCTTCATACAAAGCACTTGTAATTGGAGTCTTCTCAAATAGGATTTCTTTATTATCCATCAGGCACTGAACGCCTTTCTTCAACAAATGGCAACCATTAGGTAAGTACAAACATAAATGGCAACCTTTGTCACAACCCAGAAATAAACTGGCATGCAAGGGATTCTTCTTAATAGTCAGGAGTAGAGTAGCCATTTCATCCACAGAAGCAACAAACATGTTATCATCAATAGCATTGACGCCACGGTCGTGCTTGGGCTTAAGGGAAATAATAACATTAGGGGTCTCAGGAGCGTCAAATTCAATCTCCTTCGCTTCAATAAAATCCTACACTTTATTCTTCAAAGTCCAACAGTCGTTTGTATCATGTCCTGGACTTTCTAAATGGTAAGCACACCGAGCATTTGCATTGTAATGATGAGATGCAGTGTTGGGATTTTTGGGAGCCTCTTTCAGAGTAACCAAATTGGACTTCAGCAGATGTGGTAAAACCTGAGATAGGGTCATATTGATCTAGGTAAACTATCTCCTTGGCTTATCTGTTCTAGACTGGTTATTCTGTTGTTGGTTTGATGCATAGTTGGAAATCATAACAACCCCTATCGTCGGACGACGCTCAGTTTTGTTAAGATTCCTTTGGCCATAAGTAGCACTGACCTCCTTCTTCCCTATGAATGGTTTCCTTGCAGTGCTGGAGGATGCATCCCTCTGTATCTTACCACTTTTAATACTGGCTTCCACCCTTTCTCTTGTCAAGATCAGCTCAGTAAACCCAGCAGAAGAACTTCCAATCAGGTGGTTAAAGAATGGCCCGGATAATGTGCCCAAGAACATGTCCACCAGCTCCCTATCAAACAATGGAGGTTGGACTCTTCCCGCAAGGTCTCTCCATTTTTGGGCATAGTCCTTAAAACCCTCGTCGGAACCCACATACATGCTTTGCAACTGTGTACGAGTCGGGGCGAGGTCAGCATTATATTGGTATTGCTTACAGAAAGCAACAACCAGATCTTCCCAATTACACACATTGGTTCTTTCTATTTGATAGAACCATTCCAGCTGAGTTCCTGCCAAACTTTCTTGGAAGAAGTGTACCCACAAATCCCTGTCAGTAGTGTGGGGTTGAATTTTCTTGACATACGACCTTAAATGTAGCTTAGGGAAGGAGACACGGTCGTACTTAGCAAATGTAGGGACCTTGAACTTCTGTGGGATGACCACCCCTGAGACTAGTCTTAGCTCTTCAAAGTCCAACCCGGGAACTCTTTGGATATCCATGGCATAGAGTCGATCCTCCAGCTGTTTGTATTTGTCATCAGCAGGAGGATACTGCTCCTCAGAATAGTCAGGTTCATCTTCCTCAGATTTCCTTGTACTGTGGTCTTCTTCTCTTGGCTCTCCATCCTGATTGTCTATCTCTCTTGACTGATTTGTAAGTTCTAAAACGTGCTTCACCAGTCCTTTGAACCTTCTTCCCAAGTTCAAAACACCCACTGGCCTCTTTTTCTTCTTCTTGTCCTTGAGAATCAGAGCTCAAGTCTTCTTCTCCCTTGGCCAAATTCAGGATCATTTCTTGGAATTGGGCATTTTGTGCCTGAAGTTCCTTGATTGTTTGTTCAAGAGCCATTGTTGAAATATTCAGCGAAGAAGATAAGAAACCTGTCCTGAAACCTGTTTATGCAATGATATGTATGATATGTGTATACAATGCTTTTAAGGACTCCGGGAAATTTAAGTTTGTGAACCAAAATGAAATAAAGATTTTATTATTAGAATTCAAAATAAAATTTCCTTTTTAGGCTTACAATTGAAAAGTTCTAAAATCTAAGACATCAGGTTTCCCATGGGTGCTTCCTCCTTGTGCCGAGATAGACATTAAGACTTTTCTATTTGTGAATTTGCTTCATAAGTTCCAACACTTTCTTCTCATTGACATAGAAATGATCTCTAAAGGTATCCCGTTCTTTCTTCAACTGAATCCAGGATCTCTGCAGCTCTTCAATAGTATGCATGTCAGGATGGGGAACTGTATAAGGAATATCCCCTTCGGAAATGGGCTCCATAACCACTGGTAATATGGCTATATACGACATTATAAGGTTTTGGGCGCGATCTCGTACCCATTTGAGATAAAGTTCCATAAGGATGGAAGTCTTAGGCCCCAAAGTCCTGGTGTCAAATATGTTTACCATGCCTCAATCTCGTATAAACCTCTGACGATACCCTTGAGAATCATCCTCGTAGTTAAACACAATGCAATGGATAAGCATATCGTGGGGTCCATCCCTTCGAGCATAACCAAATTTTTGTAAGGCCAGAGAAGGATTATAATTTATGCCTCCCCTAATTCCAAGTAGTGGGACATTAGGGAATTCTCCACAGCGGTCAATAACAGAAATATCTCCCATAAATCCGGAATACCAGAGAATATCTGAGTGAGAAATTGACATTATCCTTCGCGACCAACCCAAACCTTCTTCATTCTTCAATACTGATTTAGGGAGTTGAGAAATAAACCACCTAAATAGCAATTTCACGCAACACATAAGAATCCCTTTTCTCTTTATGGTGCGAGTGTGGAGGGTATGCAAGATGTCTCCGAGTAGAGTAGGCACATGGTTACGAGAGAGGAAAACCTTGATAGCATTCACATCTATGAGAAAGTATAGATTAGGGAACAACACTTAACTGTATATTATAAGGGCCAGAACCTCCTCAGAAGCTTGGAAATCCAAATTATCCCAAAGGATGCGAGCCTTCTCGTACAGAAACTTGGCTAAAAAACCCTTAACACCACTTCTTATTTCCCAGTTGGATACAATGTTAGACCATTTCAGATGCAAAGTTGTTGCAATGACCTCTGGCTTGGGAGCTTCTTTTAAACTGGTGAACGGCTTCTGATCAAGAATAGGTATACCCAATGCTTGGGAGAACTCTTCCATGGTGGGCACTAACAGATAATATAGAAAGGTGAAGCAATGGTGCTTAGGATCAAAGAATTGAAAGAGTACACTCATCATCTTCTCATCAAAACCCGAGGTAACCAGATTGAGAAGTCGACCATAGTTCTTAGTAAATGAGGAAGTCTTGGGAACCCTTGATAATAGCTCTTTGAGTTGGAGATGTATTCTCACGAAGCTGATCCAGATAGTATTTCTACGAGCAGAAGCCGTGATCTGCAAAACAGAACAAAGATAAATTCCATTGGTCCTTGAAATGGTTAGTGTAATGAAAAATGGATGTTATGATGCATGATGTCATGTGTAAGCAAACTGATCATACACAAGCAAAACACACAAGTCCTTAGGTTTAGGCTTGCATGGAGTTTATAGGTAAGTACCCTCTTGAAGTTTAGTTGGTTCAACCTGTCCTAGAAATAGTAACTGGGTTCTAAGGAGACTCAATATCACTAATCTTTCTTTATCGAGCATTATTCCAGCTTAACAATCTTTTCTTGCCGTTGAAACATCTCGAAAGTCCGATCTCAATGAGTGTAGCATCAAGTATCAACCAATCCCCAACTTTATACCGAGGTCAGCTATCTCACTACTTCATAATGGCCAAGTTTTGTTCAACTAAGGTTCTAAGGTCCGTTAGTGCTCCACATCACCACGCGGCAGACCCGTATTCTCCTCGATTCAACACAAGGGATATCGGTACCAACCAAAGTGTCACACCAACACAGCTATCGCTTCAACCATATCAGAATATGTCGTACAATCTCCATGATCTATTATTGTTTACCTAAAAAGATGCCCCCAAATCCGGGTGTAGGATCTATAGTAACAACCCAAAGAACCCTCCAAACATAAAGCATACAAAGCAAGCAAATACAACAGTTTTTAAAATGAACTAACTCTAAGGTAACCCCTCTTTTTAAGATCCCCAGCCGAGTCCCCAGTTTTATGATACGGTGGCAGAACCGATTGTTTAATACTGGTTTTGCATTTGTGTTCGCAAATGTTGAAGTAAGCAAGAGTCACCACCGACTTTTCTTTTATCCAAATAAAGGAAATGGTGAAAAGAACAGAAAAAGACCTTTTCGCGAGTTTTCTGAGTAAGGGGGGTAGATTATGGAAAGGGAAGGTGTTAGCACCCTTTCCATCCGTAGTTTTCTACGGGCTCTTAGAGGTTTGCTCAATTTTAAGATTCCTTTATGCTTTTTGTGTTTGAAATTTTTTTGAAAATGCCTTAGTACGGCGATTCGCTTTATGATAACTCTTGTATCAACCCTCAAGAGTGTTGACAAAGTGAATGTTTTTGAAAGGGTTTTGAAATGTTTTTGTGTAGGTGCAAAAAGTTGTTTTGAGCTAGCATCTAAGAACTTATCTACTTATACTCGAAAAGTTCGTTGTTTTCCTCCTATCCTTTAGACAGTGCTATCCTACTATTAGTGAGTAGGTAGCCCTAACGTTGGATGTTTGAGGGACAATCGAAGGGGAGTTACGGTCACGAAGGCAACTTGGCAAGAAATTTTAGTAACTGCCCTAAATGTTCTAAGATCACTTTTAACTGAGACAACGTCGAAAGGGTCACCGAGGAACTTATGATCTTTCAAACTAGAGGACAGCCACTAAAACTTCTCACGTGTCGAGAATTGTGACGGTTTTCTGAAGGCAACCGAAGCGGGATACCCTAGAGGTGTATATGTGTGTTGTGTGTTCAATTCAGTTATTTATCTTGCATCATTAGGTTTTCTAACGTTTTCGTTTTTCAGTCTTGCCATATATGTCTAGTTACTAGCAGTTAATATATACAGAAAATAAAGTGCGGAAATATAAACCTATACTATTACATGGCTTCGGGGAGGGGATTTATAATGTACAAAAGTTGGGGGAAATAAAATAAAGAAAGCGATAAAAAATTATTACTTAGTCTTTTACATACCAGTGTATAGTTACATTATAAAAAAAATATGAGAAAAAAATAATGCGCGCGAAATGAATATTAAGTCTAAAAGAAACCTAAGAAAATACTAAGTAAAAAATCTTTTTGGTTGTTTTTATTTATTTAGGAAAATACTAAATTAAATTAAACCTAACTTTAGTTAATTAAAATATAAAAAAAGAAAGATATTGATCAAAAATTTAATTCTAAACAAAAACCCTAACATTTTTTGGTATTTTGTTTTATTTAAGAAAAAAATTAAACTATCCTAAATTTATTTAGAAAAATAAATTCAATTAAGAAAATATCTAAGTTTTTTTTATTGCTTTTTTTATTATGACATGAAAACTACTTAAAAGTATAAAATTAAACCTAAGTCTAATTTGTTTTAAATTTGAAAAAAAATGTTGAAGTTAATTAATTAATTAATTTAAGAAATCAATTTAATTAATTAAAAAAACTAACCCTAAATTTTTTGTAATTTTTGATTATCTATTGCTAATTAAATAATTAATCAAGAAAACGAAAATAATAAAAAAACTAAAACAAATAAAAGAAAACAAAATGGGCCTGAGACGTCTAAAGCAAAATGTGGGGTGGGAGATTCAATTCATTAGGCCCAAAGCTGTGAAACCCATGCTTGACTTTGGATTCAATGAGGACTGGCCTTGAGGGTGCATGGTGAGCCTGCAGATGGGATGTGTTAGATCTAATTAGATGGATATCTTATGGTGTGGATGGATGGTGTATCATATGTGCCTGGCGATGAATAACACTGAATCTGTAGAAAACATGTTAGAAAAGGTAAAATACTGGACCTGGGACTCGAACCCAGGTCCTCTCCCTCATATGCGCGCCTCACTGCCAGCTGAGCCATTTAGTCATTCGTTTACATATATCAAACGAAAATAATATATACAAAAAATGGTCAGGTGTATTAAAATTAAAAAACATGCGCGATGAGTTTTAATGGCCCAATGAGGGATGGACAGCGCGCTTAATCGGAGGGACGCCGGAGTCAAACTCCGGTCGTCTTCTCTGGTCTTTCAAACCTGCAAAAATCAGCAAACGTGAGTTCAAATGAAAGCAAAGATCTCTACCCCACATGAAATTTCCCCCTGAATATGATTATGGGGTTTATTCACTCTAGAATGGCATGTATCATGAGATATAGTGAAGAACATAGATCGTGCCCTAGAAATGGCATGATCTTGTTCTAGACCCTTTTCTCACATGTATTACATTGGTCCTGCCCTATATATCGCCCTGAACATGAATCAAACAATGAGAAAGGTTAATTCAATGTCAAATCAAAGATACGGATTCAAGAAATTTACCAACAATGGGTGATCCGGTTTGATGCTTCTAGGCATGGGATGGCTTGAATAATGGTCGGGTTAAGTTCCTTGAAGTCTCAGGAAGGTGTTTGAACCCTTTGTTTGGACAAATGATGGCTAGAATTGGAGATGCGATTTTAACAACTTTGGATGAAATTTTGGAATTTTGGTTTGAACTCTTGAGACTGTCGGCCTCCATTTGGCTTGCTAATGTCTTGTTTATATAGAGAGGAGACAAGAAAACAAGGAGAATAACAACCATAATTATGTGGTTTCAAAACCATCAATGCAAAATTGTAACTTTCGTCAAAAACATGGAAACTTGTCCACTTTTTAAATTTGAATGTACTTGGACATGTTGGCCTTGTTGTACACGAAATATGGTGCCTCTCCATGCATCAAACCAAGCCCAAATAATAATGTCCCATATACTTTGCAATAATTTTGATTTATTTGACTTTTAATTAAATAAAATTAATATAAAATGAAAATAAAATCAAGACTATGCAAAACTGATTTTATGTGTCCTCTATAATCTTAGGAAGATGTTTGAAATCTAAGAAAATGAGCCCTTGCCTTAAAACTTCAAATTTGCTCAATGCAACAATCTTGAAATTTCCCAAATTTTCCAAAATTGGGAAAGCCATAACTTGCTCAATTTTTATCTCATAGTGATGATCTTGGACTTTTTGGAAATTCCAAGATGTCTACTTCAATAACTATTTTGATCAATTTTGCATTTGAAGATGTTATCTTGATGTAAAAGGTCTTGGCAAAAAGTGGCTTTTGTTGACTTTCTGAAAATGACCCGTAATATATGAGCTTGTATCTTTTAAATGTTGCATTTCTTGGACTTGAGGGATGAAGTGAAGTTGTAGGGAATGAGATTCTATTAAATATGAGCTTTGGTTGGGGAAAAATAGATGAAGTATGTGAAAGGTATGCCTGGTCAAAGTTTAGTTGACTTTTCCTATAGAAACCCTAATTTAGCAATTTTTGACTTTTGATGAATTAGGAGAATTTCTTGAGGAATCATGATCAACCTTTGATAAGATGATGCATATCACTTCAAAATGTTTATGTTGACTAAAAATCATGAAGTTTGACTGTATTTGGGCTACAGTTGACTTTTGACATAGTACAGTTGATTTTCAAGCATTTGAGCAATTGAATGAGCAAACTTGTAGTGCAAGGCATGAAATTTGTCATGGACAATCTTGAAGACATATTAGGACCATGGAAAAACATTTGAGACCTTTGGAGCTCAAACATATTGATTAGAAGTGAAACCCTAGTTAGAGGTTCATTGCTTAGGAGGAGAATTTGTCTGGTTAATTCTTGGTTCACCTTGAGCAATTAGGGATCTCTAGGAGCATATTTTGAGTAAAAATACTAGGGAAAATTTTGGGGTAAAACACTGTTGATTTGACGTTATGTTATGTAGATGATGTTGGTGTTGTAAAGTAGTGAATGATATATGAATTATATAAAGAGTGTAAATTACTACTCCTTAGCATGTGATATTCACCATATGTTTATTGAATGTAATTTTCAACCCTTTTTTTGTTGTTGTGTTTGTGCTCCTCGGAGAGTACAAATAATCAGATACCCGAGTAGTGCTTGGAGTGATTGTTACTTGATCGATGTCATACCCAAAATTCTCCCTGCTAATAATAATAGTCAATGTATTTTATCTTATCATTTTTCTATTAAATTTTGGTGCTACTACATATTTTTATTAAAATTATAATAATATCTTATATTCAAATTATTTTTTTGTCTTACGATTCATTAGAATTTTTCTTAAATTTATGAGATGGGTGTATGTATTGGTTTATAAAAGGGGGTGTGTTTTACAATTTCAATAAGGGCTCTTTATCTAAAGGGCCCATTAAGTTGTTTGGAAAGCCCACAATAAGGTGCATGAAGCCTTTTTATTCATTTGTGCTGGTTGACTAAAGTCAACATTGGCTAAATTAATTTTATTACATATGTCAATATTATTATTTTTATAATTATTTTTGACATTTTATTTATTATGAATATTATTGTTTTTATCCCAGTTTATTGAGGTCAATGTGAAAGAGCTTTGAAATTATTATATTATTTAATTTATTTTAGTATTTTGCTAAATGGTTGACTAAGTCAACATAAGGGTAAAAACCCTAAACCTCATTGTTGCTCCTTGTTTCTTGGACTCTTTTTCCCCAAGTTAAGTCTAAAGCCCAAAAATTTCATGAATTGAAAATCAAATCTTTTCAAATTTGTGATTGAAGAAATAATGTATTAATTAAATTGGAATTTATACATCAGAACGTCCAAATACATTAACATAACAAGAAACCCTAATTCTATTTACAACAAAATCTAATCTAATCAAATTTAATAGATCATGATTTCCAATTAATTCTAAATCTAAATCAAAACTGCAAATCACTACAAATATTTCCTAATCTAACTACTTCCTAAGACTATAAATTTTAAGACCTAAGCTAGTTGGAGGGACATACAAACAAACCCTTGGAGAACTTGAGATTATTGTTATGAATCCCTAAACCCTCTAGTAAAGCTCTCCATCCACGGAGAATTAGGGTTCATCATTATAATCCAAATTTATTTGAGCTAGACTTCATCCAATTCTGGTACCTGTGAAGAAGAAGAGAAGGAAATTGGAGGTGAGATCGTAGAAAACAGAAGAGGAATTATACTAAAATAGTCACTATAAGAGAGGTAAATGCGATTGAACTTAGCTTAGGTTTTTAATCGTGTTGTTATTGTTGATGTTTGATGCTTAATTTGGGATTTTATGGAAATTTTGGGTTAGGTTTAGGTTAGGTTAGGGTTCTTCAGCTCTAGGGTTAGGGTTCATCAGTTCATATGTTTTTAAGTTTGGATATTGTTAGGGTTCATTTAACAACCATAAGTTTAGGCTTTGCATTCATAACGTTCATGAAGATTATGGGTAAAGGATGATGTCTCCGGCAGACACACCTCCCCAATGGCTGCCATCACGGTCACCCATGATGGTTTTTGGGTTTGGTGATGAAGGTTGGGGTTGAAGGTTTGAATATGATGGGTTATAGGATGAAGATTTGGATGAAGGTGGTGGTGCCCAGATGCAGCCGTCGGTGGAAGAGATTTCCAGTCGGTGGCGCTCTGGGCGGGGCGATTTCAGGTGTGACCGAGTTCTAGAGAGATACGAGAATATATCTTTCAACATTTTCTTTAGACTGTGAGAAAGGTTTAGAGAGAGTGAGGGGAAGGATAATAAATGACAAAAATGTAAAAAAAATGAATATATAGACTCCCTTCCTCTTTGTGTATACATATTAACATATTCCCTAGTCAACCTTAATTCTCAGCCTTATGATTGCCTTTTTTTATTAAAGGCTCAGGATTGACTCCTGCATGGCCACATGATCTGGATCAAATGATCCATAAATGCTTATCACACTATAAGTCTTTACGCCTCCCACAAATTGTCTAACGGATCAACAAACTTATCTGAGCTCAAGCCTATTCTGTCCACACCTCCCTTTTACTACTCCAACGCATGTAGGCACCCCTCTTGGTTATTGAATTGATTCAATTATTGGGCCAGAACCCTTGCTTTCAACGCCCCATATTTTACTACTCAACACAAATTGACACCCCTGCATTAATTGGGATCCTATAAGATGTTCGGCTTAGGCCCTTACTATCCACACACCCCTATTTTTACTATGCCAACTAAAAATGAACCCCCTATTTAATTATATAATTTATTAAGTTAATTTATTTTAACTTGTTAAATATATTCATTTTTTAATTTATTTATATTTACGTATTTATCAATTCTTGCCTCATATCATTTTTTATCATTTGCATTAAAAAAATTTATCATAAAGATCACTGTGATAAATAAATATTGGATTGTTATAAAAAATATTTAATATATTTTTAATAATAAGAAAATAATTGTTTATTAATTATACTAAACCTATATCCTATAAATTGCATCAAATATTTTTTCCGTACAAACTTATTTTTTTCAAATTGCATTATGCATTCTAAAACAACTAATGAATCAAATTTAACATATTTTTCTGCTAACTTAATTTCAAATTCAACTTTATTTTAAAAAACGGATTGTGGATATAGTTTCTATTAATTTTGAACTACATCTACGACTACGCTATTTTCAAACCCACACAAGGTTCAAGGATAATTCCAAATATTTCTGTAATTCATAAAAAAAAACTAACCAAACACATACGAACTACGAATTTGGACTTTGATTCTTCACAAGGAGATACATAAGCACAAGGTTAAAACCAAGACGAGTTCATAACAACAAAATTAAAATTATTTCCTTAAATATATAGAAACATTAATTGTTAAATACCCATCTTACCCTTAAAACCCAAAATGGAGCCTCTTGAGAACAAGGGAGATGAAGGGTGCCTAACACCTTCCCTTTGTCTAATTGACTTACAAATTTAGAATCTCTGTACGAATTAGGATTATAAATCATTTTCCTTCCTTAGGATAAAAACTAATGGTGGCGACTCATGTTTTTTTCCGGCTACGACAACTGGCGACTCTGTTGGGGACACAACCCTAGGGTTTAGAGTCAACCCCTCCTTTTAGGTCTAGGGTTTCTTGGGTTATTTTTTCTATTTTTGGTATGTTTTGTTTCTATATATGTTTATTTATTCATTCGTATTATCATTGTCATCATATTATTTTACTATTGATGGTATTTAAATTTGTATATCTCAAACCTTAGAAGAAGGACCATCTATTGGCCAAGGGGGTTTAACATCCCTATGAGTTTTTGCGACGACTTCTCCTAGAGTCGGTTGAGTTCTAAGGAATATCTTTTAAAGGGCTAGACTCTCTAAAAGGTAGGACTTTGGGATTTGGCCAATGACTCTTTGTATAACCCTAAAATTAAAATCTCATGGTGAGGCGTTGTACGACCTAAGAGACGGAAGTCTCGGTCTACAAAGAGGCTCTGCTTAAGGGAGGCCCTTGTGCCTTTCCATCTAGTGTTATCCATGATACCCTTAAGAAATCCACCCTTATGGGGAGGGTATAATATATGTAGAACGAAACTAGGAACTCACCTACTAAGGATACCTTTCACAATCCCACTACCATGTTACATCACCATGCAAACATACATAATCACATTTCAAAAATATTCATTATTTTTGCATTTGTCTTGTCTTATTCACAGGATTTCTAAGAAAAAATAATCAAAGGATTTTTAATGAGTATCTTAAAAATGAATATCAACAAGAAACAAATTTCCATGTTAGTGTTCTTGTGCCTGATATGAAGAAGATGAAGATATTTAGAGGGAAACTGCCTTAAAGAGCTATGAATTTGTTTGTTCGATGCTTTGGAGATATCAATGAGCTCCCAAAGGTGACTGTACAAGTGGAAGCAGTTACTTCCCTAGCACAGTTCTATAACCTTCGCTCTGATGTTTCACTTTCTAGAATTTTCAATTGGCACCTACTTTGGAGGAATTTGATAGGATTTTGGGATTCTCCAGAATCAAGGATTCGGCCTACATAGCAATGGGAAATAATATCAAGGTTTAGGACTTGCCTAAGGAATTAGGGATACCGTTCATTGGTTTTCTTCTTTGTTACAAAAAAGACGGTGACGTTAAAGGTATTAAAAGACAATACTTGGAGTCCAAAGCTCTTTCTTTTGCTGATAAGAAAGAATGGGAAGCTTGTGTGGATTGTTTGGCTTTACTTATTTTTAGTTTGTTTTTATTTCCAAATATTATGGATTATATTGATGATGTGGCCATTAATGTGTTTTGGGTCGTAAAAGATTTAAATGTTGATCCTAATCCTACTTTACTTGTTGATGTTTACTACTCCCTTCATACCCGTTACGAAAAATGGAGGGTGTCCTAAATTTTTGCATTCCTGTGATTTTTTCTTGGCTCATTACTCACCTCTACGAGGAATATATGGTTAAAGATTTGACTAGGAATCAGTGTTCCCAAAAGTTAAGGGCTCTCAGTGATGATTCAATTTTGTGGTATGCTAGGAAGTTGAATATAGGAGAAATTTTCTATAATTGCGGTGAATTTCCAAATGTTCCCCTGATTGGAACAAGAGGATGTATCAACTATAATCCCACTTTGGCTTTACGTGAACTTGGGTACCCTTTGGGAGATAAACCTTCTGACGAGCAGATTCGACCATTGGTTCTTCATGATATGGGTAAGAACGATCACGAGTTACATGCAAAGATCATCCAAGCTTGGAGAAGTGTTCACAATAAAGGTGCGGAATATAGAAGGAAGAATGTTATAGAAAGGGAACAATATACTCAATTGGTTTTAGAGAGAGTCTGAATTATCAAGTTTCCATTTGACATTGAACCTACATACACACCAGATGTGCTCGACCCTCTTCCGATGTCAGTAGAGGAAATAGAGAAGCTAAAAGATGACCTTGAGCAAGCTAAAAGAGAAAAGGATAATTTAGAGCATGAGCTTTATAACCTTGCTCATGAAAAGAATCAAATGCAACAACATCTAAAGCTGAAATATCACCAAATTGAAAGAGACTATGAAGTATTTGAAAAGGAGAGTGTTAAGTGAAAGCGTTCGACTGAAGGGTTATTGAGTGCTACTTTCAACTTGAATTCCCACAACCAACGTCTGGATGATGCTGCTAGAGAAATTGGGAGACTAAAAAGGTGGTATGAAAAAGCACTACAAGACAAAAAAGAGATGGAAGAAACTCTGAGAGCCCAAATCTAAGGGCTAGAAGAAGGTGCTCTAGAGTAAGAAGAGAAAATCCAGTTTCTCACCACAAGTATCCAAGATAGCCAAGAATCAGAGGTTGGAGAATGCCTAAAGAGGATGAGGGCAGAAAGACTTCTTGCCCTAAAGATAGAAGAATATGAACAAATTTTCCAAGAGCTAGAAGGCCTCCGAAAATACTTCCCCATTCAAAGGGAACTCTATAAGGAGATGAGGGGTGAAAAGATGTATTGGGAAGGACAATATGCGATGATTACTGAAGCGAAAGAAAATAACAATTTATAATCCCGACACTTTAGAATGGGTATTTGAGATACAAATACAAGCACACAAGGCTTTCCTTCTTAGAAAATAATCTCATTGGCGACATTCCTAGAAGATTGAAAGATGCAGAAGTCGTGATGGTCCCTCTTCTGAAGGACATTGAAGACTTCCTCAAGCTTTGTAGGGGAATGATTGACAGTTTTAGGGCATAAATCCGCAAGCGCACTTAGGAGATTTTAGTTTCCCGTTTGTTATTTCTTTCAGTATTTGACATTTGATTCAATATTCATTTTTCAGTATTTTCCCTTCAGTATTTGTTTCAATATTGGGAGTGTATTTCCCTTTTCAAGGATGGTTATTATTGAATAAAAGTACTTTTGTTTCAGTATTTCAGTTGTGTATTTATTTTGTGATACTCACCAATAAAAAGAAAAACCTGGAAAAAAATATACATGCAAAAAAATAAAAGTAACAAAAGTAAATTCAACGTTAATAAGACATAAATTAACATCTTAGCATATTCATACGCATTCGTCCATGCACGAGCATCACACTTAGAAATTTCATACAAAAAACTCATTATTTTTAAAATCATCTCCAGTTAAATCATTGATAAACGTGCACTACCTTTCTGACCTCCATATCAAACAAGAGCTCATCAAAAGAAAGTGATGGAACAAATCAAGCAAAATCAAGCCATCTTGCAAGAGGATTTAGAGCAAGTGAAGGGTAGCATTGACTAAATGAAAGAAGACATGAGTCAAGTTCTTCTAGCCTTGAAGAACATCATAGAAAGACAATATCAGATTCCTAAGGTAGCCTTTGACGAAGTAGCCCAAACCATTGGTGCATAGAGTGATCACCAACCGTGACAAGAACCAGAATCAGGGCCTTTAAAGTCAACTATTTCTCAGCAAGAGATCAACCAGGCTAGTGTTGAAGGCTATGTACCTCCTCCTCCAAAGGTAGGGGCATTCCATGCCTTGCAGATACCAATCAACAATCTGCACAACACGGATAACTACATGACCTGCAGTATGGAGACCATGACTTGGAAGACATCAATCAAGTGCCTCAAAAGACAACCCATGACAATGCTGCTGAAAATCCTATGACACTCAATCAGTATAAAACCCTTGAAGAAAGATTGAAGGCTGTGGAGGGTTATGATTCTTTTGATGTCGATGCTCTCGAAATGGGTCTAGTTCCAGATGCAGCAATCCCACCAAAGTTTAAAGTACCTTACTTTGGAAAATATAAGAGAATCACATGCCCAAGGAACCATTTATGCATGTACTGCAGAAAAATGCATTCCTATGCTCATGATTAGAAACTGATGATCCATTACTTTCAAGACATCTTAAGTGGGGCATCTCTAGATTGGTATATGCAGTTGGAGCGAGTCCATATCCAAACATGGGCAAATCTTGCTAAGCTTTCTTAAAGCAATACAAGTACAACATGGACAAGGCTCATAATCGCATGCAACTCCAGAACTTGTCTTAAAAGAAATATGAGTCCTTCAAAGAATATATGCAACAATGGAGAGAAATGGCAGCCCGTGTACAACCACCACTCATGCAAAAAGAATTGGTCGATATATTCATGGGTACTCTACAAGGTTTATGCTATGAGAAGATGGTAGGAAGCATCTCCTCAGGATTCTCATATTTGGTGACAATTGGTGAAAGAATCGAAGTAGGTGTGAAGAGTTGCAAAGTACAAGGGGCATCATCCAGTGCTCCTTATAATTTAAATAAACATTTTCCTAAATTCTCAAAAAAGAAGGAAGGAGAAATTAGTGTTGTCGCATCACACCCGAAAGCTCAACAACCATTGGTAATCTCACGAGAACAACAATAAAACAGGTTTGAAAGGCCTCCGAGAAGATTTGTCATCTCCCTATGCCACACAGTTAACTACTACAACATTTACTCAAGGCATCTTTGGTAGAGCTGAAGCCGTTATCTCCTCTAATTGGGGGACTCCAACCAAAATATGACGTAAATTCCAAGTATGATATCATGCTAACTCTCAAGGTCAAAAAATAGAGAAATGTTGGGCCTTCACACATAAGGTGCAAGATTTGTTGGACGCCCAAGAAATCACTTTTGACAAACCTAACATCAAGACAAACCACATGCCCCTGCATCGCGGGCCAATTGTGAATGCAATTGAAATAGTTACCCATCATGGAGTAACTAAATGAGGAAAAACTATGATAGATTTCCTGAAGGAACATTTGTTTGAATATGGTTTAATTTTGGAGCATAATGACGCTTTTGAGAAGACTTTACAAAAATTGGTGGATCAGAGGATAGTCCAATTCAGGCGCTACCCTGAAGGAGAATATGTAGCTGAAATTAAGGGGAATACAAAAAGGAAATTGGTGATTCCTTTCCAAGTGCCAAGTTTTTTCAAGAAAACTCTTATAATTCCTCGTGGAGAACCAAGCACGACAAAAATACCAGTAACCATACCACACCGATGTCAAACTCTAAGGATACCGGTACTTTAGAAGACTACGATGGTGATTAGTGGACCATCCCCCACTCCTTATGAGAGTGACAAAGTTGGGTCATGGAACTATGATACTACCATATATGCCAATGGTTTAAAACAAGGATGTGAACCATCAACAAGCCAAGGACCTGAAATTACAAATATAGTAGGAACAAGGGGAATGACCCGCAACAGTTGAATATATGATCCCGAACAACAAAATAAAGATAATACTGAGGTTAAGGATAAAAGGAAAGCTATGGAAGAAACAAGTCAAGAGCAAGAACCTGCAATTAAGAATTTTACCGATCAAGAGGCTGAAGAATTCTTGAAAATAATCAAGAAAAGTAACCATAGGGTGGTGAATCAACTACACCAAACCTCGACCAAAATATAAACACTCTCGTTGCTCATCAATCCAGAAGCGCACTGAAACTCTCTAATGAAAATTTTAAATTTTGTCCATTTTACAAAGAGATTAGAGTAAATCAATTTGATGGAGGCATAGCTAATCTGACATTAGGATCACGCTTAGGCTTCAATGACAGAGAGTTTCCTCCACAAGGTAGAGCTCACAACAAGGCGTTGCATATTTTAATGCAGATAAGGACAACTAGTTTATCCAGGGTGCTCACTGTGATACGGTTGCAGAACCGACTGTTTTTACTGGTTTACGTTTTGCGTTTTTTGTTTGCAAAATGTCGTGGTAAGCAAGAGTCGCCACCGAATTTTATTTCATCCAATCATGGAAAAGAAAAAAGAATAGAAAAAACATTTTTTCGAGATTTCTGAGTATGAGGGGTAGATTATAAAAAGGGAAGGTGTTAGCGCCCTTTCTATCCGTAGTTTTCAATGGGCTCTTAGGTACTTGATCATTTTTCAAATTGCTTGTGTGTGTTTGTCTTGAAAATGTTTTACTTCGTGATAACCCTTGTATCATTCCTCAAGGGTGTGACGAAGTTGTTTTGAAAATTTGTTTTGAAAGGTGTTTGTGTGAAAAGTTTTGATGAGCAAGTACTTAAGATTCTACCTACTCGAAAAAAGATTGTTCGTTTCTTGTTTCCTTTAGACAGCGCTATTCTACTATTAAGGAGTAGGTAGCCCCATCGTTGGAGTTGTAAGGGACATTCGAAAGGGACAAGTGAAATCACTAAAGCAATAGTTAGAAAACTTTAGTAGTAACCCTAGAGTCTTAAGATCTTTCTGAGGCAATATCTCCGAGGTAACATTTCCGAGGCAAACTCGAATGGGACAATTTGATCTTTTTAGACTGGAGGGCAACCACTAAAATCTCCTATGTTTAATGACTGTTTACCAAATGCAACGGAAGTGAAGTAAACCCTATGAGTGAATATGTGCAAGTGAATCATTTCAGTTATTTAATCTTTGCACATTAGGTGATCTACTACTTTAATTTCAAGTAATCTTCCCATACAATCCTATTAGCATACATCTAGACAGTTAAATATTTGCAGGAATTTAAAGTGCGAAAAATAAACCTAGCTATTACAAGGCTTTGGCAATTACATAATTATCTTGACAGAAAATAAAAATGTGGAAAGCTTAAAACCCTAATTAAAACTATTACAAGCTCGAAACAGTTACAATAATAATAAAACAAATTAAAATGTACGCGACAAATTAAATGCGAGAAAAATTGAAAACCCTAAAAATCTAACTAAAAAAATATTTAAGTTATTTTTTAGAGAAAAAGAATTAATTAAGTTATCTACAACTAAAACCCTAATCCTAGTTATTTTTAATTATAAAAGAAATTGAAATTAACCTAATTTAAACTAGATTAAATAATTCAAGAAAATAAAATACTTTACAAAAAAAAGTTTTATGTATTTTTGTGGTTTTTATTTGAGGAAAGAAATTTAATTGTAAAATTTAAAACCTAATTTCTATTTAATTTTAATTGAAACAAAATAATCAAATAAACTAATTAACCTAATTTATTTTCAAAAAAAAAAATTAATTTGAATAAATAATATTTAATTCTGTATTTTTGTGATTTTTTTAGTTTTATGAAAAATAATAATTTTGTGTTAATTAATTAAAACAATTAAAGAAATTAATTCAAGAAATTAAAAAAAGAAATAGAAAGAAAATGCAAATTGGGCCTGTATGTGCTAGCAAATGGAGGGTGCAAATCTAAATTTTTCAGGCCCAACAATGCTCCAAGCCCAGTCAGCGCCTGATCTCTTGCAGCGTTAACTTGAGGGTGCATCATGGTCCCTCACTGCCTATGCATTGGATCTGGTACTATGCTGGATCAAGTGGCTGGATGCTGGTGGAGTATGGTGGACACCAGGATAAGAGATACGCTGGATCTGTTGAAAGAAAATAAAATAAAGGAAACGCTGGGACCTGGGGTCGAACCCAGGTCCTTATGCTTAATATCAATGCCTCATTTCCAGTTGCGCTGTGTGTTTTAATTCTTAGTATAATGAAACAAAAATTAAATATAAAGAAAACAAGTCACTGACTCCCACGCGCGCGAATTTTCAAATGGGCAAATGGTTGGCTGACACAAATCTTCTTCCTCCTGGAACCCTCGTGTTAGGTATATAACCTATACCTACGGACAACTTCCATAGCTAAAAACCTGTGCAATTCAAAAATTCACAAAACACAATATAAATGGAATTGAAGACCATGGTTCGACCGGACATGATGTCTCGGCCATCCCAATATCCATCTTATGGTCTAATTTTTCCTGTAGCCAAAAACCCCAAAACGCATATGGAAACCCTAATAATGGAAAGTGCAGATATAGGCTTCAAAAATGCAATTAAATTATTCTGTTAACTTACAAACACGATGAGGATCACAAATATGCCAATCAAATGTATTAACAATGCAGGAAATTCAATAATCGATTTGGAGAAAATAAGCAAACTGTGAGAGTTGTAGTGCGCGATTCCGGACGTTTCAGGCCTTACAAATGCTTTCTACGGGTTCAGTGAGTACCTAGGGAGATGACTTGATTGTTAGAAACGCTTGAAACGGCCTATGGAGCAAGATTGGATCTGCACTTTTCTTTAAAACAATTCAAGCTTTGTTCTTCCTGTTCACGCCAGCAAAACCTTGTATTATGATTTGTTCTTGTCCATTATATATCTAGGAATGAATTAGGGTTGCAAAATTGGATTGAATCTTTGCAATTATGAGAGATTTGATTTGATTTTCATGCTACATGTAAACTTGCTATTTTGAGCCAAATCATCCCTTTCTTGTACCAATTATGCTTGATTTGTTTTGGCCTTGATAACTTAGCATATTTTGATTGCCAACATGTCCAAAAAACCAAATCAAATCATATCTTTGCTATTATTCATCAATTATTTGATTTAATTCAATTTTTAATTAATAAAAAATCAAAATAAATTTAAAAATGAAGCAAATAATGTGTGGATGAATATTTGGGTTGTGGATCATATTGTAAGTTGGTTGAAACCATAAAAAGTTAGGCCCATTTAGCAAAAAATGCATTTTTGAGAACATTTGACTTTTGGCAATTTTGCAAAAAAAGGTCAACTTTGACAAGGCATATCTTCTCCAATTTTAATCCTAGAGAGGTTTTCTTGGACTTTTTAGAAAGCTTAGGATGTCCCCTAAGCAACCCTTTTGGTCTCATCTCAATTGAGTCTTCCATGTTCATGTAAGAAGCTTTGACCCAAAAGGTGTTTTTGTTGACTTTTCAAAAGGACCCATAATATAGAAATTCATATCTTTTTGTGGCTGCATATTTTGAACTTGTGGGATGAAGATGAGTTGTAGGGAATTGCATCCTTTTCAAAATGAGCCTTGGGTGGAAAATTTCTGATGAAGCATGTGGAAGTTATGCTTTGTCAAAGTCTGGTTGACTTTTACTAAGAAACCCTAATTTAGCAATATTTTTGGGTTTTGATGAATTTGGAGCATTCCTTGGGGAATCATGATCAACCCTTGATCAAATGATGAAATTTACTTCAAAATGTTAATGTTGACCAAAAATATTGAAGTTTGACTATATGTGGCTCACAGTTGACTTTTGACCTAATACAATCGATTCTCAAGCATCTGTGCAGTTGACTGAGCAAACTTCTTGTGCAAGGCATGAAACATGAAATATAGGGTCTTGAGAACATATTAATAACATGGAGAGCATATGAGATATTTGGAGTCCACCTATCTTAAATAAAATGGAAACCCTAATGTTGTACCCCAAAATTTTCCCTCCCATATTCCTCAAGGTTTGTCAAGAAAAATCTTCAAGGGTTGTACAGTCCACACACCTCCTAAGCCAGCTGAAACTAGGGTTTTGGTTCTTTCAAAGAATTTGGGGTTCTCAATGCTTCAATCAAGTCTCATAGGCCTATATACATTCTCAAGCACCTAAATGCCAAGTGTTAAGACTCACAGTGTCAATTTGCACAGTCAAAAGCTCCATTTGACCTACAGTCAACTGCAAGGGCAAAATAGTCATTTTGCAGTCAAAAGTCAGAATTTTTGGTCAACGTCTTATTTTGAGTCCACAATCATCATTTGATCAAGTCTTGATCATGATTCCACAAGGATAGCTCAAAAATCATCAAGATGCAAAAAGCTACTATTTTTGGATAGTAGAAAAGTCAACTGTATCTTGACCAAGGCATAACTTTTTCATGGTTTGTCAGAAAAATTACATCCAGTGCTCATTTTGAAGGGGATGACATTTCCTACAATCCATCTTCACACTCCAAGTCCAAGAAATTCTCTCACAAAAAGTTATCAATTTCTACATTATAGGTCAAATTCAAAAGTCAACAAAAGTGCACTTTAAGTCAAAGGCCATAACTTGAGAGTGGTAAATCCAAATGACATGTTACCAAAGACATTGGTTAGAGGACTTCAAGAGCTTTCCAAAATGTCCAAGAACATGTTCATATGATCAAAATTGAGCAAGTTGTGCATTGGAGAAGTTGGGAAATTTTTAGGAATTTGCAAAAGTCAACTTTGCTCAAAACACCTTATTTTTGCTAATGGGCCTCAAATATCTTCTTGAAACTTCATCCATGACCTATGCACGACCCATCAAGCTTAATTAAATTTATTTTCTTATTTTTTTTTATTAATTAATTGGATTTTTAATTGATATTAATTCATTTAATTAATTTAAATTGTAGGAAAATATAAAGATTTGGTTTTTCAATCTTTTGGTGACGCAAATATGACCTAAAAAGGCTGGCAATTTCGTGCACCAAGTCAAAGATGCAAAATCTCCAAAATTGGCAACTTTGTTCAATCATGAAAATGCAAAAAGATTTGATTTTCAATCAAATATTCAATCATCATTGCAATGGATTCTTGCTCAAGATTTTGACCTAATTCCATTCCTCTATATATATGCAAGTAAACCCTAACTTATGCACGTGAAAGAAAGCTGCAGAAACAGACCCTAGCATATTGAGAAAATTCAAGAAAAGTTGAAACTGACTTTTGCATTCTAGGGCGAGTTAAGGACTTTTCTTGATTCTAATACATTGCAAGAGATTCCCAGAACGTGTGGCAATCAAAATCCAGCTTCATAACTTAAAGAATCACCCTATACAGAGTCACAGTTTGTAGCTTTTATTCATAATCGTATATCGTGATTCATGCATCTTTAATATGTTTTCATGATTGTTTTGTGTTGCTAGGGATTGTACAAAGCTAATGGTATGGTTTAATTGAACTGAAACGCCATAAATCCAAAGATGCCATGAACAAGTTTTAGGGTTCATAAGCTTTGAAATTGGGGATTCCTAAACCAGGAAAAATTGAGACTTGTGAGACCCATGACTGAATTCGTCAGAACAAGACGAACAAAACCAAACCATCGTGAAATATTTATGTGTACCATAGCTCTAATCGCTATTTTTCGTGCAAGCATGTTGTGGGGGTTAAAAACCCCCGCTATCTAATATTGTTTTTTGCAGATACAGTGAGGAAGATGATGAGGTGTTGATTCATGGTTGGTTGATTTGAAAATACGCGCGTTTTTATTGTGTCACAGCATGTTGCTTAAATTCCTAATATAATGTTTGCTTATTATTATAATAACAAAAAGCGTGCAAGTGGTGGAGTGGTTAAGGCATTGGCTTGGAAACGTTGGGACCTGGGTTCGAATCCCAGGTCCCCCCAAAACGCTTATATTATTTTTCTTTACATATTTACATGCAGGCTTCCAAAAGTGATCCACCATGTACCTCAAATATCCAGGCGCCAGATGTCTACAGGCACAAATCTAATGGCCATGAAATGATGATCACCATACTCCTCAATCAGCAGATGCATAGACAATCATCAAAGTCAAACAGGCTTGAGTATTGATGGGCTTCTAATTTCCAAACTTACCTCCTAAATGGGCCAACACCCCCCTGGTTTCTTTTTATTCTTTTAAATTTTTTTTCATTTAATTATTTTACCATTAATTATTATTATTATTTAATTAACCAAATTAATTATTTTCATAATAAAATCAGAAAACTAAAATACTTTTATTATTATTAATTTCACCTTTAATTTATTATTTTTGTAAGTAAATTCTAATATAATTAACTTAGTTAATTAGGTTCATTTTGACTTTTTTCACAATAAAATAAAATAAACATAGAATTAGGGTTTTGACAATTTTAATCATCTTTTTATTTTATTTTATTTTCATTAAAAACATAAAAAACTTAAAAAATATTTCTTTTTATTAATTAATTAGTTTTAGGTTTAATTTAATTCATAAATGATAAAAAACTTCTTTCTTTTCTCAAAAAAGGGTCAAAACCCTAAGGACTTCTCCGATTCAATTCTTCTCGCGTGCGATTATTCTTTATTAATTTTTTATCTATATTTATGTATTTGCTCCGAGGATGTAATAGCTTTAATTAGGCCTTTTTATCGATTTATTTATTTTCTCGCAATTTACTTTACAAGGGTTTGTTTTTTGGCGATGTAAATACCCGGCGCCTTGTAATAGCGTGGATTTATTTTCCGCAACATTTAATTGCTAGATGTATGTTAATTAGGCTATGCATGACAAGACTTATATCTGAAAATAAAATCAACCCGTAGCTCACCATAACATGTGCAAAGATAACTTAGCTGAATCCTGACACACTCGCACATGCCACTCTTAGGGTACGCCTCACTTAGTTGCCTCGACGTGGTCATTGAGTATAAGGTGTTTTAGAGGTCGCCCTCTTGTCTAAAGATCCAAGTTGCCTCGAAACGGTTGCCTCGATAAAAAATGATCTAAGACATTAGGGTTACCGCTAAAGTGTCCTACCATTGCTTTGGTGACCACATGTCCCTATAATCGAATTGACCCGAAACTCCAACGACGGTGCTACCTACTTCTCAATAGTGGGATGGTACTGTCTAAAGGACATTTACACGACTTAATTTCTTTGAGTAGGTAGAGGTTCTCAGGTACTTGCTCTTTCAAAACAAAAATACTTTTCGCACTTACACTTTTCTGACAAAAGTTTTCAAACAAATACTTCATACACTCTTGAGGATTGATACAAGAGTTAAATTGAAGTTTTCAAACAAACTTTTTTTCAAAACCCACAAACACAAGAAAAGCAAACATTTTTGAAAACATAGTGAGCAAGTACCTAAGAGCCCGTGGATAACCACGAATAGAAAGGGTGCTAACACCTTCCCTTTCTATAATCTACCTCCCGAACCCGAGAAACATCTCGAAAGGGAATTTTACTGTGCTTTTGTCCTTTCCTTGTTGGAGAAAATAAAAGACGGTGGCGACTCTTGCTTACCGCGACATTTTGCGAAACGCAAATGCGAACCAGCATTCCAAAACAGTCAGTTCTATTTCCACCGATCACAGAACTGGCGACTCTGCTGGGGAGAATAATAAGTGAGGTGTACCTTAGGATTAAATCATTCTATGTTTTCAATTGCATGCTTTGTATAATTTATATTTGTGGGCTTGTATTGGAGTTTCATAGATCCTATCCCGGATCTGGGGAATACCCTTTAGGTAAGTAGAAATAAACTGTGAGGGACCTGTCCGGCGTAGACCGACACGGGTGAAGCAGTAGCTACATTGGTGTGACACCTTGGTCTGTATTGATATCCCTTGTGTTGGAACGAGGAGAATATGGGTCTTCTGAGGAGTCATTAAACACCAACTGACCTTAGCACCTTAAATTGACCAACTTGGCCATAGAACAGTAGCAGTATGCTACACTCATTGAGGCTAAACTCTCGTGATGGTTCCGGCCGCAAGAAAAGGTTACTAAGATGGAGTTATGACCGATTGAGAGTAGTCAGTGATATTGAGATCCTCTAGAACCCGGTTACTATTTTCTAGGACAGGTCTTAACCAACTGAAACTGAAAGAGGGTAGTACCTAAACTTCATGCTGGCCTGAAATCTAAGGGCTCTTTTGTGTGACTTGTGTGCCTTTGCCATGTTTGCCTTTTGTGAATACTTGTGGTGTGCCTTTATCATAACATCATAACATTGCATACATCCTGCATAAGGACTAACCCATTTCAAGGATCTCAAAGGTTTGTGATGCAGGTCATGATGAACCAACTATTTAGCAAAGGGGCAAAGGGGATTTATTTTCCTCTAGCCAAGGTTGTTTGGAGATCAAAACATGATGACTTGAGTCAGGGGCTATGACCCACTCGATATGGTGAGCCTGACTCTTGAAGAAGGACTCTTAATAACATGAAGTTCCTTCAATCAAGCTACCAGATTCAAATTCTAACAAGTTTCTCTGTTTACCCCACGAGATCCTTGAAAACATTGCATACATAAATCATACACATTTCATTTCATCATATGCATAACAGGTACCCCTTCTTACAGGTCACTTATCTTCTTCGTTGTTTATTTCAGCAATCATCATGTCTACCGAACCTTCCTCTGAACAAGCTATCAAGGCCCTCCAGGCCCAGAATGCCCAGTTCCAGGAGTTGGTTATGAGCCTAGCCCAGGGTCAACAGGATTTGAAGACTCTGATTTTGAAAGAGAGGAAGAAGAAGAAGAAGAGGACCGTCTTGTTCAACACTGGACGCAGATTTGGGAATGGACTGCAGAATGAGGTTGAGCTGACTACCTCATCTGTAGGCAAAGACAGCCCACAAGAGAGAAGGGTTCCTAGTCCCGTGGTCTCCGACAACGAGACGGATTATGATGAAGAGCAGTACCCTCCTGCTGAGGATAGGTACAAACAGTTGGAGGACCGCTTAAGTGCTATGGAGATACAAAATGTGCCCGGGTTGGACTTTGGAGAGCTAGGCTTATCCCCTGGGGTGGTGATTCCACATAAGTTCAAGGCACCTGCTTTTGCCAAATATGACGGAGCCTCCTGCCCAAAGCTACACCTCCGGTCATATGTAAGGAAGATCCAACCTTATACAGCTGACAAGAACTTGTGGATCCATTTCTTTCAGGATAGTCTTTCAGGGACTCAACTCGAATGGTTCTATCAGGTGGATGGGGCCAGTATCCGCAACTGGGAAGATTTGGCTATTGCGTTCTATAAGCAGTATCAATATAATTCCGACCTCGCTCTTACGCGTACCCAACTCCAGGGTATGTCACTAGGGACGGGTGAAGGATTTAAAGAGTATGCTCAAAAGTGGATAGACCTTGCCGGAAGGGTGCAGCCACCTTTAACTGATCGTGAACTTGTTGATATGTTTTGGTGGACCCTGTCTGGTCCATTCTTTAACCATTTGATTGGAAACTCTTCAGCCGGGTTTACAGACCTTATCTTGACTGGTGAAAGAGTTGAAGCTGGCATCAAAAGCGGGAAGATTCAAGAAGCCACACCTTCTGATGCTCAGAAAAAGCCCTACAATGGGAAGAAAGAGTCCAATGCTGTGTATGGTCAAAAGAGTCGTCATGACCAACGCGTAGGAGAAATCTTGATCTCTAATCCTACGCCTGCTCAACAAAGACAGGGGCATCAACGTAAGGAGGTCTCACCTAAAAGGCAATTCACTAAGATCAACATGTCACTGACTCAAGCGCTACAACAAATGTTGAAGGCAGGGCTGATTACATTAAGGGCTCCTCTCCGGAATCCAAACACTTCCGCTCCTACCTATCATCCCAATGAAAGGTGTGCATACCACTCTGACAGTCCGGGACATGACACAAACAACTGTTGGGCTCTGAAGAACAAGGTCCAAGACATGATTGATGCCAAAGAAATCTAGTTTGACCCTCCAGAGACTCCAAACATAATCACTGCTCCTATGCCGAATCATTGAATGCTTTTGTTTTATTGGAATTTTCAAGTTGTATTTTTCTTTGCTTATTCAAACAATTATTGTCATGGAAAACTTTTTTATTTCATTAATGCATCGCATATGTCTGTTTTGAATCAATCCATTTGTATTCACTATATTCAAATTGCTTTCATATTTATGATGATTAACTCTCAATTAAAAATTCTAAGCCTTTTGAGGGAGGATGACGAAAACGATACCACGATATTTACAGTATGCTTTTGAACAGACCCCGCTGATGATGTACAGGCATTGCTTCAAATCCTAAACAGTGGAGTTCTAAGGAAGATAATCCCTCGTCAACCCCTTTGAGCCAAAGAAGTTGGAGTTTTTCTTTTCACAAATTAAAACCCTTAATCACAACCTGGGGCAGGGTAGTTTTCTCAGTTGATCCAGGTGCACAATGAATGGCATCAAAGAAGTTCTTCCGAAACAAAACACGATGTTGGTTCCATATAATCATAAGGACAGGCAGTCATTATCTCTCAAAATAAAAGCCCAATAAGTCAAAACCTATGAAGGAGACTTACACAAAACTGAGGCATCCCGCTGACTGTAATCACAAAAGAAACAGTTCAGGCAAGAGACAGGGATAATAAAATCAAAAAGAAAGAGATTCTACAGACTCTCAACAACAACAAAATTTGACTGCTTGTTCAAAATAAACTTGTCAGTATCCGAACCATCACTGGAATATCAGAGCAAGGACTCAAACAAGATCTAATGCACGATTAGCTGAGTTTAGGATTGAAGAGAATCACGAAGAACGGGTGGGTAGAAATAAAATTCGAGCCTTTATCCTTTGTTTCTTAAACCGTGAACCAGGCCACGTTATAACCCTTAAAAGTCCTAGCTGAAGCATGGGTTAGTTCGAAAGCATACTGTTACAAAAGGTATCCTGACTGCTGTAGGGCATGCTGTAAAATCCTGAGTTGACATCACATTTTACAAAATTCCCTTGTTTTAATTGAAAACTGCATTTTCAAAAAAAAACTTCAAGACAGACATAAGCTTTGCATTCTTAAAATAACATTGTTTGCATATGACTATTTGTTCAAACAGCAGAGAAATTCGCACGACGAATATCCAGTGAACAAAAACCTTCTCAACAAAAAGGATCACCTCAAGTGGAAAAAACACTTCCAATCCAGGGGCACGGCATGAGCATTGTCCATCATTTGGGGCAGTCTAGTCAAGATTCAAGGAATCTTTCAAGGATGTCAAATAGCCAGGGGCAAATCTCCATCTAAGTCACTTGGGGCATTGGACATGAATTCCAGCAACAAATCTTGCCTGATCAAACATCTTCTGATAGTATGGAAACACAATACTACTGACAGTGACAACTCCCTACACTCTGAGAACGTGGACATAGTCAAAAAAGTACTACGCATAATCAAAGACCCGCTAGGTTGACTGGCCTAGGTAAAAATAAGGGCTTCCCGGCGAACCAAAAGGGTTCGGGCAAAAATAAGGGATGAAAATGGAAAAATCTGTACACCCGACAAGTCGAAAACCTGAAAAGGCGGCTTGGGCAAAAAAGGGTATCCCGGTGGACTGAAAACCCAAAAGTGCGGTCCAGGCAAAAATTAGGGATCAAAGCGTACGACTATGTCCCGTCATCTCGTCACTTGCCTACCAGAAGAAGATTTGTCAATCGGCAGTTATCAAGCTCCTCATAGGCCTTCTTTTCCCACAGAAGCTGGGGCAATAAGAATTGTCCGAACTGTACAAGTTGCACTGTCCTCCAGGTACAAGGTAGATTCAGCTGAAGAATATAACCAAGATACCTTCACTCCCCGAGTAAGACAGTAATGGTAGCTCTCCTGGCTGAGACCTGCAACCATGAACAAATCAGCAATACTCTCCCCAAGCAGAGTTAGTCTTCCATCAGCCCTAAAAAGGCTTGGTATCCCCAGAAGATCTCAATATTCTCCAGCGGAATATACAGATATTCCTCAGCAAGCATCCCCGACGTTCTTAGTATTCCTCAGCAGAGTATAAGAATGTTCCCTGGCGGAATACAAGATACCCCCAGTGGAATCATTTCCCCAGCGCGGTCTAAAAAGATTCCCCGACCAGAGTTGAATCATCTTCCCCAGTAGATTCTGGAAGCTTTGTCCCCTGCAGAATACAAATGTATCTCCACAGCCGTATTCAGAAGGTTATCCCCACCGGAGTCTAACTGGGTTATCCTCAGCAAATTGCAACGGAAAGATCATCCCCAGCGAAGTTCTTTCTATCCCCAGCGGATCATCAAAATCTCCAACAGAGCTTATCAACAGAATCCCCAGCGGAGTTTTCACTAAAACTCTCAGCAGAAGTATCTCTCCCCTACAGAGTATTTCCCCTCAGAGTAATCTCTTTCATCAAGTTTATTCCCCAACGGAGTCCTTTTCTCCTGCAGGTTTATTCACACAATCAACTTCGTTCATCATCCCCAACGGAAACGAAGAATTCAACATCATTCTCCAGCAGCTATCCGGGATTTATTTTCCCCAGCTAAAACATCACATTTTCATACATCATGATACATGCATATACGCATCATATCATACAATCTCATTCATATTGAGAACATCATTGCTTGATCCATATCATGCATTGCATACGACTGACCCTTGCTTTTCAGGAAAGATGCAGTTAAGTTCCCAGCCTAGTCGAAGATCTGACCAGTTCTTAAATCTCAATCGGATTATCCTCGGTTGAAGTTCAGATAAGGTTCTCAATCTCGACAGTTTCTCTACATCATAGGGTGGACAAGTACTATAACCTCAACGGTATACTCCATTGAGCACGAGTCAATTCCTAGATCTTGATGTTCTCCTCCGTCATAGTACAGACCAGTTCTATAACCTCAGCGGTTTACTCCATTGAGCAAGAGATGGTTCAGATGTGACCCAGGCATGGCGACATTCTGATACTTATTCCAGATTCCTTCTAGAGATGGTTCAGATGTGACCCAGATTTGGCGACATTCCGATACTTATTCCAGATTTCCTTCTAGAGATGGTTCAGATGTGACCCAGGCATGGCGACATTCTGATACTTATTCCAGATTTCCTTCTAGAGATAGTTCAGATGTGACCCAGATTTGGCGACATTCCGATACTTATTCCAGATTTCCTTCTAGAGATGGTTCAGATGTGACCCAGGCATGGCGACATTCTGATACTTATTCCAGATTTCCTTTCAGAGACAGCTTAGAGATGCTCCAGACCCGGATGCTATTCTATTTCTTATTCAGATTTCCTTTCAGAGACAGCTTAGAGATGCTCCAGACCCGGATGCTATTCTATTGCTTATTCAGATTTCCTTTCAGAGATAGCTTAGAGATGCTCCAGACCCGGATGCTATTCTATTGCTTATTCAGATTCAAACTTCTAAAGACAACTTAGAGATGCTCCAGACACGGATGCTATTTTATTGCTTATTCCAGATTCCTTCCAGAGACAGTTCATATGGGACCCAGACATGGCGACATTCTGATACTTATTCCAGATTCATTCAGGAGACAGTCCAGATACGATCCAGATTCGGATGTCATTCTGTCACTCATTCAGATACAGTACGGATACACCCCAGACACGACGATCATTCTACTACCCATTCAGACTTCAGCAATTAGATACAAACTAGATGCGCTCCAGAAGCCATTCTAGTTCTCATTCAGATTCAACTATCAACTTCAAGTGCAAATACACTCTAGACACAGAATTCATTCTGTCACTTATCCAGATCCCAGTTACAGCACAGATACGTTCCAGACACGGAAATCATTCTGCTACTCATACAGATCTCAATTTCAAATACAGTTCATATACGATCCAGATTCGGATATCATTCTATTACTCTCTCAAATAAAGTCCAGATCAACACCTGTAACTAGCCAGGAAATATCTGTGGACGACTGATTGTAGATCTATACCTGTAACTAGCCAGGAAAGTTATCTACATTGAAGAGATTGAAGATTAATACCTGTAGCAAGCCAGGAAAACTATCTTTCTTTCTCAGGTTAGAGATTAATACCTGAAACCAGACAGGACAACTATCTCATCGGCCAGCCTTCTTAAGTTCCGGATTAATACCTGTAGCAAGCCAGGAAATATCTGTGGACGACTGATTGTAGATCTATACCTGAAACCAGACAAGAAAGTTATCTACATTGAAGAGATTGAAGATTAATACCTGTAGCAAGCCAGGAAAACTATCTTTCTTTCTCAGGTCAGAGATTAATACCTGAAACCAGACAGGACAACTATCTACTTGACCATTATGAAGCAACCCTACACCGGTTTCTTCTCTTTCAGATGCAGTTTTACACTGACTCATTATCAGGCAACCCTACACATGTTCCTTCTTTTAACCTACAAAGTTACAATTCAACCAACAATCTCCAGATGGCATCTATAAGCCCATCCTCCTATCCATCATCTCTCCAAATGGCATTTGTAAGCCCATTCCCGATATCACATTGCTGATACTATACCATGCGAGTGCAAATTTCTGGGCACTTTAGTGTTCAATCATCTTCCACCTTCGGATCACGAAAGGCACGCAAGCCAATCTACCTCCTCAGGTTTAAGAAGATTGAACAGGGGCAACTGTTGTACCCCAAAATTTGCCCTCCCATATTCCTCAAGGTTTGTCAAGAAAAATCTTCAAGGGTTGTACAGTCCACACACCTCCTAAGCCAGCTGAAACTAGGGTTTTGGTTCTTTCAAAGAATTTGGGGTTCTCAATGCTTTAATCAAGTCTCATAGGCCTATATACATTCTCAAGCATCTACATGCCAAGTTTCAAGACTCACAGTGTCAATTTGCACAGTCAAAAGCTCCATTTTACCTACAGTCAACTGCAAGGGCAAAATAGTCATTTTGCAGTCAAAAGTCGGAATTTTTGGTCAACGTCTTATTTTGAGTCCACAATCATCATTTGATCAAGTCTTGATCATGATTCCACAAGGATAGCTCAAAAATCATCAAGATGCAAAAAGCTACTATTTTTGGATAGTAGAAAAGTCAACTGTATCTTGACCAAGGCATAACTTTTTCATGGTTTGTCAGAAAAATTACATCTAGTGCTCATTTTGAAGGGGATGACATTTCCTACAATCCATCTTCACACTCCAAGTCCAAGAAATTCTCTCACAAAAAGTTATCAATTTCTACATTATAGGTCAAATTCAAAAGTCAACAAAAGTGCACTTTAAGTCAAAGGCCATAACTTGAGAGTGGTAAATCCAAATGACATGGTACCAAAGGCATTGGTTAGAGGACTTCAAGAGCTTTCCAAAATGTCCAAGAACATGTTCATATGATCAAAATTGAGCAAGTTGTGCATTGGAGAAGTTGGGAAATTTTTAGGAATTTGCAAAAGTCAACTTTGCTCAAAACACCTTATTTTTGCTAATGGGCCTCAAATCTCTTCTTGAAACTTCATCCATGACCTATGCACGACCCATCAAACTTAATTAAATTTATTTTCTTATTTTTTATTAATTAATTGGATTTTTAATTGATATTAATTCATTTAATTAATTTAAATTGTAGGAAAATACAAAGATTTGGTTTTTCAATCTTTTGGTGAAGCAAATATGACCTAAAAAGGCTGGCAATTTCGTGCACCAAGTCAAAAATGCAAAATATCCAAATTAGGCAACTTTGTTCAATCATGAAAATGCAAAAAGATTTGATTTTCAATCAAATATTCAATCATCATTGCAATGGATTATTGCTCAAGATTTTGACCTAATTCCATTCCTCTATATATATGCCAGTAAACCCTAACTCATGCACGTGAAAGAAAGCTGCAGAAACAGACCCTAGCATATTGAGAAAATTCAAGAAAAGTTGAAACTGACTTTTGCATTCTAGGGCAAGTTAAGGACTTTTCTTGATTCTAATACATTGCAGGAGGTTCCTAGAACGTGTGGCAATCAAATTCCAGCTTCATAACTTAAAGAATCACCCTATACAGAGTCACGGTTTGCAGCTTTTATTCATAATCGTATATCGTGATTCATGCATCTTTAATATGTTTTCATGATTGTTTTGTGTTGCTAGGGACTGTACAAAGCTAATGGTATGGTTTAATTGAACTGAAACGCCATAAATCCAAAGATGCCATGAACAAGTTTTAGGGTTCATAAGCTTTGAAATTGGGGATTCCTAAACCAGGAAAAATTGAGACTTGTGAGACCCATGACTGAATTCGTCAGAACAAGACAAACAAAACCAAACCATCGCGAAATATTTATGTGTACCATAGCTCTAATCGCTATTTTTCGTGCAAGCATGTTGTGGGGGTTAAAAACCCCCGCTATCTAATATTGTTTTTTGCAGGTACAGCGAGGAAGATGATAAGGTGTTGATTCATGGTTGGTTGATTTGAAAATACGCGCGTTTTTATTGTGTCACAGCATGTTGCTTAAATTCCTAATATAATGTTTGCTTATTATTATAATAACAAAAAGCGTGCAAGTGGTGGAGTGGTTAAGGCATTGGCTTGGAAACGTTGGGACCTGGGTTCGAATCCCAGGTCCCCCCAAAATGCTTATATTATTTTTCTTTACATATTTACATGCAGGCTTCCAAAAGTGATCCACCATGTACCTCAAATATCCAGACGCCAGATGTCTACAGGCACAAATCTAATGGCCATGAGATGATGATCACCATACTCCTAAATCAGCAGATGCATAGACAATCATCAAAGTCAAACAGGCTTGAGTATTGATGGGCTTCCAATTTCCAAACTTACCTCCTAAATGGGCCAACACCCCCTGGTTTCTTTTTATTCTTTTATTTTTTTTTTTTCATTTAATTATTTTACCATTAATTATTATTATTATTTAATTAACCAAATTAATTATTTTCATAATAAAATCATAAAACTAAAATATTTTTATTATTATTAATTTCACCTTTAATTTATTATTTTTGTAAGTAAATTCTAATATAATTAATTTAGTTAATTAGGTTCATTTTGACTTTTTTCACAATAAATAAAATTAACATAGAATTAGGGTTTTGACAATTTTAATCATCTTTTTATTTTATTTTATTTTCATTAAAAATATAAAAAACTTAAAAAATATTTCTTTTTATTAATTAATTAGTCTTAGGTTTAATTTAATTCATAAATAATAAAAAACTTCTTTCTTTTCTCAAAAAAGGGTCAAAACCCTAAGGACTTCTCCGATTCAATTCTTCTCGCGTGCGATTATTCTTTATTAATTTTTGATCTATATTTATGTATTTTCTCCGAGGATGTAATAGCTTTAATTAGGCCTTTTTATCGCTTTATTTATTTTCTCGCAATTTACTTTACAAGGGTTTGTTTTTTGGCGATGTAAATACCAGACGCCTTGTAATAGCGTAGATTTATTTTCCGCAACATTTAATTGCTAGATGTATTTTAATTAGGCTATGCATGACAAGACTTATATCTGAAAATAAAATCAACCCGTAGCTCACCATAACATGTGCAAAAATAACTTAACTGAATCCTGACACACTCGCACATGCCACTCTTAGGGTACGCCTCACTTGGTTGCCTCGACGTGGTCATTGAGTATAGGGTGTTTTAGAGGTCTCCCTCTTGTCTAAAGATCCAAGTTGCCTCGAAACGGTTGCCTCGATAAAAAACGATCTAAGACATTAGGGTTACCGCTAAAGTGTCCTAGCATTGCTTTGGTGACCACATGTCCCTATAATCGAATTGACCCGAAACTCCAACGACGGTGCTACCTACTTCTTAATAGTGGGATGGTACTGTCTAAAGGACATTTACACAGCTTAATTTCTTTGAGTAGGTAGAGGTTCTCAGGTACTTGCTCTTTCAAAACAAAAATACTTTTCGCACTTACACTTTTCTGACAAAAGTTTTCAAACAAACACTTCATACACTCTAGAAGACTGATACAAGAGTTAAATCAAAGTTTTCAAACAAACTTTTTTTCAAAACCCACAAACACAAGAAAAGCAAACATTTTTTAAAACATAGTGAGCAAGTACCTAAGAGCCCGTGGATAACCACGGATAGAAAGGGTGCTAACACCTTCCCTTTCTATAATCTACCTCCCGAACCCGAGAAACATCTCGAAAAGGAATTTTGTTGTGCTTTTGTCCTTTCCTTGTTGGAGAAAATAAAAGACGGTGGCGACTCTTGCTTACCGCGACATTTTATGAAACGCAAACGCGAACCAGCATTCTAAAACAGTCAGTTCTATTTCCACCGATCACATCTAATTTGAGACACCCTGCCTTAGGAGAGAGTTTGTCTGGTCAACTCTTGGGCAAACTTGAGAAAATTGAGGATTCCAATGGGCATGTATTTAGTGAAATGAGAGGGAAAATTTTGGGGTACAACAGCTTCCCCTGTTCAATCTTCTTAAACCTGAGGATGTAGATTGGCTCGTCCGCCTTTCGTGATCTTAAGGTGAAAGATGATTGAACACTAGAGTGCCTAGAAATTTGCACTCGCATGAAGTGGAACTTAATTTGTGATATCAGGAATGGGCTTATAGATGCCATTTGGAAGTCGATAATGGAAGATTATCGGAGATGGGCTTAAAGATGCCATCCAAGATGTGGCAGAATACTGTCGAAGATGGGCTTAAAGATTCCATCTAGAGATGTGGATTTCCTGAGACATTCCTTCGATGAGAGTTTCTGTTGCTGTTGTTGATGAGGAATCTACTGATGAACATTGGTATTTGTCTTGGGAGAAATAGAATTTTAGGAGCTTCAGTTGTCCGTTACTCTAGTGGGGAAATAACTCTGACTTGAGGAATCAGGAGTGAACTGCATATCTGGTCAGGGTATATGATGCACCGCGACTTACTGGGGAACTGTGAAATCAATCGTGTTTGATAGGGTCTCGGTCTTACAGTGTTGTGAATTGTTGTCTAGTGATAAGAGAGAAGGAACCCTGATAGTAAGGTTATGAGAAGGAACCTGGATAGTAGGGTTGCTTTGATATGAATGCCTGGATAGTAGGGCTGTGAGAAGGAACCTGGATAGTACCGTTACTTCGATATGAAAGCCTGGATAGTAGGGCTGTGAGAAGGAAGTTGGATAGTAGGGTTACTTCAATATGAAAGCCTGGATAGTAGGGCTGTGAGAAGGAACTTGGATAGTAGGGTTACTTCGATATGAAAGCCTGGATAGTAGGGTTGTGAGAAGGAACCTGGATAGTAGGGTTACTTCGATATGAAAGCCTGTATAGTATGGTTGTGAGAAGGAACCTGGATAGTAGGGTTACTTCGATATGAAAGCCTGGATAGTAGGGCTGTGAGAAGGAACCTGTATAGTAGGTTTACTTTGATATGAAAGCCTGGGTAGTAGGGTTGTGAGAAGGAACCTGGATAGTAGGGTTACTTCGATATGAAAGCCTGGATAGTAGGGTTGTGAGAAGGAACCTGGATAGTAGGGTTACTTCGATATGAAAGCCTGGATAGTAGGGTTGTGAGAAGGAACCCGGATAGTAGGGTTACTTAGAAGCGATAGTATAGATTAGTTGACTCGATTGATTTCGGGGAATGAGTTTCCCTTAGTCGTCTGTAGATGTGATATGTATAACTGCTGGATTTATTGAAGCTAATTGTCTTTTCCTGCAAAAGATATCAGGGTTAGTTATATGTGATGCATGAAATGCAGGGTGAGACGATGTTCTCAAAATAAATGAGATTATGTTGTGTATGACATGTATGCGTATGTCATGATGTACGTTTATGAAATGCTATCGGGGTATGCTCGCGTTTGGGAAAATAAATCCTTGACGGTTGCTGGAGGTTTGTAAATATTATGTCGGGACGAGATGCTGGAGGATAACTCTGCGGGGACCAAACTTAGGGGGGAGGAGATACTCTATTGGTAGACCCGCAGATCTGGAGGAATGAACTTAGTTGGGGATGAAATTTTGTTGCTGGAGATGATGAGTTCTGTTGGAGATTGAGCTTCTGTATCTAGGGAAATAAACTCCACTTGGGGGATGAAATTTAGCGACCCGCACACGATTATGAACCTCGGCTGGGGAGAGTATTGTCTTGTTTCTGGAAAGCTGACATCAATGCCTTTGGATATTTTTACTCTGTGGGGAGTGTATATACCAATAATTATGTTCCTAAGCTGGCTCTTTCCCGATACCTTATGGGCAAAGTGTATATACCAATAATTATGTTTCTTATGTAAATATTTATGAGCAGCAATCATTTTCAAATGCATATATAAAAAATAAATCATTGGACGTTCTTGCAAAACAAAACAGAAGAAGAAAAACGAATTGAAGTTTCTTGTGAAAATTATTTGTATTGATTTTTGAAGTTGGCCTGTAATAGGCGTTTTTGTACAAAGAGGCCGACGCGGTAGTAAGAGAATGCCGCCGAAAGAAATTACAATTTGTGTAAAAGAAAGAAAAACAGATATGTGAAACAACCCCATTGGGTTCTAACTTTGCTATTACCTCTATATCTTCAAGCATCTCATCACTTTGCTACTTGGCCGAAAGTTTATCAGATTGATTGGTGTCGTCTAAGCTTGATAGTCGATACCGAAGTCTGGTCGCAAGATGATCCAATGAGACATAGTGATACGCTTCATTCCCTAACTTTTGCCTGGATTTCCCTTTCGGGTTTTCAATCCACCGGGATACCCTTTTTTTCCCAAGCTTCCCTTTCGGGTTTTCGACTTGCCGGGTGTACAGATTTTTTCATTTTCATCCCTTACTTTTGCCCGAACCCTTTTTGTTCGCTGGGAAGCCCTTATTTTTGCCTAGGCCAGTCGACCTAGTGGGTCTTTGATTAGGCGTAGTATCTTTTCACTATGTCTGTATTGACAGGGTGAGGAAGGTCGTCACCGTCCATGGTGGTTAGAATCGTGGCTCCTCCCGAGAAAATGTTCTTAACCACAAATGGCCCTTCGTACGTGGGAGTCCATTTTCCCCTGGGATCACCTTGCGGCAATATGATGCGTTTGATCACCAGATCCCCGATTTGATATTCTCGACGTCTGACTTTCTTGTTAAAAGCCCTGATCATTCGCTTTTGATACGTCTGACCATGGCAAATAGCAGAAAGTATCTTTTCATCAAATAGATTTAACTGATCAAGTCGGGTTCAGATCCAGTCGTCTTTGTTCAAACTTGCATCATTCATAATCCTGAGAGAGGGTATCTGGACTTCTATGGGTAGGACTGCCTCCATGCCATATACCAGAGAGTAGGGTGTTGCCCATGTCGACGTTCGTGCTGAGGTATGGTACCCATGAAGAGCGAATGGTAACATCTCATGCCAGTCTTTGTATGTCACTGTTATCTTCTGTACAATATTCTTGATGTTCTTCTTAGCTGCTTCAACAACGTCGTTCATCTTTGGCCGGTAGGGAGAAGAATTATGGTATTGTATCTTGAACTGTTTACAGAGCTCATTGATCATTGTGTTGTTGAGATTCGTACCATTGTCAGTAATAATCATCTCTAACACACCGTATCAACAAATCAGGTTGTGTCGGATAAACCGCACCACGACGTTCTTGGTTACTGTAGCAAAGGAAGCTGCCTCAATCCACTTTGTGAAGTAATCAATGGCTACTAAGATGAACAAATGTCTATTGGAAGCGGTGGGTCTGATCTCGCTGATCATGTCTATGTCCCACATTATGAAGGGCCACGAAGTTGTCAATACATTCAAGGGGACCGGAGGCACATGCACCTTATCAACATAGATTTGGCACTTATGACAGGTTCGAGAGTGCTGATAACAATCAGCTTCCATAGTGGACCAATAATATCCTGCCCGTAGGATCTTCTTAGCCATGGTATGTCCACTAGAGTGGGTTCCGAAGGTGCCTTCATGTAGATCTGTCATGATCCTCTCTGCTTCACTCTTGTCTACACACCGTAATAGTGTGGAGTCATGGTTGCGTTTATAGAGGATTCCATTACTGAGGATTAACTTTGCGATGAACCTTCTCAGAAACTTCTTATCATTGACAGATTCCCCTTTGGGATACTCCTGAACTTCGAGATACCTTTTGACTTCGTGAAACCAGGGTTTGTCTACCACTTCTTCGGTATCGACTTCACAGCAGTGCGCTGGTTCATCCAACCTCTCAATGGTAATTTGGGGAGCTTCATTGTCCCACCTAAACTTGAACATGGAAGACATGGTAGCTAGCGCGTCCGCTAACTGGTTCTCCTCTCGTGGAAAATGTTCAAAAGTTACCTCCTCGAAGTGTGGGAGTAATGTCAATACGTACTCTTTGTACGGGATGAGATTCGGGTGCTTCGTATCCCACTCGCCTTTGATCTGACTTATCCCCAGAGAGGAATCCCCGAATACACTTAAGAACTTAATCCTCAGGTCAATAGAAGCTCGAAGACCCATGATACATGCTTCATACTCTGCCATGTTGTTGGTGCAGTTGAAATATAATCGGGCGGTGAACGGAGTATGACAACCCTCGGGAGATACGATTACAACGCCAATGCCGTTACCCAGTGTGTTTGAGGCTCCGTCAAAATACATAGACCATCGGGATCCCTCCTCAGGTCCTTCATCTGGTCCGGGTTCTTCGTAGTCAGTCACCAACATAATATTCTCATCCGGGAACTCAAAATTCATGGACTGGTAGTCATCCACGGCCTGATGAGCCAAATGATCAGCCAATATACTCCCCTTTATTGCTTTTTGGGTTGTATATTGTATGTCGTACTCAGTTAAGATCATCTGCCACCTTGCTATCCTTCCAGAGAGAGCGGGCTTCTCGAAAATATACTTGATCGGATCCATCTTGGATATCAACAAGGTAGTGTGAGTCAGCATGTACTGTCTCAGTCGGCGAGCAGCCCAGGCCAAAGCGCATCAAGTTTTCTCAAGAAACGAGTATCCTGTCTCACAGTCGGTAAACTTTTTTCTAAGGTAGTATATTGCCTGCTCTTTTTGACCAGACTCGTCATGCTGCCCCAGCACACACCCCCATTGAATTGTCTAGCACTGTCAAGCACAATATCAAAGGTCTTCCTTCAACTGGAGGCATCAGAATTGGCGGTTCTTGAAGGTATTCTTTGATTCTTTCGAAAGAGGTCTGGCATTCATCATTCCACTTTACCACTTGATCTTTCTTCAGAAGCTTGAAGATTGGATCACAAGTAGCTGTCAAATGTGAAATGAACTTGGCGATGTAATCCAGATGTTCCAAGAAACCTCTAACCTCTTTCTTTGTACGGGGAACCGGTATCTCTTGTATGGCTTTTACCTTCGCAGGATCTACTTGGATGCCTTTGTCGCTGACAATGAATCCCAGAAGCTTACCAGACCTTACCCTGAAGGTGAACTTGTTCGGATTCAACCTCAACTTGTATGTCTTCAACCTGTCAAACATTTTTTGTAAATGATCAAGGTGCTCTTCCTTAGTCTGAGACCTGGCTATCATGTCATTAACATAAACTTCAATCTCATGATGAATCATATCGTAGAAAAAAGCGACCATGGCGCATTGATAGGTTTCCCTAGCATTCTTCAACCTAAAAGGCATCACCTTATAGTAGGATGTGCCCCACTGTGTAACGAGGGTTGTCTTCTCCATGTCTTCAGGAGCCATCTTGATCTGGTTGTAGCCAGAGAAACCATCCATGAAGGAGAAAATTTTATGTTGTGCGGTATTGTCGACAAGAAAATCAATGTAAGGAAGTGGGAAGTCATCATTGGGGCTTGCCCGGTTCAGATCTCTATAATCAACACACATTCGTACCTTACCGTCCTACTTAGGTACCAGAACACCGTTGGCAACCCACTGTGGATAGGAAGTGACAGCTAAGAATCCCGTGTCAAACTGTTTCATGACCTCTTCCTTGATTTTCTATGACATTTCAGGGCGCATACGGTGGACCTTCTGTTTAACCGGAGGAAAGTCTTCTTTAGTTGGCAGGTGATGTACCACAATATCAGTGTCCAAACCAGGCATGTCTTCATAGGACCAGGAGAAGATCTCGAAATAGTCGTGCAGCATCTATACCAACCTCTGTTTGACATTAAGCTCCAGATTTGCACATATTTTAACCTCTTTTCTGTCTTCCTCAGTACCCAAGTTCACTGTCTCCACCGGTTCTTCATGAGGTTGTATGGCCCTTTCTTCCTGCTTAATAGTCTAGCAAGTTCTCCAGGCACCTCACAATTATCCTCACCTTCTTCTTCGGCTTGGTTGATCGGATTTTTGAAGTCATAACTGGCAATAGCAGAGTTGTTATCAATGGGATCCAGAGTGGATATGGATCTGCATTATGATACGTGAGTGTGTGTAAGAGAATAGCTGTTGTGATAAAGCGAAAGCAGGAAAGAAAAAATACAGAGTGCAAAATTTGTATGCAAGAAACGTCCAATGCTTTATTAATGATATATGAAATGACAAATAATAGCCCTCACAAGCAAAGCCAATGTGCCTCGGGAAAGGCACAGGGCCATGAAGTTTTAAATTGTTTATTACAAATCTCAAAACAAGTAGATCAATTACTGTGGAATAAAAAAATAGGTATAAAGTCCCTAGTCGTCCAGTTACTCGGTCCACCGTTGGTAGTTGGGTAGATCCAGCTGTCAATGTCCGAGTCTTCCTTGTTGTCTTCAATGGAATTAACCCAACGATTGCTGATGCGTAGGGGAGGTCCTCCAGCCCAAGCGCGTCTAACAGCCCTTTAAGCCTCTGTAGTAAAGCCCAAACCAAATTTGTCAGTTTTCTGAGTGAAATAAGGGATCTGGCCCCAATTAGCACACCCACCTTCTTCAATCACGGCTCTGGCGTCCTTGAGGGAGGCCATCTTCAGAGGAGGTTTGCTGTTGGTAGTAGCTTCAGTCGATCCCAAGATCTGAGGGACCTCTTCAAAGTTCTGACAAGGATTTTCTATGAATTCCCCGTCCATCTCTACATAGCGGAAGGAATTGAGGTGGCTCACCATATATTCTTCTTCACCCCGCACTGTGACAATCTTCCCTTGGATCAGATACTTCAGCACTTGGTGGAGTGTGGAAGTAACTGCCCTAGCCTCGTGGATCCAAGGACGACCCAGCAAACAAGAATATGACGGTCTGATATCCATCACATAGAAGGTGGACCCAAAAGTCTGAGAACCCACTTTGACAGGGATGTCCACCTCCCCGTGCACCATTCTCTTTGATCCTTCAAAAGCCCTTACCACAATGTTACTAGGCTTTAGAGTTAAACCCTCACAATCCAACCAGTCCAACGCCTTCTTCGGAAGAACATTCAGCGAAGACCCAATATCTACCAGCACATGAGCCATAGTGGTGCCCCTGCATTCAATCGAGACATGCAGGGCATCATTATGCTTCCTTCCCTTTGGTGTCAAATCCGCATCTGAAAAACCCAGCCCATCATCAGCAGTCAGGCTGGCCACAAAATCTTTGAATTGATCAGTTGAAGTCTCTTGCGGCACATGCGTAATTTTAAGGAATGCAATCAAAGCCTTCGCATGGGCCTCGGAGCATAATAGCAGGGATAACATGGATATTTTTGATGGGGTCTGCCCCAGCTGCTCGACCACATTGTAGTCGCTCTTCTTAATGATTTTCAGTATTTCCTCCATTTCTTGCTTAGAGGCTTCCACAACAACTTTCTTAGGCGCCTCCATCTGGGTAGGCTCACCTATAATTTCCTTTCCGCGGGTATCAGACGATTCTCCGACAGGGGTAATAACTGGAGTAAGAACAGGAACTATAGTGGATGTACTAGCAGGAACAGCAGATGGAATGACAATAGGCTTGTTAACAGTCTTAGGGGAAATCTCAAGAAAGAAGAACCTTCCACTTCGGGTGATTTTGTTGGTTCCGACAATGTTACCAATATCAGGATCAACCTCTTTATCTTTCAGATCTTGTTTGATGCCATGATAGTACACATTGTAACACCCCGATTTGATTAAATAATATTTATATTATTAATTTCCAAAATTATCAAATTATATCTATTTTGAGAAATATATTCATTTGATATCGATTAAAATATTAATTCGATTATATGAAATAAATATATTTATATTGTTGAAATATTATTTTGAATAAGATTAATTTGGTGTGTAATAATATTTGGCTTTGTTTGATTAATTGGTATAATTGAATTAATATGACTAATTGATATTTATTACTATCTTGGGCTATAATTTGAATTAATTATGTTGGGGCCAAATTAGAATTATAGAAAGTTGGAGGGATAGAAGTTAGTAGTAGAAAAGTTTGTTTTATAAAATAGAGAAAGAATAGTTGGTAAGAGGTAGAAAGAAAGAAAAGAGGAAAAGAGAGAAGAAGAAGAGAAATAGAAGGAGAGCCTTGGAGAAGAGGAAGAAACAAGAACATCAAAGGCTAGGGTTTGGATTGGGTAAAAGATCATGAAGCTTTGCAAGAACACTTTGAGGTAAGGGGTTTGGTCATTCTTTTACTATGAATAAAGTTGTGATATATTCTATATGAGTTAGGGTTTGTAGGGATGATGGATTCTTGATTCCATGGTTGTTGTGATGATGAAACATGAATGGGTATTAGTTAGGATGAAATAAGAACCATGAAATGTGGGTTTTGGTGGAAACCCCATTTGTGCCCTATTTTGCAAAACCATAGAAATGAGGAAATGATGGCATGAGATGAATGGAATTGATTGGTGTTTTGATGTGGTATTGATCCTATTGTATGCCTTAGATCATTGCTATATGGTAGGAATTCGATTTAGATGGTTTTAGGATGTTTGGGGATGATTAGGAATGGATTGGGGTGATTTTGGGAAGCATAAAAACGTGAAAAATGGTGTTGCATAGTCATCAACACGGGCCGTGTTGATGCACACGGGCACCCGTGTTGATGCTCGGGTAGGTTTTTCCCAAAAATCGTTTCGGCCATAACTTTTGAACCGTAACTCTAATTTAGGCGCCGTTTGATGCGTTGGAAAGCTAGTGAAATTTTCTATATGATTATGAGGAATTAGGTAGCTTTAAGAGCTTATTTTAATAAGTGATTATTGGAGAAAGTGTTTATGTTTATAGGTGAATTTGATTGTTATGTATTTTAGTGAAGTGTTTGGTGTACTAAATGAATGATCTTGTGAGTTATACATCAAATGCAAAATGCATTATGTTTTGATATGGTTTGAATGATTGGGTATGACAACATGTATGCTTATGTTTAATATGCATGTTTGTATGAAAATGATGATGCTACATGATGATATGGGAGGCTTGTGATGAATTGTTCATGACTAAATGATTTTTGTTGATAATGATTATATATGTCCTTGTACATGATGATGTGATGATCATATTGATATTGTCGATATATGCTTCTGATTTGTGAATGCATGACTTTATGTTGAAATATACTTTCCGATTTGGAAATGTTGATAGTTGATGGTTTATGTTTTGGTTGAGTAAGTAATCTCGTTTGTATACATTTTACTTGACGTTGAGATTGATAAATTATATGTATGCATGCATGTACAATAGTTGATGTTCCATTGGTTGGATTTGATGGCATGTGTATGTTAAGATTGTTGTGAGTCTTAATTGCATGCATTAGTTATATTGTACATTGCATGGCATGGTGGTCTGGAAACATAGGTGGTGGAACTTTGGGTCCACAATATCTAGACGGTGACCCTATTGTGGGAAAAGACGTAGTGACCTTGATCCGGAAGGGAAACATAGGTGGTGGAACTTTGGGTCCACAATATCTAGACGGTGACCCTATTATGGGAAAAGACGTAGTGACCTTGATCCGGAAGGGAAACATAGGTGGTGGAACATTGGGTCCACAATATCTAGACGGTGACCCTATTGTGGGAAAAGACGTAGTGACCTTGATCCGGAATGGAAACATAGGTGGTGGAACCTTGGGTCCACGAGTCGGTACCGCATTTGCATACGTTGAGTCGTGTTGTGAGTCACATGTATAATTGTGCATGATATGTATGTGTGTTGATGTGTTTGATTATGTGCCAATATTGTTGTTGTTTGAATTATGGTTATGTGCCGAGGATGTGAGCATTCGAATAATCGGTTTACATGGTTAATGTGTTGGGAATGGATTCCTTGAGTAAGGATGCTACAGGTGATAAAATGAACATGATCATTATGTATTGCTTTATTTATTGCCATTTCATTTACTTAAAATTACATGTTATATGATTATTGGAATTCTTACCCTTTTGTTGGCCAATGCTTTTGATGGCATTGTGCAGGTACCGAGGACGGTAGCGCGAGGCGCTAGCTAACGGATGCATTGGATTGCAATCTGTTTTACTTTGATTAGAGTCGAGTCGATGCTCTGGTAGTAACACGTGGGGGGGGGATTTATTTAGTGTCGAACTCGATTATTTTGTATTTGGATTATGATGTATATAATCCTTATTCGTGTATATGGTGTTTTGTAGATGTGAGACTTGATAACATATGCTTATGTGAATTATGATGGCTTGATGCCTTGAATTATGTTTTGATTCCTCCATAAATGAAGATGATGTGAAATTATGAAACTCCGTTGCGTTTGCACGAGAGAATGAAGTAAATATTTATTGTATGTTTGTTTTGTGTTGGAATGCTTATACTTTCAAACATACCCTGTCCGTTTTCCTTAAAAACTTTGGAATGTGATGTGTGTTGTAGCATCCCTTCCGTGCAATTTTATTTCTCTGATTTTTTTATCTTTACCTTTAATTGGGGTATTTAGAAGGGGTGTTACAATAGTGGTATCAGAGCAGGTCGGTCTATCGGCCAGGTTGTTTATGTGTTTAATCCCTTTTGGTACGCGACATGTGTGTGAAACACTGTCGGTACATGTTTGTGTCCTTTTCGTTGTCTGCAGAGGTACGTGTGAAATAAGTGGGGGAGAAGTTTCTTCTCTGAAGTTTTGTGCAAGAGGTTGGTTCAGTATACCGCCGATTGTAAGATGTAAGTAGTGCCGAACAATTGATGCTTCAAGCATGGTTATGTTTAAGTAGCTTGAGGGGTAAGATTGAAGATGTTGTGTGGTTTAGTATCGATGGTTAATGCCACCTCATGATTGTCGACTGTCCATTGACAAATTGAGGGACTGATCATCCTTAATCTCTTGTTGATAGTAGTCAGGAATTGTGTTGTTTGGGATAGACTTGTCTTGCCAACTTATTAGAGTGTGAAGCAGATGAGTTGGCACAAGGCAGTGCATGGTTACTTGAGTTGTGGGCGAATTTGGATTTTGGTGAGAAATAAGATTTTTGGCAAGCGAGCTTCTTGTTGTGATTCTTCCGAAACCTTTTGTGGAAATGTGAGTGAATTACCGCTGTAGTGCGAGGTGAAGTTTTGATGGATTTAGTTTCTGGAACTAGTTGGGATTCGAAGTATCCTTAAGGGATGTTTGTTTCTGAATTAGAGTTGAAGAGTCAACTTGAATATTGGTTTTAGTAGAGTTTGTTTGTTTGAGTGGTTCGCCGTGGAGTGCGCCGATTGTGTTGTTCGAGAAGAGCAAAGGTTACCTAAGTTGGTGTGTCGTTTGTAGTCAAGGAATGAAGCGGATGTTGAGGACGAGTGTCTGCTTCAGAGGATTGATATTTAAGTGAAGCGGTTATTTGGAGTTTATGTGTTTAGTGAGATTGTTTTGAAGTCTGGCTGCCTATGGGTTAGTGTGAGAGTTGAAGATGTTCAGGTAATGCTTTTCAAGATAGTGTATGGTCCGGGCGAGTATAAGCTGATGTCATTAGTGTGACTAATGCGTCAGGTAAGATTTTGAAATGTTCCAACAGTACTCTCATGAGTAGCTGAAGAGTTGTTTCGTGTTCATGGATATTATTTGGTTTACATCAAGTTAAGGGATTGTGGCAAGCATCCGAGTGTTGCGTTATCAGTAGTGGAGTTAGATGGGAGCATGTTGATCCCTCTAAAGAAGGAGTTTTGGAACTGTTGGACGTAAGTGTCTTAAGTAAGCAACTTAGACGGCAATATTTTGGACAGTTCCGCGAAGATTTATTTTGTGTCTTGTCGAAGACTTTAAGGGGCTAATTCATAGTTTAGAAGTTCTTTTGTTTTGGATGGTTAACTTTGTGAGTTTGATGGAAGATATTTTTATGAGTTGGTATTGATCGTGAGTATTTTGACCCGAAATGGTTGAGTCACTAATTGGACTTCGCAATGGGAAACGAATTTGTTTTAGCCGGTGAAAAGTTTAGCGAATGCCTTGATTTTGGTTTTGTTTTGTACTGAAGAACCTGGTGCGATGTGTAGTGGTATTTTATTTTGGACTTAAGATATATTTTGGCATAGAGTTGGCAAAGTGTATTGTTACCTTGGAACGATTTGATTTTCATAAGAAGAATTGTCGGACGCGTGGATTAGAGTTTGATGTGGCTGCGTTTATTTGAAACCTTAAAGGTGCTAATGTTAACGACGAGGAGATTGAGATTGTTGAAAATAATTCAAGTTTGAGTATGATCTATCAAGAGACTTCGTCTGGTGTTGAGTTTAGTATGTTGATATCGCGGATGACCCAAGAATATCTGATTTGGGATTTATTGTTTCAAAGAATGACACATGATTATTTTGAGACACTCATTGAGTTTAAGTTCAAAGGTTATCAAGGATTTGTTTCCTACTATCATATGGATTTCTTCGGATATTAATAGCCGTAGTGGATTATTAGATTGCAACTAAGATGGGTCTTGATGGTATAGTATCTTTGAGATGGTTTGGTAGCCACAGGTACCTTAAGATGATTGATGTTTTATACAGGAAAGTGTTCTACTTGTGACCGAAGTCAGTCGCGATGGTGTTCGTGTTGGATTCCAGAAAGTTTATGTTATGGCTCTAAGTCCAACTTGTTTGGTAATTACAAGAGTATGAGACGACGATGTTGGTTAGAGTTCTCGAGAGAGTGTCTTTGGTTTGAATTACCACTTTGGAAGATTGAAGGATTATGATGGATGCTTCGAATAAGAAACATGTGTATTGATCGTTGCGACGGTGTGAAGATAATGATTACTTAATACAATTTTTGGGAATTGAGATGGTATAAGAGAAGACTTTGTTAAAGTCAAGCGTATGCGTCGAAGTTTCATAGGCGAATAATTGGACAAGATTCGAAAAGGTCGAACTATGATTCGTATTTTAGAGAATCAATGGACGTTGATCAATCAAGAATGAAAAGGCGAATTGTCGAGTTGATGAGACTGATGTTACGAGGTGTCCTGATGGATGTACGCTTTGAACGTATCCATTCTGGGTGATTGTGAAGTTGAGGATTAACCAAGTTGTTTTACGATTGACATCATATGTGTAAGGTGACGCATCATGGTTTAAATTTTGAGCATTGAGTCTTTAGCGAGTATGCGAGATTGTTGGATTTGGACTAACAAGTTATAGCCGTAAGTTGTCAGGGTAAACCCTGGAATGCATAGTGCATCGCAGTTCGGCTGTGTTTGGGTAACTTGTTAATGTTCAAGAGGTGTACGTTGATAATCTACAAGGACGATGGGACCTTGTGATTTTTCCACCAGGGAAGAGATAACTGCAAGCGTAATTCTTGAGTTCATGCTTATGCGTGAATGGATATACCTTTTTCATGTTTGGCGTAGCACGCACGGTACTATTCTATTCTGTTTGTTTCAGTTTTGGTTTGTATAACCATTATGTTGTGTTTGTTTTGACGATGGAGTCGAGGTTGTGTAGTAGGACTTTATGTTCCTATCTTGGATGACTCGTTTCCGAGGTGTCGGTTCGAGTGTGTGACTAATTCCCTTGTTGAGAAATTAGGATGGTATCGATCTTGTTGTTAGTTGGTTGTCAAGTGCATTGTATGAGCTTTGCATCTCGGCGTGGTTGTTTTGTCTGGACGTTGTGGTTCGGAAGATGCCTCGTTTTTGGTGTCTTTCGTATGTTGTTTATTTGACGCGAGGGTGGTGTGGACGGATGGGTAGGCATGTCCCGAATTGTTCGTTTTGGTCGTATTTTCGAGGACGAAAAGTTTATAAGTGGGGGAGAGTTGTAACACCCCGATTTGATTAAATAATATTTATATTATTAATTTCCAAAATTATCAAATTATATCTATTTTGAGAAATATATTCATTTGATATCGATTAAAATATTAATTCGATTATATGAAATAAATATATTTATATTGTTGAAATATTATTTTGAATAAGATTAATTTGGTGTGTAATAATATTTGGCTTTGTTTGATTAATTGGTATAATTGAATTAATATGACTAATTGATATTTATTACTATCTTGGGCTATAATTTGAATTAATTATGTTGGGGCCAAATTAGAATTATAGAAAGTTGGAGGGATAGAAGTTAGTAGTAGAAAAGTTTGTTTTATAAAATAGAGAAAGAATAGTTGGTAAGAGGTAGAAAGAAAGAAAAGAGGAAAAGAGAGAAGAAGAAGAGAAAGAGAAGGAGAGCCTTGGAGAAGAGGAAGAAACAAGAACATCAAAGGCTAGGGTTTGGATTGGGTAAAAGATCATGAAGCTTTGCAAGAACACTTTGAGGTAAGGGGTTTGGTCATTCTTTTACTATGAATAAAGTTGTGATATATTCTATATGAGTTAGGGTTTGTAGGGATGATGGATTCTTGATGCCATGGTTGTTGTGATGATGAAACATGAATGGGTATTAGTTAGGATGAAATAAGAACCATGAAATGTGGGTTTTGGTGGAAACCCCATTTGTGCCCTATTTTGCAAAACCATAGAAATGAGGAAATGATGGCATGAGATGAATGGAATTGATTGGTGTTTTGATGTGGTATTGATCCTATTGTATGCCTTAGATCATTGCTATATGGTAGGAATTCGATTTAGATGGTTTTAGGATGTTTGGGGATGATTAGGAATAGATTGGGGTGATTTTGGGAAGCATAAAAACATGAAAAATGGTGTTGCAGAGTCATCAACACGGGCCGTGTTGATGCACACGGGCTACCGTGTTGATGCTCGGGTAGGTTTTTCCCAAAAATCGTTTCGGCCATAACTTTTGAACCGTAACTCCAATTTAGGCGCCGTTTGATGCGTTGGAAAGCTAGTGAAATTTTCTATATGATTATGAGGAATTAGGTAGCTTTAAGAGCTTATTTTAATAAGTGATTATTGGAGAAAGTGTTTATGTTTATAGGTGAATTTGATTGTTATGTATTTTAGTGAAGTGTTTGGTGATGTTTGGTGTACTAAATGAATGATCTTGTGAGTTATACATCAAATGCAAAATGCATTATGTTTTGATATGGTTTGAATGATTGGGTATGACAACATGTATGCTTATGTTTAATATGCATGTTTGTATGAAAATGATGATGCTACATGATGATATGGGAGGCTTGTGATGAATTGTTCATGGCTAAATGATTTTTGTTGATAATGATGATATATGTCCTTGTACATGATGATGTGATGATCATATTGATATTGTCGATATATGCTTCCGATTTGTGAATGCATGACTTTATGTTGAAATATACTTTCCGATTTGGAATTGTTGATAGTTGATGGTTTATGTTTTGGTTGAGTAAGTAATCTCGTTTGTATACATTTTACTTGACGTTGAGATTGATAAATTATATGTATGCATGCATGTACAATAGTTGATGTTCCATTGGTTGGATTTGATGGCATGTGTATGTTAAGATTGTTGTGAGTCTTAATTGCATGCATTAGTTATATTGTACATTGCATGGCATGGTGGTCTGGAAACATAGGTGGTGGAACTTTGGGTCCACAATATCTAGACGGTGACCCTATTGTGGGAAAAGACGTAGTGACCTTGATCCGGAAGGGAAACATAGGTGGTGGAACTTTGGGTCCACAATATCTAGACGGTGACCCTATTGTGGGAAAAGACGTAGTGACCTTGATCCGGAAGGGAAACATAGGTGGTGGAACATTGGGTCCACAATATCTAGACGGTGACCCTATTGTGGGAAAAGACGTAGTGACCTTGATCCGGAATGGAAACATAGGTGGTGGAACCTTGGGTCCAAGAGTCGGTACCGTATTTGCATACGTTGAGTCGTGTTGTGAGTCACATGTATAATTGTGCATGATATGTATGTGTGTTGATGTGTTTGATTATGTGCCAATATTGTTGTTGTTTGAATTATGGTTATGTGCCGAGGATGTGAGAATTCGAATAATCGGTTTACATGGTTAATGTGTTGGGAATGGATTCCTTGAGTAAGGATGCTACAGGTGATAAAATGAACATGATCATTATGTATTGCTTTATTTATTGCCATTTCATTTACTTAAAATTACATGTTATATGATTATTGGAATTCTTACCCTTTTGTTGGCCAATGCTTTTGATGGCATTGTGCAGGTACCGAGGACGGTAGCGCGAGGCGCTAGCTAACGGATGCATTGGATTGCAATCTGTTTTACTTTGATTAGAGTCGAGTCGATGCTCTGGTAGTAACACGTGGGGGGGGGGATTTATTTAGTGTCGAACTCGATTATTTTGTATTTGGATTATGATGTATATAATCCTTATTCGTGTATATGGTGTTTTGTAGATGTGAGACTTGATAACATATGCTTATGTGAATTATGATGGCTTGATGCCTTGAATTATGTTTTGATTCCTCCATAAATGAAGATGATGTGAAATTATGAAACTCCGTTGCGTTTGCACGAGAGAATGAAGTAAATATTTATTGTATGTTTGTTTTGTGTTGGAATGCTTATACTTTCAAACATACCCTGTCCGTTTTCCTTAAAAACTTTGGAATGTGATGTGTGTTGTAGCATCCCTTCCGTGCAATTTTATTTCTCTGATTTTTTTATCTTTACCTTTAATTGGGGTATTTAGAAGGGGTGTTACACACATCAGCACCATAATTCCATGGGACAACTTTGTCCGAGACATACGGGACAGGACCAGGAATACTGATTATCAGCAAAGTAATTCTTGGAGCAGATATAATCCTAACAGGTCTTCTCGAGGAGACCTTGGAAGGATTGACGAAAATGATTATAATGGCAATGTCTTCAGATGGAACAACGGGAACCAAAGTTTTCTCAAACAAAATTTCTTTGTTGTCCATCAGGCGTTGAACACCTTACTTCAGCAAACGGTAACCAGGAGGTAGAAATGAACACATGTCGCAACCTTCACCATAACCCGGAAATAAACCGGCCAACAGCAAATTCTTCTTGAAAGTGATGAGAGGAGTAGAAACTTCATCAATAGAGGTAACAAACAAATCAGTATCAACAGAATTAATTCCACGACTGTGTTTAGGCATGGGAGCCGTTATGACATTTGGATTTTTCGGAGCATCAAAATCTATTTCCTTGGCTTCAATCAAGTCTTGTACTTTGTTCCTCAGAGCCCAACAGTCATTTGTATCGTGGCCAGGACTCTCAGAATGATAGGCACACCGGGCATTTGGATTATATCGGGGAGATGTAGTATTTGGATTCTTGGGAGCCTCTTTCAAGGTTGCCAAGTTGGATCTCAGAAGGTGAGGTAGCACTTCAACCAATGTCATATTGATGCGAGTAAACTTCTGTTGTGGTCTTTCCACCCTTTGTTGATTGTTGCATTGTGGAGCAACTGCAGGTCTAGGTATCATCACGACACTTACTTCCTGACGATGTTCAGCTCTGTTTTGGCCCCTCGGGCTATAGATGGCACTGGCTTCCTTCTTACCAGAAAAAGGCTTCTTTACTGAGCTCGAAGAGGCATCCTTCTGTATCTTGCGGCTACGAATCCCAGCTTCTACTCTTTCTCCAGTTAAAATCAGCTCGGCGAAACCAGCTGACGAGCTGCCGATCAAATGATTGAAAAATGGACCAGATAGTGTCCCCAGAAACATATCAACCAACTCCCTATCAGAAAACGGGGGTTGAACTCTTCCAGCCAAGTCTCTCCATTTCTTTGAATAGTCCTTAAATCCTTCACTCGCTCCCATGGACATACTCTGGAGTTGACTACGAGTAGGAGAAAGGTCGGTGTTGTATTGATATTGCTTGTAGAAAGCAGCAGCGAGATCTTCCCAGTTTCAGACATTGGCTCCCTCCAAATGGTAGAACCATTCAAGATGAGTCCCTGACAGACTATCTTGAAAGAAATGAACCCACTGATTTCTATCAGCGGTGTGGGGCTGGATCTTTCTGACATAAGAACGGAGATGGAGTTTTGAGCAGGACACCCCATCAAACTTAGCAAAAACTGGAGCTTTGAACTTCTGCGGGATGACCACCCCTAACACCAACCCTAATTCTTTGAAATCCAGTCCAGGTATCCTCTGAACTTCCATGGAACTCAAACGATCTTCCAACTGCTTGTATTTATCCTCGGCAGGAGGATATTGCTCATCATTGTAGTCGGTATCATTGTTAGAAACTGCAGGACTGGGATCCTTCTCTTCTTCCTGATTCTTCCCTTCCTTGGATGAAGAGGTCAGATCGACTTGTCGCTTCAACCGCTCTCCAAACCTTCTGCCCATATTCAGAATACCAGCAACCTTCTTATTTTTCTTTTTCTCTTTCAGGATAAGGGCTTTCAGATCCTCCAGCCCTTTTGCCAGACTTATGAACATTTGTTGGAACTGGGCGTTCTGTGCCTGAAGGTCCTTTGTGGTTTGCTCGGAAGACATTTCGTGCTGAAATAAACAGCGAAGAAGATGAGAAACCTGTAATGGTACCTGTAATGATGTGTATGATAATGGGATGCGTATGCAATGATTTCAAAGACTTCGGGAAATTTAAATTTGCAAACCAAAATAAACAAAGATTTTATTAGCTGAATTTGAAGGTTCAAAAATGCCCTTTAGGCGTTACAATTAAAAATAAATCTAAAACTAGAAAAGAAATCAAAATTCCCATGGATGCTTTCTCTTTGTGCCGAGATAATCATTGAGCCCTCTTTCTTCATGATGTTGCTTTGTGAGCTCTAAAACCTTCCTCTCCTGAGCATGGAACTGATCCCTGTAAGTATCTCGCTCCTTCATCAACTGAATCCAAGACCTCTGTAATTCCCCAAGATCAGTGGGCATGTAAGGATAGAGAATCGTGTAAGGAATACCTTCTTCAGTAGTGGGTTCCACAATCACTGGTAAAACGGCCACATAGGGCATCATAAGCTTATGGGCACGAGCTCGTACCCATTGGAGGTAAGGTTCCATAGGAATGGAAGTTTTCGGCCCCAAAGCCTTCGCGCCAGATCTGTTTACCATGCCTCAAGCTCGTATGAACCTCCGGCGATACTCGTGAGCGTCATCCTCATAGTTGAATACAATGCCCTCGATAAGTAACTCATGGGGACCATCCCTTCGAGCGTGACCAAATTGTCGCAGAGCTAAACAAGGATTGTGGGTTATACCTCCTTTGATACCAAGTAATGGGACATTAGGATACTCCCCGCAGTGGTTAATAATAGCAATGTTTTCCATAGCTCGAGAACACCAAAGAATATCCATGCGAGCGAGTGACATTATCCTTTACGACCAACCCAAACCTTCTTCATTCTTCAGTATGGACTTAGGGAGGTGAGAAATAAACCACCTCGACAGCAATGGCATGCAACACATAAGAACCCCTCTTCTCTTCATGGTGCGAGTATGGAGAGTGTGCAGAATATCTCCGAGCAATGTAGGAACAGGATTGCGAGAGAGGAAGATCTTGATAGCATTCACATATACGAATGAGTCCGGATTAGGGAATAGGACTAACCCATAGATTAGAAGAGCCAAGACCTCCTCAAAATCCTGAAAATCCATATCATCCAAAAACAACTGGGCTTTGTCTATCAGAAACTTAGCTAGAAAACCTTTGACTCCGCTTCTTGTTTCTCAATTGGATACCACGTCAGCCTGTTTCATATGCCGAGCCGAGGAAATGACTTCTGGCTTAGGAACTTCTTCTAGACTTGTGAAGGGCAACTGTTCAAGAATGGGTATATCCAGCAGTTGAGAGAATTCTTCCAAGGTAGGCACCAACTGATAGTCTGGGAAGGTGAAGCAGTGGTGTTTTGGATCAAAGAACTGAAAGAGTACACTCATCATCTTTTCATCAAAGTTTTAAGTAACCATGTTGAGAATTCGACCATGTCTCTTAGTGAATGCAGAGGTTTCAGAAACCCTTGATGCTAGCTCTTTGAGTTTGGAAGGTATCTTCACAAAGCTGATTCGGATAGTGTTTCTATGAACGGAAGCCATGATCTACAAAACAGAACAAAGATAAATTCCCTTGGTCTTTGAAATGGTTAGTGCAATAAGAATGAATGTCGTGTTATGATGCATGATGTCATGAGATAACACAGGTATAGCAAACACATGTATAGCAAACACAGTCAAATCACACAAAGTCCTTAAGTTCAAGGCCTGCATGAGGTTAAGGGTAGTACCCTCTTGAAGTTTAGTTGGTTTCAAACTTGTCTTAAAAAGTAACCGGGTTCTAGAGGATCTCAATATCACTGACCATCCTTTATCGGGCATTATCTCAGCTCAAGCAATCTTTTCTTGCGGCCGAAATATCCCAAAAGTCTGATCTCAATGAGTGTAGCATCGAGTATCAATCAATCCTCAGCTCTACACCGAGGCCAGCTATATCACTACTTTCTAATGGCCAAGTTTGTTCAACTAAGGTTCTAAGGTACGTTAGTGCTTCACGACACCACGCGGCGGCCCCATATTCTCCTTGTTTTCCCATGAAGGATACTGGTACCAACCAAAGTGCCACACCAACACAACCATCTCTTAAACCATATCGGTCTACGCTGTATAGTCTCCACGATCTATTGCTGTTTACCTTAAAAGTGCCCCAGATTTGGGTGTAGGATCTATAGTAACCCAAGCAAGAACCTTTAAGAATAAAGCAACCAAGCAAGAAAGCAATTTTGTAACATGACCTAGATCCTAAGGTTTACCCCACTTATATATCCCCAGCAGAGTTTCCAGTTCTGTGATACGGTGGCAGAACCGACTGATTTTACTGGTTTGTGTTTTTTGTTCGCAAAATGTCACGTTAAGCAAGAGCCGCCACCGACTTTTATTTCATCCAATCATGGAAAAGGAAAAAGAACATAAAAAACCTTTTTCAAGATTTTTGAGTACGGGGGGTAGATTATAGAAAGAGAACGTGTTAGCACCCTTTCTATCCATGGTTTTCCATGGGCTCTTAGGTACTTGCTCATTTTTCAAATTGCTTGTGTGTGTTTGTCTTGAAAATGTTTTACTTTGTGGTAACCCTTGTATCAGTCCTCAAGGGTGTGACGAAGTTGTTTTGAAAATTTGTTTTGAAAGGTGTCTGTGTGAAAAGTTTTTTGAGCAAGTACTTAAGATTCTACCTACTCGAAAAAAGATTGTTCGTTTCTTGTTTCCTTTAGACAGCGTTATCCTACTATTAAGGAAGTAGGTAGCCCCGTCATTGGAGTTGTAAGGGACTTTCGAAAGGGACAAGTGCAATCACTAAAGCAATAGTTAGAAAACTTTAGTAGTAACCCTAGAGTCTTAAGATCTTTCCGAGGCAATATCTCTGAAGCAACATTTCCGAAGCAACATTCAAATGGGACAATTTGATCTTTTTAGACTTGAGGGCAACCACTAAAATCTCCTATGCTTAATGACTGTTTACCAAAGGAAACCGAAGTGAGGTAAACCCTAGGAGTGAATATGTGCATGTGAATCGTTTCAGTTATTTAATTTTTACACATTAGGTGATCTACTAATTTAATTTCAAGTAATCTTCCCATACAATCCTATTAGCATACATCTAGACAATTAAATATTTGCAGGAATTTAAAGTGCAAAAAATAAACCTAGCTATTACAAGGCTTTGGCAGTTACATAATTATCTTGACGAAAAATAAAAATGCGGAAAGCTTAAGACCCTAATTAAAACTATTACAAGCTCGAAACAGTTACAATAATAATAAAACAAATTAAAATGCGCGCGGCAAATTAAATGCGAGAAAAATTGAAAACCTCAAAAATCTAACTAAAAAACTATTTAAGTTATTTTTAAGAGAAAAAGAATTAATTAAGTTATGTACAACTAAAACCTCAATCCTAGTTATTTTTAATTATAAAAGGAATTGAAATTAACCTAATTTAAACTAGATTAAATAATTCAAGAAAATAAAATATTTTACAAAAAAAGGTTTTATGTATTTTTGTGGTTTTTATTTGAGGAAAGAAATTTAATTGTAAAATTTAAAACCTAATTTCTATTTAATTTTAATTGAAACAAAATAATCAAATAAACTAATTAACCTAATTTGTTTAAAAAAAAATTAATTTGAATAAATAATATTTAATTCTGTATTTTTGTGATTTTTTTAGTTTTATGAAAAATAATAATTTTGTGTTAATTAATTAAAACAATTAAAGAAACTAATTCAAGAAATTAAAAAAAGAAATAGAAAGAAAATGCAAACTGGTCTTGTATGTGCTAGCAAATGGGGGGTGCAAATCTAAATTTTTCAGGCCCAAAAACGCTCCAAGCCCAATCAGCGCCTGATCTCTTGCAGCGTTGACTTGAGGGTGCATCATGGTCCCTCACTGCCTGTGTGTTGGATCTGGTACTACGCTGGATCAAGTGGCTGGATGCTGGTGGAGTATGGTGGACACCAGGATGAGAGATACGCTGGATCTATTGAAAGAAAATAAAATAAAGGAAACACTGGGACCTGGGGTCGAACCCAGGTACTTATGCTTAATATCAACGCCTCATTGCCAGTTACGCTGTGTGTTTTAATTGTTAGTATAATGAAAACAAAATATAATATAAAGAAAATAAGTCACTGACTCCCACACACGCGAATTTTCAAATGGGCGAATGACTGGCTGACACATATCTTCTTCCTTCTGGAACCGTCGTGTTAGGTATATAACCTATACCTACGGACAACTTCCATAGCTAAAAACCTCTACAATTCAAAAATTCACAAAACGCAATATAAATGGAATTGAAGACCATGGTTCAACCAGTCATGATGTCTCGGTCATCCCAGTATCCAGCTTATGGTCTAATTTTGCTTGTAGCCAAAAACCCCAAAACGCATATGGAAACCCTAAAAATGGAAAGTGAAGATATAGGCTTCAAAACTGCAATTAAATTATTTAGTTAGCTTGCAAACACGATGAGGATCACAAATATGCCAATCAAATGTATTTATAATGCAGGAAATTCAATAATCAATTTGGAGAAAATAAGAAAATCGTGAGAGCTGTAGTGCGCGATTCTAGACGTTTCAGGCCTTACAAATGTTTGTTACGTTTCTCTAATTTTAATCCTAGAGAGGTGTTCTTTTACTTTTTATAAAGCTTAGGATGTCCCCTAATCAACCCTTTTGGTCTCATCTCAATTGATTCTTCCATGTTCATGTAAGAAGCTTTGACCCAAAAGGTGTTTTTGTTGACTTTTCAAAAGCACCCATAATGTAGAAATTCGTATCTTTTTGCGGGTGCATATTTTTTACTTGTGGAATGAAGATGAGTTATAGGGAATTGCATCCTTTTCAAAATGAGCCTTGGATGGAAAATTTCTGATGAAGCATGTGGAAGTTATGCTTGGTCAAAGTTTGGTTGACTTTTACTAAGAAACCCTAATTTAGCAATTTTTTTGGGTTTTAATGAATTTGGAGCATTCCTTGGGGAATCATGATCAACCCTTGATCAAATGATGAAAGTTACTTAAAAATGTTAATTTTGACCAAAAATCTTGAAGTTTGACTGTATGTGGGTCACAGTTGACTTTTGACCTAATATAGTCGATTCTCAATCATCTGAGCAGTTGACTGAGCAAACATTTTGTGCAAGGCATGAAACTTTACATATAGGGTCTTGAGAACATATTAAGACCATGGAGAGCATATGAGAACTTTGGAGTCCACCTATCTTGAGGAAAATGGAAACCCTAATTTGAGACACCATGCCTTAGGAGAGAGTTTGTCTGGTCAACTCTTGGGCAAACTTGAGCAAATTGAGGATTCTAATGGGCATGTATTGAGTGAAATGAGAGGGAAAATTTTGGGGTACAACACTCACCGATACTGGTTCCCCCCTTAATGTACTACCAAAAGCCAGTTTAATGAAGTTAACAATAGACTGCGTTGTCATAAGGCTAAGTTCTACGGTGGTTAAAGATTGACGGGGGGTAGGTTATGAAAAGGGAAGGTGTTAGCACCCTTTTCATCTGTGGTTATCTACGGGCTCTTAATTTCTAGCTCACTTTTCAATATGCTTTGTGTTTGTGTATGTTTGAAAATATTTTGAAATTCCCTAAGTGCGGAAATTTTGTAATGATTCTCGTATTGTTGAGAATGTATACAAAATGTTTGTTTTGAAAATATTTATTGAAAGAAAATGTTGTTTTTGTGAAAAGATGTTTTGTTTTGAAAAGTTTGTGAGAAAGCGACTACGAGCTTCTACCTACTCAAAAAGTCTTTTGTTCTTTTCCTATTCCTTTAGATAGTGCTACCCTTCCATTAGTTAGTAGGAAGCCCTATCCTTGTATGTGAGGGACAGGTGCGGGTCATCGCATAGTCATAGAAGGCAACTTGTAGGACACTTTAGCAATTTTAGTAAGGGACTAAGATCGTTTACCGAAGGCAGCATCGAAGGATCATCGAGGGACTACAGTCTTTTAACCGAGGGTCTTTGCTAAAGTATCCCACGTTCGAGGGACATAACTGCTTTTATCCAAAGGCAACAAGTGAGGGTACCCTAGAGGTGCGTGTGTGAAAAGTGTGTCGTGATTCAAGTATTTATCTTGTATTTATGCTTGTCTAATGTTTGATTTTAAAGCTTTCCATACAATCCTATTAAACTAATAGTAATAAGGAATGCAGTAAATTGCGGAAATTAAATGTCCTACGCTATTACAATGCTTCGGGAATGGGAGTACAAATTTACGAATGAGGATGGAAAAAAGTAAACCCTAATTATCTATTACAGACCATAAGTAACTACATAATCGGAAAATAATGCAAAATAATAAAAATACGCAAACATGTAAAATAAAGAAAAGAGAAAGAAATTTGTTTTTTGTGATTTTTTGATAGAAAAAGGTTTGATGATTAACCTAACTATTTGATTAATTTCCAATAAAAAAAGAGTTTAGTAAAAACATAAAGGAATTAAGTTTAATTTAATATAAAAATGAAAAAATTCAACTAATTTAATTAATTAAAAGGAAAACTAATTTAGTTAATCTAATTAAAACCTAAGTCTAAATTAAATTTAAAAGAAATTAATTGTTTAGCAAATATTTTTTGATGTTTTAGAAAAAATGTTTTATAGTAATAAACCCTAAATTAATTTACATCCTATTTAGTAAAATAAAACAAAGTGTGGTTAAAATTTAATTATAAAAAATCAAATTGATTAATTAAAGCCTAAATCTATTTTTTAAGATTCTATGATTTCTTGATTTAAATAAAATAATTATAAAAAACAATTAAATTTAAAACAAAAATATATATTTATTGGGCCTGTGTTCGTAAAGCAATTAGGGGGTGTGAGAAACTGTTTTTGTTAGGCCCAAAACACGTATTTTGTTTGAAGCAAACAATAAAAATAAAATGAAAATGGGCCTGATTTAGCAAACAGGGAGGGGTATGGAATGAAATTTGTCCAGGCCCAAAACAAAATCACAGACTCCTATATGAGACTCAGTGGGGATGGCTCCAAGAAGTCCACCATGTGTTTACTGATATGGGGAGTTGGAACTAGTCTTGTTATGGTTAGATGGTGATGAAGAGATATGTATGGTACGCACACTAATCTTGCCTGCACATGATCTATAACAAACAAATATGTGAAATAAATAAAAGGGTACCACTGGGGCTCGAACCCATGTCCCTGAGGTCAAAGGCGTGCATGTTTTACCACTGGGGTGGTTCTTTCATTCGGTTATGAAATTCCCCCATTAAATATAAAATGAAATGAATCCTGAAAATTTGAAATTGTTATCTTCTTCTTCCTTGCGCGCGTAGACAACAACAACACCATTTTTTACTTCTAAAAGCTTCATTTCTCAGCCTTTTTGAAAAGTGTGACCATGAAACTTGCTTGAAATGTAATCATAATTTCAAGCATGCCATTAATTTTAATTAAGACTCAAAGAATAACAAGAATTTTACTCAGTACCAAAAATGAACCCTAACTGGTCAGAGTTTCGATTCTCACTCCACAAGCAAAATTAATTAAAACTAATGATATGGTCAGCTTTAGAGGCATGATATCTACATTCTTGCTTTTATATGTATGCACTAAAGATGCGTGAATAAGAAGTTCAAAGTTTGAGAAAACTTACCTCTTGAAGAAAAACTCATAACGTGTATGACTGCTCCCGGGTGTAAATAAATGATTGATTAAGATTCCTTGGACCTTCCTGAAGTTGTTTCAATCCTTACTTTGTGCTGAAAGTGTATGAATCTCTCCAACCATGTCAAGTTGCAAATCTCTGTTTTTGAGTTTGGAGGATGATGAAGATGGTGTTACAGTGATGAAACAGGTTTTTGGATGAGTTCTATATGATTTATAGAGGCTTTGTAAATGATCTAGAGTGAAAACGCAAGAGTGAATTGAGTGTTTGGTGTTTAAGGTCAAAAGTTGCAACAAATGGAGTTTTGATGTAAATTCTGCTTTGAGAGAGTATGAGGGTGTTTTGAGGGATATGAATTTGTGTCTTGGCTTGTAAATGACATATCTATTTATAGAGAAAAGGTTTGAGAGCAAGAGTTGATCCGGTTTTCAAGATAGCAAGTTGTTGCTTGGAAACTTAGTTATTAAGCAACCTTGAAGAAACATAGTTCCAATGCCTTGTACTTTGTCTTAAGAGTTGCTGGATACTTTAAGCATGCTCATCTGATCTTGTAGGTTGAGTGTGTGTAGAAGAAACAAGTGAGAGGCTAAAGGAGTTGACTTTGTGATTAAAGCTTTCTTTACAAGATTGGAAATGTAACCTTTCTCTCTTAAATGGCAAAATGGATTGGATAAAGCTTTAATCACTTTGATCATGGCTCAAAAGCGTGTGTAATCTTTTGATATTGAGTTCATCACAAAAATGACTTATAATTCAAGAATGACATGCCATCTTTATCTCTTCGAAACTTCTAGCTCAAGTATGATAAATTCATGCTCTTGGATGTTTTGTAAAGCTTGAAACATGATCTTCAACTTTCATGTTGATCATTTTGGCTAAATCAAATGGGAACTTGGTGAAAATTGGCCAAGAAGTTGAGATGAAAAACTAGCCAAAACTTGTTGAAAAATTTTCTAAGTGAGATAAAAACATCATGACCTCATGGGCCTATATCTCTTAATCCAAGCATTTTTTGGACATCAACCCTCAAGGAAAAAGTTATAGAATTCATCAATCCCTACAGCTTTCATGTTGAAAAATTTCCTTGAAGCAACTTGCATCTTAGTGAAAAATGGCCATGAAGTAGTGACTTTGTTAAGAATAAAACACTAACACTTAGAAAATTTTCTAAGTGTTGGAAAATTTTCTATCTTTGAATTTTGTTGAACTTTTATTGATTTTATTGACTTTGTTGATCAAGCTTGATAATTTTGAATGTTTTGATGATTCTTGATTTTTGAATTTCAATGTTGACCAAAAAGTCAAAGTTTGACTTTTTAATGATTGTTGACTTTTCATCAATTGATTCAATTATTCAACTATCAATTACTTATATCTTTGGAAATGTCTTGAGTCATGTAATTAGGTCAAGATGTTGTATTTGATCTCTTGAGATCATGCTTTAAGCCATTAGGATATGCACTAGGTCAGAAGTTAATGATCAGTCATTTTCAGTCAAAAACCCAAATTTGGCAATTTTGACTTTTGATGATTTGAGTGTCTTCCTTGAGGAATCATGATCAATCCTTGATCAAATGATGAATATCACTTCAAAATGTTGATGTTTACCAAAAATCTTAAAGTTTCACTGTATGTTGACCACCGTTGACTTTTGGTCCAATACAATTGATTTTCAGTCATCTGAGCAATTGGATGAGCAAATTTGAGATGTAAGAGTTGAAACTTGACATGAGAATTATTAGAGACATATAAGAAACCATGAAATCCACTTGAGGAATTAGAAACCTAATCTTCATTGAGAAACACAAAACCCTAATTATGGGCTCATTGCTTAGAAGGAGAATTTTGACTAGTCAACAATTGAGTAGTCTTGAGCAAATGGGGATCTTATGAGAATGTCTTGAAGAAAATGGGACAACAAAGTGGTTACTAGGTTTATCAAGAAGAACATCATATGCAGATATGGGGTTCCTAGTAGAATTTTTATAGAAAATGGGTCCAACTTGAACAACAAAATGATGAAGGAGTTATGCGATGATTTAAAGATTGAACATTATAACTCATCACCTTATCGACCCAAAATGACCGGGCTGTTGAAGGTACTAACAAAAATATCAAGAAAATCATTCACAAAATAGTGAAGATATATAAAGATTGGCAAGAAATTCTTCCCTTTGCTCTACATGGCTACCGTACTTCAATACGTACTTCGACAAGTGCAACTCCCTTCTCTCTTGTTTATGGCATGTAGGTTGTGCTCCTGGTCGAAGTAGAGATTCCATCACTACAAGTCCTAATGGAAACCTAGCTTGAAGAATCAGAATGGGTTTAGATGCGACTTGAATGACTCAACCTCATTGAAGAGAAACGTTTAACAGCTTTGTGCCATGGTCAGTTATACCAAAAGCAGATAAAGAAGACATTCGATAAGAAGGTCCATCATCGAGTGTTCAAATAAGGAGAGTTGGTTCTTAAAAAGATTCTAATACCTCGTCCTGATTCACGTAGTAAATGGACACCTAACTACGAAGGTCTATATGTGGTTAAAACAACATTCTCAGGCGATGATCTTTTCCTCACAACAATGGATGGGGAGGAACTACCGCATCCGATGAACTCTGATAGTAAAACAATACTATGTATAAAAGGTCCACTAAGTCGAAACCCTATATGGGGGAGAATTAGGAAAAAAAAGGGACGTCCCGGTGGATTGAAAACCCAAAAGGGCGGTCTAGGAAAAAATTAGGGACATAAAAACAAAATCATCATCTTGGTGGATTGAAAACCCGAAAGGGCAATCTAGGAAAAAGTTAGGGATTTTATTCAAAAAATGAACAAATAGACTGCGACTCGAGATTTCATTACCACAACCATGAAGAGGAAGGATTAATCTGAATCAGATGCAAAGAAGATTGGAGTTATCAAAGTACATTGGAGAATTAGCCGTATTGATTATCATTTTCATTTTCATGTTGGTTAGAAAGACCTCAAAAGAATTCCACTTATATGTCCACACCTACGCCTGCGCCTGTGATATAATTTCCATTATCAAATTAACATTGTCCACCATGACATATCAAGAATCAAATCAACTTGCAAGACACCACAACAAAACAACAAACAACGTTCGAAAGTTAGTGGCTTAGAAAAACCAATAGTTTAAAAGGAGAAAATGATCAAAAAAAGCATTTATAAAACACTTGGTGCATGTACATATGAGACACTTGGTGCATGTACATATGAAACACTTGGGTATCATGTCAATAGCATCGTCGTTGGTTATCATATCAATTTAGGGCACTATGCATATACATTATGCACTGCATTTTCAAAATTGCTTAGGCCAAAATACTACGACATATCTTGGGGGCCTATTACAAGTTAAGTTATCTACACGAACCAGAAAACCTTAGCATTGTTTACATCATTAGCAACAAGTACCTCGGTTGAGAACAGACACAACTGGTGGATTAGGGTTTTACTAAGTGATATATCTGCAATTTATAGCTTGGGTTTAGTTATCTAAGATTCAATTATCGAACACATTTTCAAATATCAAACCATCATTATTTATCCCCTAGGTTGTGATAACTATGAAAACCTGTGAATATCTTACTAAGTTAGTCTCGAATCTTTAGTAAGTTATATATTTTCAAACTTGTGTTATCTACCCCCTAGGTTACGATAGGTATGCGAAAATCTGCGATATGATTCATTGTATCAGTCTCCAAGCAATAATGAATTATTAAGCTTGTAGTATTTATCCTCTAGGTCATGATAAATATACAAGTCTACAATATTCCTTATCATGTTAATCTTGAAACGTTAGTAAGATGTTTTCAAACCCGCATCATTTACTCCTTAGGTTATAGTAGATATACGAAATCTACGATATAACTCGTTGCGTTAGTCTCAAAGCAGAAATAGAGTTATATATTTATCTATGATATAGTTCATTGTGTTAGTCTCGAATCTTTAGTAAGTTATCTATTTTCAAACTTGTGTTATCTACCCCCTAGGTTACGATAGGTATGCGAAAATCTGCGATATGATTCATTGTATCAGTCTCCAAGCAATAATGAATTATTAAGCTTGTAGTATTTATCCTCTAGGTCATGATAAATATACAAGTCTAAAATATGCCTTATCATGTTAATCTTAAAACGTTAGTAAGATGTTTTCAAACCCGCATCATTTACTCCTTAGGTTATAGTAGATATACGAAATCTACGATATAACTCGTTGCGTTAGTCTCAAAGCAGCAATAGAGTTATATATTTATCTATGATATAGTTCATTGTGTTAGTCTCGAAGTAACAATAAGTTATCAAACTTGTGATATTTATCCCCTCGGTTGTGATAAATAGGCCAAATCTTCCTTGAAGCTTACTAAGTTAGTCTTGAAGCATTAGTAAGTTAATTTTCAAACATATGTTATTTACCTTCTAGGTCGTGGTAAATATGCAATAACTAAGATTTAACTCATTGCATCAGTCTCAAAACAACAATGTGTTATTTATTTTTTCAAACTCATGTTATTTACCTCCTAGGTTATGGTAAATATGTGAAATGTACGATTAATTCTTTATTTGCCTTGTTATTTAAACTCTTTTCAAAATATTATCAAGTCCATATGGTCAAATTTTAAGGTCTTCCATTATTTAATAACCCTTCGATCCGAATGTGCTAGACCTGCGTATTCTCGCACCCTCATTCAAAGAGCGATTAAACAGGGGTAGCTGTGATACCCCAAATTTCCCATCCTAATAATAATAGTCAATGTATTTTATCTTTTCATGTTTCTATTACACTTTGGTGCTACTACATATTTTGAATAAAGTTATAATATTAGCTTATATTTAAATTATTTTGTTTTGTCTTAAGAGTCATTAGTATTTCTCCCAAATCTAGGAGAGAGATGTATGTATTGGTTTATAAAAGGGGGGTGTGTTTCCCAATTTAAATAAGGGCTCCTTATCTAAAGGGCCCATTAAGTTTTTTGGAAAGCCCATAGAAAGGTTCACAAATCCTTTTTGTTCATTTGTGTTGGTTGAATAAAGTCAACATTGGCTAAATTAATTTTATTACATATGTCAATATTATTATTTTTATAATTATTGTTGTCATTTTATTTATCATGTATATTATTTTTTTTATCCCAGTTGACTGAGGTCAACGTACAAAAACTTTGAAATTATTATATTATTTGATTTATTTTTATTAGTTTGCTAAATGAAGGTGAGATCGTAGAAAACATAAATGGAATTATACTAAAAGAGTCACTACAAAAGAGGTAAACACGATTGAACATAGCTTAGGGTTTTAATCTTGTTGTTATTGTTGTTGTTTAATGCTTGATTTGTGATTTTTTGGAAATTTGGGGTTAAGTTTAGGTTAGGTTAGGGCTAAAGTTCTTCAGTTCTACGGTTAGGGTTCATCTGTTCATACGTTTCTGGGTTTGGGTATTGTTAGGGATCATATAAGAACCCTAGGGTTAGGCTTTGGATTCATAGAGTTCATGAAGAATCTGGGTAAGGGATGATGTCTCCGGCAGACATTTATCCCCAACGGCGGCCTTCACAGCCGCCCACATAGTTTTTGGGTTTGAGGATAACGGTTGGGGTCGAAGGTTTGAATATTCTGGGTTGGAGGATGAAGATTCGGATGAAGGTGTTGGCTCCCATATGCAACCGCCGACGGAAGAAATTTCTGGCCGGTGGCGTTTTGGACGGGGCGATTTCAGGTGCAACTGAGTTCTAGAGAGATGTTAGAGCATCTCTCTCTACATTTTCTTTGGATGGTGGGAAAGGTCTAGAGAGAGAGGGGGAACAAGAAAAAATGACAAAAATTATTTAAAAAATGAATAGATAGACTCCCTGCCTCTTTGTGTATACAACTTAACATATTCCCTTGTCAACCTTAATTCTCAGTCTTACATTGCCTTACTTTTGATTAAAGGCTCATGATTCACTCCTACATGGCCATATGATCTGGATCAAATGACCCATAAATGCTTAGCACACCATAAGTCTCTACGCCTCCCACACATTATCTAACAGATCAACAAACTTATCTGGGCTCAAGCCCATTCTATCCACACCTCCCTTTACTGCTCCAACACAGATAGGCACCCCCTTGGTTATTGGACTGAATAAATTATTGGACCAGAACCCTTGCTTTCCACGCCCCTATTTAACTACTCAACATGAATTGACACCCATGCGTTAATCGGGCTCCTATAAGATATTGAGCTTAGGCCCTTACTATCCACACACCCCTGTTTTTACTATGTTAACTACAAATATACCCCCTGTTTTAGTTAAATAATTTATTTATTTAATTTATTTTAATTTGTTTAATATATTTATTTGTTTAATTTATTTATATTTACATATTTATCAATTCTTGCCTCACATATTTTTTTATCATTTGCAATAAAATTATTTTTATCATAAAGATCATTGTGATTAATAAATATTGGATTGTTATCAAAAATATTTAATATATTTTTAATAATAAAAAAATAATTGTTTATTAATTATACTAACCCTATTTCCTACCAATTGCATCAAATATTTTTATCATTCAAACTTATTTTTTTCAAATTGCATCATGCATTCTAAAACAACTAACCAATCAAATTTAACATATTTTTCTACTAACTTAATTTCAAATTCAACATTAATTCAAATAAAATGGATTATGGATATATTTTCTATTAACTGTAAACTGTGTCTACGACTACGCTATTTTAAAACCCAAACAAGGTTCAAGGATAAATCCAAATATTTCCGCAATCCATAAAACAAAAACTAACCAAACACATACGAACTACGAATTTGGACTCTGATTCTTTGCAAAGAGATATGTAGGCACGCGGTTAATACCAATGCAAGTTCATAACTAAAAAAAATTCTTTTCTAAAATATATAGAAACATTAATTGTTAAATACCCATCTTACCCTTAAAACCTAAAAGTGGATCCCCTTGATAACAAGGGAGATGAAGGGTGCCTAACATATTCCCTTCGTCTAATTGACTTACGAATTTAGAATCTCTGTATGAATTAGGGTTATTTGTTATTTCCCTTTCCTTAGGATAAAAATTAATGGTGGTGACTCATATTTTTTTCCGGTTACGAAAATCAAGTCATAGGAATCACTCTAATATGTAACGCGTGAATTGGGAATTTGTTATGTTTTGCATTATTTTGATTGTTACGTATCTTATTTCATACTTATGTTTAACCATGTAATCTTGTGGAGTTTTTATTATTGTTGAGGCCTTAACGCCACGAAGTGAATTAGTTTAATTGTTCTGATGTTAAGTTTATTTTTATGAGAAATAAAGTAATAAAGTGACATTTAAATTTTATGAGTTTTTGAAAGATGTAACTTCCTACTTGTGCACTCTAATATTTTCTGTATTAGAGCAGGTCGGTCTGTCCAGCCAGATTGTTGAGTCAGTAGTGTAGTTTGATGGTTGAATGCTGCCGATGTGATTCTTCTAACCATTATTCGTTGTTATGGTGTGAAACCGAGAAATGGATGGAAGAAATGATGTTGCGATTGTTTCTACCTTACAGATTGTTGCTCAGGCTATGCAACAATAGCCTAATGCTGATGGGAATGATGAATCTCATGTTTTGGAGATATTTCATAATAACCATCCACCTATGTTCAATGGTAGGTATGATCCCGATGGAGCACAAACTTGGGTCAAGGAAATCGAGAGGATCTTTCAGGTTATGGACTGCTCTAAGGCACATAAGGTGCAATTCGATACACATATGCTGGAAAAGGAATCTGATGACTGGTGGACCAACACTCGTCAGAGGCTGGATGGTGAAGGTGAACATGTGTTTTTGTTGTGGTAAGGCTGAGCATGAAATAGTTGATTGTAGACACAAAGCGATGATATGTTTCAACTGTGGTGAGGAAGGACATATCAGTACTTAGTGTCAAAAACCAAAGAAATCTCACTCAGGTGGAAAAGTGTTTGCTTTAGCCGAGACTCATACATTTAGTGGAGACTGTTTGATCAAAGGTATATGTTTCATTAATAGTACTCCTTTAATTAAAATTATTGATACTGGTGCTACCCATTGTTTTATTGTTGCTGGTTGTGTGAATAAGTTGGGTCTTTTGTTATCTTTTATGAATAGAGAGATGGTCGTCGATACTCCAGCTAAGGGATTGGTGAATACTTCTCTTGTATGTTCGAAGTGTCCTTTGTCAATCTATTACAGATACTTTTTTGTGGATTTAGTTTGTTTATCGTTGAGTGGTCTAGACGTGATTCTAGGTATGAACGGGTTGGAATACAATTATGTTCATATCAATTGTTACAACAAATATGTGTGGTTTTCTAATCTTGATGAGCATATGGAAGTTGGATTCTTATCTGATAGAAAATTGAATGAATTGATGCAAGATGAAGCTCAAGTGTTTTCTTTGATGACGTCCTTATCTATTAAGAACCAGGATGCAATTGATGAGTTACAGGTTGTGTGTAACTTTCCTAAAGTCTTCCTAGATGATATTCTAGATGTGCCACTAGAAATAGAAGTGGAGTTTTCTATTAATCTTGTTCCTGGTACCAAACTCGTTTCCATGGTGCCCTATAGGATGCTGAAATCTGAATTAGAAGAGTTGAAAAAGCAATTGGAAGACTTGTTTGAAAAGAAATTTGTGAGACCAAGTGTATCTCCTTGGGGAGCTCCAGTTTGCTAGTGAAAAAGAACGAAAATAGTATGAGACTATATGTTGAATACCGATAATTGAGTAAAGTAACAATTAAAAACATGTATCCACTTTCAATAATGGATGACTTGACGAATCAACTGGTGGGTGCACATGTATTTAGCAAGATTGACTTGAGATCAGGATATCACCAGATTCGAGTCAAAGATGATGATATTTAGAAGACATATTTCAGAACTCAATATGGGTATTATGAGTATTCAGTGATGCCATTTGGTGTTACCAATGAGCCAGGAGTTTTTATGGAGTATATGAACCGTATATTTCACACTTACTTGGATCAGTTTGTAGTCGTATTCATTGATGATATTTTGATATATCCCAAATCAGGGGAAGAGAATGTTGAGCGTTTGCGGATTTTATTGTGAGGGTTGAAGGAGAATAATCTATACGCAAAGTTGTCTAAGTGTGAATTCTGGTTAGAGAGAGTTATTTTTTCTTGGTCATGTTATTTCAGGTTGTGGTATTGTTATAGATCCATCCAAGGTAGATGCAGTATTGCACTAGGAGACTCCAAAGTCGGTTACAGAAATTAGAATCTTTTTAGGCATGGCTGGTTATTATAGAAGTTTAATTAAAGGCTTTTCCAAGTTAGTAGTTCCGTTTACTCAACTTACTTTTAAAGGTAAAGCATTTGTGTGGGATATCCAGTGTGCAGAAAGTTTCACCTAGCTCAAGAAGAAATTTACGACGGCTCCGATTTTGATATTATCTAATCCTGAAGAATCATTTGTTGTATATTGTGACACTTCTAAATTGGGTTTAGGTGGTGTGCTTATGAAGAATGATAAGGTGGTAGCTTATGCATCGAGACAAATAAGGATTCATGAAAGGAATTATCCTACTCATGATCTAGAATTAGCTGCAGTGGTGTTTGAACTAAAGATTTAGAGGCATTATCTTTACCGATTCAGATTTGAGTATTCATGAATAATATTAAAGAGGCTCAGAAATTGGATGTCAAACTGGTATCTTTGATGGTTGGAGATAATCAGTATGAAAATAGAAATTTCAAAGTAGACGCACGAGGTGTGTTTAGATTCTGGGATAAAATTTGTATTCCTAATGACCCTAAGATGAAAAAGATGATCCTGGAAGAAATCCATAGAAGTACTTTGAGTATTCATCCAGGTGCCACTAAGATGTATTAAGACTTAAAAAAGTTTTTTGGTGGCCCGGATTGAAACGAGATGTGACATGGTTTGTGTATGCTTGTTTGACTTGTTAAAAGTCTAAAATCGAACATCAGAGACCTGCAGGATTATTGAAATTGTTAGATGCTCCGCAGTGGAAGTGGGATAGTATATCCAAGGAATTTTTGATAGGGTTGTCGAGTACTCCAAGGGGGCATGATATGATTTGGGTGATTATTTATAGGCTAACGAAGTTAGCTCATTTTTTCGGTTGGTATTAGTTTTCCCGTACCATAGTTAGCAGAGATTTATATCTGTGTGATTGCGAAGCTTTATGGTGTTCCATATAGCAATATGTATGACAGAGATCCAAGGTTCACTTATGGATTTTGGAATAATTTATAGGATGCGTTAGGCTCTAAGTTAAGATTGAGTTCGACATATCATCCACAAACAGATGGACAGACGGAGAGAACTATTCAGTCGTTAGAACATTTGTTGAGAGCTTGTGTGCTCGAGCAAGGAAGAATGTGGAATTGTTATCTTCCATTGTTAGAGTTTACTTATAATAATAGCTACCATTCTAGAATTGAAATGGCACCATTTGAGGCATTGTATGGTCGGAGGTGTAGGACTCTATTGTGTTGGTATGAGTCTAGTGAAAGCTAAGTGCTTGGGCCGGAAATTGTCTAACAGACTATAGAAAAAGTGAAGCTAATTCAAGAAAAGATGAAAATTTCAGAGTAGGCAGAAGAGTTTCAAGAGGGATATCATGTTTTATTGAGAGTCACGCCAGTGACAAGTGTTGGACGAGCATTGAAATTGAAGAAACTTACTCCTCGGCTTATTGGTCCGTATTAGATTTCCGACAAAGTGGAAATTGTCTCTTATAGCATGGCCTTGCCACCTAAGCTTTCGAATTTGCATGATGTGTTCCATGTGTCACAACTTCGGAAGTATATTTTAGACCCATCTCATTTGATTCTGATGGATGACGTGCAAGTGAGGTATAATCTTACAATTGAGACCTTGTCGGTGAGGATCGAAGGCCGTGAAATCAAGAAGTTGAGGGGAAACGAAATTCCTCTCGTGAAAATAGTTTGGGCAGGAGCAGGCGGAGAAAGTATGACGCGGGAATTAGAGAGAAAAATGTGGGAGTATTATCCGGAATTATTCGCATAGGTAATTGTTTAGGACAAAAATATTCTAACTGGGGGAAAGTTGTAATGCCCCATTTAAATATTTAGTGATTGTTTGTTGACTTTGAATTATTTTGGCATAACTAAGGGTATGTAGGCATGGCTAAGGGTATGTGAGAACTTAGTTTTAATTAAATAACTAGAATTAAACTTAGTCTATGTTATAATAATGATAATATTGGTGAACGATGAAATATGCTATTATTATTAATAAAAATATTATTAGATATATGGTATTAATTCAACTAATATTATTATTAATATTATAGTTATTATTATTATAATTATTCCATTATTACTATTATTATTATTATTATTATTATTATTTGTTATTAAGAATAAAGCATAATTATTAGAGAGTGGTAGAAGGAGAATTGGGAAAACTATTGTCACGTAGAAGCAGAGGAGAGAAGAGAAAGAACAACTAGGGCAAGAGAGAATTCCAGCATTGTTAAAGATTCAAATTTACAAACTAAGGTAAGTGGGGAGAATGGGTTCTAGAAAAGGGTGATTATAACATGAGAGGATAGTGAGGGTTCCTTTCCCTCTTTAAGTTTTGGGTGTGATTGATATATGTTTTTCTTTTGTTTGATTGATGATGTCTCTATTTGATTCTATGTTAACTTTGTGATTTATTTGATTTTAGTGATGTGATTGCTATTGATAATTGTTGTTTTTGTGGTGTTATTCCATGAAATCCCAATCTAGAAAATGTGGGTTTAGGAGGATGATAAAAAGTGGAAATTTTGATGTGGAAAATTGTTACAGGATGTTAGATCAATGAAATTGACTTAAGTCTATAGGTCGTTAGGTGTAAAACATTATTTTGGGTCACAATTAGGAGCCTGGAAGTGCTCCGAATGAGTGAGAATCGTACTGGTGCAAAAACATGATTTTTGGAGTAGTAAACTGGCCATACGCGTATGAAGGAGGACATACGCATATGGGGGACACTCCCAAGGGCTCTACGCGTATGGTATGTGCCATGTTCCCAAGCCAGCACGGCCTTCTATTGAAACACGTATGATACGTGTATGAGAGGAAGGTGATACGTGTATGGGCTAGTCTTTACGCATACGGGAGGTCTTGGAGGGGTTTTAGGAGAAAATCACATTTGGTGGTATGCGTATGATACATATATGAGGTCTGGAAGTTGAGCACTATACGTATGATACGCAGGGATTGGGGGCGAGGAGGAATCCATACGCGTATGGGGCAGGGCCATACCCGTATGAGCAAGATGAAGTGCAAAAATCCCTATCTTTTCAATTTCTTTCCCGTTTTCGGATGCAGTGTAATTTCTTTTGGTCGGTAATGACTAGTATGACTTAGGCAGATATAGAAAGGCTGGTTATAATGAAAAGTGGGTTAAAATGTGGAACTTTGTGTGCATTTCTTAATTATATTGCATGATGATAATGATGTTGGTGGCCATATTAGCGAATGTTGTGGGCTTATGCCCTATGTTGAATAATTATGTTGTTGCATCTTGGTGTTGCATGTATGCATTGGTGAGAGCTTATGATTTTTTGTTGGCCCATGATGGCGTTATGTTGATGGCTTATGCCTTGTTGTTGCCCTATTTGGCATTATATTGAGGGCTTATCCCCTGTTGGTACAACATGCATTGAGTCGGTGTTGGTCTCGTTGCATTGCATTACTGTTGATTTAACATTGTGTTATATAGATGATGTTGGTTCTATAAAGTAGTGAATGAGATCTGAATTATATAAATGGTGTGAATTACTACTCCTTAGCGTGTGATATTCACCACATGTTTATTGAATGTAATTCTCACTCCATTTCTGTTTTTGTGTTTGTGCTCCTCGGAGAGTACAAATAATCAGGTACCCAAGTAGTGCTTAGTATGAGTGTTACCGCATCGAGTCTTAGGAGTCGCTCTGATACGTAACATGGGAATTGGGAATTTGTTATGTTTTGCATTGTTTTGATTGTTACGTATCTTATTTCATACTTATGATGAACCAAACAATATTGTGGAATTTTTATTATCGTTGAGGCCTTAGCGCCACATAAGTGAATTAGTGTAATTGTTCCACTGTTAAGTTGATTTTTATGAGAAATGAGGTAACTAAGTGACATTGAAATTTTTTGAGTTTTTGAAAGATGTGACATCCTGCTTGTGCACTATGATATTTTTCGTAGATTATAGAATAATTATTCATATGGGAAAGTGGGTGTTAAACATCTCATATATGTTGGTCCACACAATTGTGTCTCTTTCACGAGATGAACATCTAGATGTACCATTATGTAAAAAAAACGAGAGAGGAAAATACATATCAAGCTCACATAAAGTAATAACTATTTCTTTTTGCAATGTTTGTAAGATCTAAGGATCGATCACCTTACTACATAATGACCCGAAGAAAAAACATAATTTAGTTACGACTCTTCTTACATTTTTCTGGAAAAATAGAACGTATAACTATTGGTAGAAAATGTTCCATTATAATATGGGAATCATGTGTCTTTAAACTCTTTAATTTGAGGTCTTTCATAGACACAAGCCTTCTAATATCTGAAGAGTATCCTTCTGGAACTTTAACTTCACTTAGAAACTTACACAATATTTTTTCTCCTTTATAGATAGATTATAAGCAGCAGGTGGTATATATGTTTGTTTTCCTTTCTTCAAGGGTCCTAATTCATTTCTTATTCCCATCGATATCAAGTATTTTCTTGCTTTAAGGCCATCCTTAGACTTTCCTAGTATATTTAGTAATGTACCAATAACACTTACAAATACATTTTTCAATATTTATAACATCAAGAAAATGTCTTACATAAAATGACTTCCAATATGGAAATTAAAAAAAATTGACATCTTCTTACACCCATGTTTGACAAGCATATGTGCAAAAGTCTTGCCAAACTAATTACTCACTTCTTTCACCTTTTCAAAAATTTGGTCACCTGTCAATGTAGGTGAAGCTCTACCTTGTTCTAGAATTCAATTGAATGCTTTTTTCCACCCTCGGTAGTGATGGTTAGAATTTAAGAATCTACAATAACCTAGAAAGGCATTCTTCTGACAAAATTCCAATCGCGTCCAATCTGGTTTTTCTTCATAAAAAGGACATGTACATTGACCTTTAATGATATACCCTAATAGGTTTATGTATGCTGGAAAATCATTAACTGTGCCAAACAACATCGCCCTCAAATTGAAACTTTCTTTCTAATACCTATCATAAACCTCCACACCGTTCTCCCACAAAATCTTTAAATCTTCGATTAAACGTGTTAAGTATATGCCTATGTCATTCCCTGATTGTTTATGCCTATAAATTAACATAGATAACATATTGTACTTACACTTTATACATAAAAAGGAGGTAGGCTATAAATCATAATAATCACATGCCTTGTGGTATGTGAGATACTTTGAAGAGCATGTGAGTTCATTCCATCAGTAGATAATGCCATGCGAAGGTTTCTTGTTCTTCTCCAAAATCAGGATAATCATTATCCATTTTCATCCATTGGGATGGATCTTCCCGTTGTCGAAATATTCCATCTATAATTCTTTCATCTACATGCCAAGTCAAGTTTTTTTCATCGGTTTCACTATGAAACATGCGTCTAAATCTCGAAATTATAGGAAAATAACATAAGACTTTTGCTGGAGACAATTTTTGCTTATATTGAGAGACATCACATTTAGGGCATTTATTTAATGATGAATATTCATTTAGAAACAAAATGCAATCATTTGGACAAGCATTTATCTTATCATAGCTCATTCAAATAGAGCACAACATTTTTTTGGCCTCATAGGTTCAATTAGGAAAAACATTATCCTCTGAAATATCTTAATAACTCTATGAAACTTTTATCCGGCCATCCATTGCTCGCCTTTAAGTTTTACAACTTTAATACCGCATACAATATTGTGAATTTAGTGCAACCTTTATACAACGGTTTCTATGCATCACTTACCAACCTCTCAAACATTTTAGGACAAACTTGAAGACCTTCTTCAAGTGCTTTTGCAATCTCTTCAACTTGATCACAATCGTATGTATATGTGGCATTATCGTTTGAAGCATAGGTCGTATTATCCCCTGGTTCAACATTATTGTTACTTATCTCACCATGTAATGTCCAACTTGTATAACTTTGATCAATTCCAGTCCTCTTTAAATGCGATTCCAACTCAACTGCGTCAACCCGACGCCCATAACAACAACCTAAGCAAGGACTTGTCATTCGGATGGGGTTTTGGCGTGTTCAACAACAAACTTAACAAATTTTAATACCCCATTCTCATACTCTTTTGACAATCGATTGGAAGACATCCATTTTTTATCCATGGTTTTATTAAGTAATCTAAACAAAAACACTAATTATTCATGCAACTATAGCAAAAGAATAACTAATTACCTATAGAGAAGTCAGTAACTTTTGGAACCACACACTGTAAGATTCTTGGAAACAATCAAAATTTCACTCTTCACAAGAGAAATCAGAGATGCAGCAGCGGAGATGAAACCAGGAAGTAACTATACATAAACAATTAGATTCGCTAATTCCATTTCAAATATGTTCAAAACAAAACGGGAAAACAACCAATATTACAACGAAAATTATCATTAGAAACCAAATGATATAACATAAAAGATGTCATCAAAAAATTCGAAAATGACTCAAACAAAATGGCATCTAAATCAAGAATCCGTTATAACCCACCATTAGAAATTCATAAATTCATACCAACAAAGAGCATGATACAAACAAAACTTTATTCGAATTTAACACCAATACCATCATAACACCTTCCACATAAAACGGGTAAAACATAGTTTGATTCTACAACCCTTGTAAGAGTTTTGATGATAACAAACACAAAGAAAAATTATGCTCCCTAAATTTATATTTTGTTTTGCAGAGAAGTTCTAATGGAAGAAGATCAGAAGATGAGTTAAAAAGATGTTTCAACTCTGATTATAAACATCTCTTAAAGAAGTTCTAGCGCTACAAACAGGACTTCCGGTTTCTGATCCACAAAGCTCTAGAAAGAAGCAACGAATACTTTCATCTTCTGAAGAAAGCATGTTCTGAAGCGTTACAAATAAATTATTATCATTTCAAAAGTAACGGCTGGAAGGGAATAAGGGTCTTTATTTTTGGAAAGCTCTTTAATTGTCATTGATCAACATTCCAAAATCTCCTACATGCTTCGCCTATTTAAACAATGTTTGAAGGATAAATCGGTTACGATTTTTCACAAACAGTAACACAACTATCTCTATCATCCTAAAACATTCAAAAATTCAAACTGTGTAAAACATCACTTGTCTTGTGATACTGTTTTATTATAAAACATTCTTGTACACTTTTGTTATATATTGTTTAGTGAAATTCCTTGAGAAAAACTGGCTTGTGGTTTATACTCAAGAAGAATTTGATGGTTGTCATAGTAGATTTATAATCAAGATTGATTAGTGGATTAAGACCTCATTGAGAGAGGTGAAATCACCTTTGCGGGTGTACTGGAGTAGTTTGAGTTCAAATGAACCAGGATAACCAACATGTTATTTTCTTTAAGTTCTAAAAATCCTAATTCAAACCCCTATTTCTTGTGTTTTTCCATTCTTCAATTGGTATCAGAGCGCATGATTCTGAGTACAAACACTTAACCGTGTCAGAAAAATATCCAAGCTAAGAAAAACCCTATGGTGGGACCAAGTCAGAACATTAACAATGACTACCATGATGAGAAAGACAGAATCAACGGTAAACCTCCAATCTTTGATGGAGAGAACTTTGATTACTAGAAAGGCAGAATCAAAATTTTTTGTCTGGCTCATGACACTGATATCGAGGATATGGTGACTGATGGGTGCATACATCCTGTTGATGAAAGCGGTCAGAAGATTGACAGAAAAAGAATGTCAGATCATCAAAAGCGAGACTTCAGAAATCATCACAAGGCCAGAACTATTCTCTTGAGTTCTATCTCATACACAAAATATGAGAATATCACAAACAGAGAGTCAGTAAAGCACATGTTTGATTCCTTGAGAATGATGCATGAAGGAAACATACAATTCAAAGAAACCAAATCTCTTGCGCTCATTCAGAAGTATGACGCCTTCAAAATGGAAGAAGATGAAACCATTGAAACAATGTTCTCAAGATTTTAAATTCTGGTTGTTGGGCTAAAAGTTCTAGATAAAGGGTACTCAATTGTTGATCATGTAAAGAAGATCATTAGAAGTTAACCAAAGAAATGGAGATCCATGGTCACTGCTCTCAAACTGGCCAAAGATTTGAGCAAAATCTCTCTAGAAGAACTTGTCAGCTCTCTCATAAGTCATGAGATAGAGTTAGAAGAAGATGAGCCTCAGAAGCAAGGCAAGTCTTTAGCCCTTAAATCTAACAAAAAATATGATTCTAAAGTTTTGAAGGAAATAGAAGAAAACTTTGGTGGATCCTCATCAGAAGAAGACGAATTATCCCTTCTCTCCAGAAGAGTCAATCAGTTGTGGAAGCACAGGCAAAGGAAGTTCAGAAATTTCGGAAGAACAGGGAATCGGTCTGAATCATCGTCTGGATACAAAAAGTCTGAACCATATTCTGAATACAGAAAGTCAAGAAATAGAGACATTGTCTTCTACGAATGTAATGAACAGGGGCATTACAAAAGCGACTGTCCAAAGCTTCAAAAGGAGAAACCTAAAAAGAAGTTCTTTAAGGAGTAGAAGAAAAGTCTCATGGCAACATGGGATGACTCAGACTCTTCTGAAGCAGATACATAATCAGAAGATGAAAGAGCTAACATTGCCCTTATGGCCAACGTATCAGATGATACTGAATCATCTGGATCAGAATCAGACTCAGAGGCAGAAGAGGTATTTTCTAACTTTTCTAGACATCAATTAGAAGAGAGTCTGTCAGAAATTCTAGAAAGGTATCAGAAACTTCGAGTCATAAACAAGAACCTGAAAAAGGATCTAGTTTCTGACTCTGAAGAAACTAAGAAACTGAGATCGGAAAACTCTTAGTTGAAAGAAAAAATTTAAAAACATGAAAATGAATTACAAAATAGTCAGAAAGAAACTATCTCAGAAGTTCCTAGTAACCCTGATAAGATCATAAAGGAATATGATCATAGCTTTCAGAAATTTCTTGCTAAAACATAGATAGAAGCAAGATGGCTTCAATGATCTATGGAGTTATCAGAAATGGAAGAAAAGGAATGGATATAAAGGTAAAGTATCCCAACCTAAGAAAGTAAAGGATTTGGTAATTAAACGCACTCATCTGAATTCTCACTTTACCTATGGGCACACACATGACCTAAAGTATACTAGTAATGCTTTTTCTATTAAACCAAAATTCAAACAGAATTTTGGTAACTCTAACAAACAAGGATCCAAAAAGATATGGATACTTAAGGATAAAATTGTCTATGTTGCAGATTTCTTTAACAGCAAGACTAAAACCCCAATCCTGGTACCTGGACTCATGATGCTCTCGACACATGACGGGAAAAAAGCATATGTTCCAAAGTCTGAAGCTTAAATATGGAGGCTATGTAGGTTTCAGAGGCAATTAGAAGGGGAAGATCATTGTCTCTGGAACTATTTGTAATGGTAATCTTCCCTCTATAACTAATATTCTGTTAGTAGATGGATTAATGCATAACTTGTTATCCATAAGTCAATTAAGTGATAAAATTTATGATATAATCTTCAATCAAAAGTCATGTAAAGTAGTTAGTCAGAAAGATGGATCTATCCTCTTTAATGGAAAGAGAAATAACAACATTTACATAATAAAACTTTCTGAACTGAAAAGTCAGAATGTAAAATTCCTATTGTCTGTTAACGATGAGCAATGGGTCTGGCATAGAAGATTGAGGCATGTTAGTATGAGAAGAATATCTCAGATTAACAAACTCAATCTGGTCAGAGGACTTCCTAACCTGAAGTTCAGCTTAAATGCTCTTTGTGAAGCATGTCAAAAAGGCAAGTTTGCAAAACCCTTTTTTAAAGCAAAAAATGTTGTTTCTATCTCTAGACCATTAGAACTTCTACATATAGATCTATTTAGACCAGTGAAAAATACATCCATTAGCGGCAAGAAGTGTGGATTAGTGATCAAAGATGACTATAGCAGATGGACATGGGTAAAGTTCTTAAGACACAAGGACAAGTCACACTCTGTGTTCTTTGCCTTCTGTAACCAAGTCCAAAACGAAAAAGATATTAGAATTGTTAAAGTCAGAAGTAATCATGGTGAAGAATTTGAAAACAAAAAATTTGAACTATTTTTTAATGAGAATGGCATCTCTCATGATTTCTCTTGTCCTAGAAATTCCGAACAAAACAGAGTTGTAGAATGAAAGAACAGAACTTTACAAGAAATGGCCAGAACCATGATCAACGAGACTAACATTGCTAAGAACTTCTGGGCAGAAGAAATTAACACAATATGTTACATTCAGAATAGAATCTCCATAAGACTTATTCTAGATAAGACTCCATATGAACTGTGGAAGAACAGAAAGCCCAACATCTCGTATTTCCATGCATTTAGATGTATTTATTTTATTCTGAACACTAAAGAACATCTGAAAAAGTTTGACTCTAAAGCACAAAAGTGTATTATATTAGGATACTCTGAACGCTTAAGAGGATATAGAGTATACAATACAGAAACACGGATTGTAGAAGAGTTAATCAGTGTCAGATTTTACGATAAGCTTAGATCTCAAAAGTCAAAACAAGATAAATCTTTTGCAGATATAAAAGTCCAATTTACAGGTACTGAAGACATTGCATCATAAGTTTCTCACAAATAAGCACATTCAACCCCAGAATAAGATGTCACAAATATTACAACAACATTTGAAGAACCTCTCCAGAAAAGACAATCCAGAAGCTGCTTAGCTCATCTGGAAGACAAAATTATGGGAAAGAAACAAGACCTAATCAGAAAAAGATCCAAATTCAAAAACTCTGAAGAATCTCTCATGGGATTAGTGTCTCTGATTGAGCCAACATCCATTGACGGAGCTCTTTTGGGCAATGATTCGATACTTGCAATGCGGGAAGAATTAAACCAATTCACCAGAAATGATGTGTGGGATCTGGTTCCTAAACCAAAAGGGTTCAACATCATTGGAACCAAATGGGTATTCAGAAATAAACTGAATGAGAAAGGAGAAGTCATCAGAAACAAAGCACGGCTGGTGGCACAAGGTTATAGTCAGCAAGAGGGGATAGACTATACAGAAACCTTTTCTCCAGCTGCAAGGTTAGAATCTATCAGACTTTTAATTTCTTTTGTTGTAAATAATGGCATCACTCTTTATCAGATGGATGTCAAAAGTGTGTTCTTAAATGGTTACATTGAGGAAGAAGCTTATGTGCACCAACCCCCTAGTTTTGAAAATTCAAAACATCCAGAATATGTCTTTAAACTAAAGAAATCACTATATGGTCTGAAACAAGCTCCCAGAGCTTGGTATGAAAGACTAAGTAGCTTTCTGCTAGAAAATTATTTTACTAGAGGGAAGGTGCCCAAAACTTTATTCTGTAAGCCATTTAAAAATGACATTCTAATTTTTCAAATTTATGTAGATGATATTATTTTTGGATCTACTAAACCTCTCTTGGAAGAGAATTTGCTAAGTCTATGCAGGCTGAGTTTTAAATGAGCTTGATGGGAGAAATCAAGTTCTTTCTAGGCATCCAGATCAATCAAACCCCAGAAGGAACATACATACATCAGAATTTGACCCATCAGAATGTAAGCCAGACAAAACTCCAATGCATCCTACATGCATTCTGGAAAAGGAAGAGGTAAGTAAAAAGGTATAACAGAAGATCTACAGAGGTATGATTGGTTCTCTCTTATATCTTACAGCTTCAAGACCTGATATTCTGTATATTGTATGTCTCTGTGCCAGATTCCAATCAGATCCTAGAGAATCTCACTTAACAGCTGTTAAGCAAATTTTCAAGTATCTGAAAGTTACTACTAATCTTGGTCTGTTTTATAGAAAAACAAAAGAATTAAAATTAGTAGGGTACTATGATGCTGACTTCGCTGGAGACAGAATAAAAAGAAAAAGTACTTCTGGAAGTTGCCAATTTCTGCGAGAAAATATGATCTCATGGTCCAGCAAGAGGCAATCCACAATTGCATTATCAACCGCTGAAGCTGAAAATATAGCAGCAGCTAGATGCAGCACACAGATGGTCTAGATGAAAAGTCAGCTTGAAGACTTCAATATATTTGAGAGTTACATTCCTATACTTTGACAATACTTCTACCATTTGTTTATCTAGAAATCTTATTTTACATTCTATGGCTAAGCATATAGAAATAAAACATCACTTCATTAGGGACTATATTCAAAAAAGAATTCTTTCATTAAAATTTATTGACACAGGCCATCAATGGGCTGATGTCTTCACTAAACCCCTTTCTAAAGATAGGTTTAATTTCATTCAGAAACATCTTAGCATGAAATTATGTCAAGAATAAGAGTTTCACTTATGTATTCTTTAACCCTCGGAATTTTATTTTTTTTGGTGAGCATTTGATCAATAATTCTTCAGAAGTTAGAAGGACAGTTGTATCGGGATCTATCTAAGAAGATCTGAACAGTTCCCAAATGGTTCATTTCAAAGTTAGAAGCATGCATTTCATAAAATCAACATTTGTCATCCTCTCACAAGAGTTTCTTCTAAGGATGAACACGCGTTCAAATTCTAAAGAGACTAAAGCATTGATTGGATGCATTGAGACTCGTGTCGTATCGGTAACTGTTTTATATCTCCACGCCATCTCCCTATTTTCAGGAATCATTAATGCTATGTAATCATTTATTTTCACTCCTTTCTTATTAACAAAGTTTTCTTTTTTAATAAATACACCGCTCACTTTCACTTTCACTTTTTCACTCTCACTACTTCTCTCTACTATTTGTGTGCAATTTTCTTTCAAAAAACTTTCAAAAAGTTTGTGTGAACAATGGCTTCTTCTCAAAGTGCTCAAAGCTCTCAAAGTGTTCATGGCTCTTCTTCTTCAACAGCAAACAGGTATGAAGAACCTTCAAGAACATTGCTGACTCCCATTGATTTTCTAGAAGTTCTTTGTGAACTCATTGTGGACTTCATCGGTGTGAAGGAAAACAGTTACGATCTTACTCCTGATGTTGAACTTCAAGGGTGGACAAAGTATTTTGATAGTCTATTGGGTCTATTTTTTCCAATATTAGTTAAATATTTCTGGATTCACGCTACTTCTTCAAACCATCAAGTTACTTCTTTTGTGATGGGGAAGAAAATAGTAATTTCTGAAGATCTTATTTCACGTTTGATAGGTCATGACGGCGGAAGCATTCGTTGCAGCGACATGGAAGAAAAATGCTTTGACCTAACAATAATTTCAAAAGAGATTTTTTATTCTGGCCAACCTTCAAACAAAGTTAAAGATCTGAAAAACTACTTCAGAATTTGGTCAAAAATCATCTTGGGCTACATCAACCACAGAAAACCCACAAGTTCTCTTGACTATATCAACATTGATCAGCAATTTCTTCTGTAATTCATAGCAACCAAGGAAAAGTTCAATATTCCTCATCTGCTGTTTAATCATCTGAAGATAAGCGTCAAAAGAGACTAGAGAAAAAGAAAGGACTAAGAGGGACTGGATACCTCTGGGTAGCTCATATCTGATATTATGATGGAAAACAAACTGGTAGAACATCTGACTGAGGCTTAACAGGTCAGCACTTTGGAAGCATGTGCTGGTAAACCTCTGAATGCGAAGAATATGAAGAAAATGTAGATCATTGACACTATCAAGAAGGACCCAACATTAACAATAAAGGAAGTCATTACAACTAGGAGAGTACGTCTGAAGGATTTTCCTCTCTTCTCTCAAACACATGTCTCTCCAAAAATTATTGTCAGATATCTGGAAGCTTGCAAAATGGACGGGACTATTCCAGAAGTGAACATTTGCGATCTGCAACAACAGGCTCCTAAAATTGTCTTCAAGAAATCAAGGAAAAGGAAAGCTTCTGGAGAAGGATCTTCTCAGAAGGTTCCCAGGGCTTCTAAGAAGAAAGGTAATTCTTCTTTTATTTCTATTATGGAATCAGTTCTTTTATCAACATCTGAACCCCCCCCCCCTCTCCAAAACCCACATAAGACCCTTCACCGCAAGCCTTTGATGATTTTGATATTGAGTTTGACCCTTCACTTACTCTAGAAAACATTCTGGACGAACCACCTTCTACTACACATCTTGACCAAACTCAGCCATAACTTGCTCAAGTTCTTTCTGATATTGATCAATTTGATCCTGTGTTCCTAGCTCCCCACTCAAAATCCGAACTCTCAAGCTCCCCCCTCTGAAAACCCAAATGTTCATGCTCCCCAATTAGAAAATCCAAATCTTGACTTTGATACCACTTCACCCATTCCTGGAATAACATGTCCTCTCATGGTCCAACAACCAATCATAATCCATGACATCCTAGAAATTCCATCTCCCTACCATTCCACTGTACTAAACACACCTCATTCTCCCATTGTTATTTCTGATTCTCCCTCTCCAATCAACCATCCAGAAGATCACCTTCGTACAGTAATAGACTTAAAAGCGTTGGACAATCTTGCCTCTAGCTCTCAAAAAATTGTCATCCCAAAACCAAAACTAAAACCAAAAATCACCAAGGCAGATGTTGGTAAAAATTTGCTGATTTTTGAAACAGAGATAATTGAATAGGTTAACTCTCTGAAGCTAACCAGCTTAGAGAATCGAAATCTTGCTGCTTCTGATTCACACTGGAACCATTTCAGAAAATGGTTCAATTCAGAATCTTAGAAACTTAAGGAGTTGAGTTATGAAATTGCTCAACAAAACTTCTGTGATCAGCTGAATGTTTTCAAGGATCAAGTTTTATGCCGTTGGGAAAAGAAACCTCTTCTTCTGCTGGACAATGCCCCTTGGCAAGATCACCAGCCTTCAGAAGTTGATGAACCTTACTCTGATACTCTGCCTCTAGTTACAATTCAAGACAAAGGCAAGGAAATTGAAGAAGCTACTGAGTCAAAATCTTCCGCAAATTGCTCTGAAAAGGTGGCACCTTCTGTTGATATACCTTCTTCATCTCTGGTTCTGCAAACTCTGGAGGATTTGAAGAAAGAAAATGAAATGTTCAAGGAGAGACTAGACAAGCAAGATGACACATGCAAGGAAATCAAAGGGATGCTGGGAAAACAAGAAGAGTCAAACACTCAGATTAAGAATTTGTTAGAAGCCCTAGTCACACGACTTCCTCCACCTCAATCATAGTTTTGAAAATTGTTTTTTTTACTGTGTCCAATTTTTTTTTTCTTCTGAATGTGTTATTGCAATCCTTTTTAATACAACTCATCTTTTATTGCTTAAAAGTGTTTATATTTATTTTTGATTCTTGACAAAAAGGGGGAGAACGTAAGATATTTCTAATAACAGTATCGAGACATAGTCTAAAATATTTTGAATATCATAACTTCTCGTTTTTTTTCTGAAAGCAAAATAGGAACAAAACTCTGATGAAGACAGAAGTTGATGCATCAAAAACTCTGACCAGAAGAAACTTCAAGAAAGTATTTCTTCTCTATCTGGGTATTCTACTCAGGGGGGGATCTTAAAATGCTTTATGTTCTTTCTGTTTCTATTGAAATATCCTAGTTTTTGTTATCATCAAAAAGAGGGAGTTTGTTAGAACATAGTTTGATTCTACAACCCTTGTAAGAGTTTTGAGGATAACAAACACAAAGAACAATTATGCTCCCTAAATTTATATTTTGTTTTGCAGAGAAGTTCTGATGGAAGAAGATCAAAAGATGAGTTAAAAAGTTGTTTCAACTCTGATTATAAACATCTCTTAAAGAATTTCTAATGCTGCAAACAGGACTCGGTGTTTCGGATCCACAAAGCTCTGGAAAGAAGCAACAGATACTTTCATCTTCTGAAGTAAGCATGTTTTGAAGCGTTACAAATCAATTATTATCATTTCAAAAGTAACGGCTGGAAGGGAACAAGGATCTTTATTTTTGGAAAGCTCTTTCATTGTCATTGATTAACATTCCAAAAGCTCCTACATGCTTCGCCTATTTAAACAAAATTTGAAGGATAAATCGTTTATGATTTTTCACGCACAGTAACACAGCTATCTCTATCATCCTCAAACGTTCAAACATTCAAACTATGTAAAACATCACTTGTCTTGTGATACTGCTTTATTAAAAAACATTCTTGTACACTTTTGTTATATATTGTTTAGTGAAATTCCTTGAGAAAAACCGGCTTGTGGTTTATACTCAAGAAGACTTTGACGGTTGTCATAGTAGATTTGTAATCAAGATTGATTAGTGGATTAAGACCTCGTTGAGAGAGGAGAAATCACCTTGGCGGGGGACTGGAATAGTTTGAATTCAAACGAACCAGGATAACTAACGTGTCCTTTTCTTTAAGTTCTAAAAATCCCAATTCAAACCCCTCTTTTCTTGTGTTTTTCCATTCTTCAACAACAACAATATTGCAACACAATTTAACATTAATGACATGGTATCTCATCAAAACTCATTATTCAAATTGAAACCAAATTTCAAACCTTGATTAAGAACGACATGTTCATCATAATATCCTCAAAGTTTTCAACTCAATTTCAAAGTTTCATTCGTAAACAATAATGACCATCACAATTTCACCATCACTTTGACATAAACAAAAATGGTATCTAAGATAAATCAATTTTTATATTAGAAACTCATAAACTTATGCCAACAATAATCATGCTATAAACAAATATCATCATCTCATCATTTAAATAAATATCAATATTATCAACTTCAACACTAAAACACTAACAATGTCATCAATATCAACTTTAACAAATTGATTATTACAACTACAACAACAATGTCAATTAATCTCTTACTTAATTATCACATACCACAAACTTAACTAATTCACTTATTTAACATAGGAAAACTAACAAAACATGAAAATGGTGATGAGAAGTTTACCGAAACGTGTCGAAGTTTTCACAGAGGGATTGGTGAAGTTGCTCGTGTGAGATGAAAATGAAGGATTGCAGTGTTGTTGCTGTTATCGCGGGTGGTGAGAAGGTACATACATTGGGAATAGATGGGTTACGGTTGTTTCACGGTACAGAGGGTGGGTCACGGTGGGAGATGAAGGATGGTGATGGATTACGGTTGTTTTACGGAGAAAAGTGAAGGATTTCGCAGAGAAAAGTGAAGGGATGAAGAGAGTTCCATTTACGAAAAGAGGTGGAGACTTGTGAGAGGAAGAGTTACGAATATAATTTTAGGGTTTGTTTTAGTATTTAGAATTTAATGACATAAAGCAGCGCTTTCTAAAGCGTTTTATTATGTATTACCTTTAGCAACGCTTTTTATGCAAAAGCACTGCCTACTCTATGACCTATGACAACACTTTTATGAAGCACTTTCTAAAATGTGGTATCTAGCAGTGCTTTTTAAAAGCGCTCTCGTATGTATAGTCTTTAGTAGCGTTTTTCAAAAGCTCTTTCTTAAGTTGGCCTAAGCAGTATTTTTTCTCAATTTAGTATAGTTTTTTTATTTTTGAACTTATAGCAGCGTTTTAGTATAAAAGCGTTGTCTATGAAGTGCTGCCTAAAACCAGTTTTAGCGTAGGGTTTAAAACTCCCGCAGTCTAACTCTTTTTCTTTTGTATTGACTTTAACTGACGTGGTGTGACACGTGACATGCCACGTAAGCCTCCGTTAATAGAATCTAACAGGAGGAACAAAAAATAGGAACAGAAAATATTGCAAAGACCATTGTTTGAAAAAAATTTATAAGGATTAAAATTGAAAGTTGACATATTTATATGGACTCCTGACATATATATATATATATATATATATATATATATATATATATATATATATATATATATATATATATATATATATATATATATATATATATATATATATATATATATATATATATATATATATATATATATATATATATATATATATATATATATATATATATATATATATATATATATATATATATATATATATATATATATATATATATATATATATATATATATATATATATATATATATCCTCTGTTTTTCTCTATGTACCCAACACAAGTTTTGTTTTAGTACAACACAGATTGTGGTTTTTAAGTAATACTTTTTTTAATTAATTATAAATTTTAAATACCATGATTCAATTCTATTTTATAAATTTTTCTCTATGTCTCATAATTCATGAGTTTTTCTCTATGTCTTTATTATAATTTTTTTATTAATTTGAATTATTTGTTCAACAAATATACAACAAATTTTCTATAAATCATAAGTACGAGTGAGTGCACATTGGATTTTTGAAAATCCGATCAAAACACATACTAGAGTTATTAATTAACCTAAAGTCTGTTAAAAAATTTCTATCCAATTTATGTTATAGCTAGCTTATTTTTAAGATTTACGGAAATTGAAATCAATTTTTTTTCCAAAAACCTATAAAGTTTTAGAAAGATATATTATATCATAGGTGAAATTGAAATTTTAAAAAGTGGTAGGGATGTGAGGTGCATCTTATGAGATATTAGGTTAAATCCTCTAAGTAAAATTGCCATCATGGCTCATATTAGCGAACAAACCAGCACGTATATTTCTTTCATAGTATGTGAGCTGCAAAGTCTGGTTACATAAAGGTAAGTTGTATACAATGAATGTGCAATTTTTGCAAAGCAGATTAAAAAATGGCAAGAAAAAGTTATTTGGTTGCTATAAATTAAATATGTGTTTGTGTGTCCATTTTTTTCATCAATGTATTTAATGTGCTGAGACTGATTCCATTATTCTGCTCTTGGTGCTTGCACCAATAACTATATTATACTTTATCTTCTAATGGAAAACACCAATAAGATATGAGGTAATGTGAATACGTCATAATCTCAAACATTATTTAGAGTTGGGCTACATAAAAACTTGTAGAAACTTGGATCAACAAGTTCAAATCAACAATATTATCATGACCAGAAGGAAAATTTTAGCATCACTATATATCTTGTAGTCTTTTTTTAATAGTGACATCATTAAGCAATTATTTTTTTTTAGATTGAATTGTGAGTGGTGAATTTTTTATCAATTATAAATAATTTAAATTTTAGATATATGAGATAGATAATTGATATATTCAATATTTTACAATTTTAAAAGAAATTCAAATAGATAATAAAAATATGATGTCTAAAAGAGTTATGTACATAATCTTTATCCATTCATTCCTAAACATCAACGAGTTATTGTTTTATAAGCATGCATCGATCCTTAATATTAAATGTCCAATGTCACAAAAACAAATATTTTGATTTTTTGATGAAGTGCCTTATTTATATCAAATCATTAAATTTAACTTTTTCTATGGCCACCTAGAGAGTTAGTTTTGTGTATAAATATCCATGCATCCCTATGCATGTCACTTACTCAAAACATATATAGCTAATTATGGCTCTAAATCTTGTTAAACTTTCAACCTCTTTCCTTTTACTCCTCTTAGGAAATCCATTTCCCATTTTTGAGTCAAGAACCATAAAACCCTCCAAAGATCCATTCTTCAAAACTCTCCAAAGCCTCGAAGGTGTTCAAAAAGGACAAACCCTAAAAGGCATTGGAGAACTCAAAAACTACCTTAAAAAATTTGGCTTCCTAAATGTTCAACATGATGCTATTACTAATCCTTCCATAATTCCAAACAACCACTTTGATGAAAACTTGGAATTTGCCCTAAAACAATTTCAAACATATCATAACCTAAATGCAACTGGTCTTGTAGACACAACAACCATAAAAATCATGAGCCTTCCACGTTGTGGTATCCCTGATTTGCATAGTCATAGTTACAAACATAACCGATTAGCGATGGTTTCAAATTACACCTTCTTCCCAGGTTCACCAAAATGGAATGACTCAAGAAGGGACTTGAAATACATATATAAATCAAGTGTTGATGCGTTGACTATGGACGATGTGAGAAGTGCGTGTGAGAATGCGTTTTTAAGTTGGTCGGAAGTTTCTGATTTCACATTCACAGAAGTTGGAGTTGTTAGTATGGCCGATATAGTAATCGGATTTCACCGTGGTGATCACGGTGATAATAATTCATTTGACGGACCTGAAGGTGTTGTCGCTCATGGCTTTGCTCCAGATGATGGAAGACTTCATTTTGATGGTGATGAACATTGGACCAACAGTCCCACAACTCTTCAAGATGATTTTGGTAAGTAAGACAAAATAGGGCAATAAAATTTTGACTTAATTGAAGTTTTGGTCCGGTTTTTTTACTACACATTGTAGATTTTCATGTGGTAGTGTATAAAGTAACTACAACAAAAATTATTTCAGGTATTGATGTTGGATTATTGAGGAGGCCTAATTCTATTAAACGACCAATGGCAATGGGGAAAGAAATTGATTTAGAAACAGTGGCTTTGCATGAAATGGGTCACCTTTTAGGCCTTGGACATAGTAGTGACCCAGATGCTGCTATGTTTGCCTATTATTCAGGTGTTAGGAGAAAATTGCATCAAAATGACGTGGATGGAATATTGGCTCTTTATGTGTTCCATAAATAACTAGAAACTAAAACAATAATTAATCTACTTCTTGTAAAAAAATTATCTGAGTTATAAGAAATAATCTTTTTTTTAAAAGAGCATTGATGTATATTTCCTATATTATTCACTAAGGAGATCCCCGCATCGATTAGATGATTCATGCAATGATATAATTTAAGTCTTTAGGGGTGAGTCAAGAGCCACACGCTTGACTTTTTACTTTATCGAATCTCATTAGTGTAGGTAAGACTTTTTATATCGGGCAAAAAGTATATTGGGTAAAAAATATATTTTATATTGGGTATGGATCTGATGTAAATTCAAACGATATAGTAAATCAAAGACATTTTACATCGGGCAACAGTTCGATGTGAAAAATCCACCTACCACATCGGTTGGATGTTAGGTCTGATGTGAAACATAATACAAATTTTTTATAAAAAAAAAAATGCAATATTTTACATTGGTTGCCTAACTGACACGGTGTAATATACGGTTTTAACATCGGTTGCCTCAACGATCCGATGTAATATATATGTTTTGACATTTGTTGCCTCAATGATCCGATGTAATATTTTTTTTTAGCGGAATCGAAGTGGATTCTCTGTAATTTTTTTGGTACCTGATTTTTCATATTTTTCCAACATCACACAGACCACATTTAGGTCACTATTTTTCATATTTTTACCACATCACCCAGACCACATTTAGGTCGTTATTTTCATATTTTCTAATCAGTGAAGGATAAATTCATTGCACCAAATAGTTAGGATGCACATATATATTCTTCAAAATGAACAATTGATTTATAAAAGTACTAATCTAGGATACACACAAGCATACAAAATTATAAGGAAGTTTACAACAACAAAACCAAAGAAATTATTCAAAAATACCCAACAATTTATAAGTCCTTTCCTGCACTTGAAATACTAACATGCAATCTACAAGAAGATGAGTTGTAGCTTCAGTAGACAACACCAAAATCACATTTGCTGACAATAAATAATAACACCAATTAACATCAGCATACAATACCAAAATCAAGAAACTCAAATCAGAAATATATAGACAATTCTATATAACTCACTAGATAAATCTTTTTTGAAGCTAAAGGAAAAAAGGAAACAAAGTTTTTGACCTTGTATAATTTACGACCGAAAAGTTATCTCAGCATAATAAAATAAACCAAAAATTTTAACACAACAACTCATTAAAATAAATAGAATATTTAACACAAAAACTTTATCAAAAATTGGTTACAGTAGTGTAGCAGAAGTTAAACACAAGCAAAGTCACTATTGTCCTGTGGAGAAACCATTTTGGATTATAACTATCTATTGAAGATAAACTACCCGTTTGACACAGAAAAAGTTTGACAGATAAAACGTGTAATAATAATAATAAGAAAATTTGTCAATGCCAAATGAAAATACCGATATAACCTCGTACCTTTAAGGGCATTGTCATTTCAACAACATTATTATTAGCATCCTTATAATTATGCACCAGATTTGCAAGCTCTTGAAGAGTACAAATAGAAGTTTGGTAAAATACCATGAAGGAAATTAAACATCAAATAATTTTTTGTGAAAATATAGAGAAGAGCAACAGAAGGCCTTGGATGGGATAAATGACTCTTCTCATTTTCTTTTGTTTTCATCACTTTTTTGTTCCTGCTTCTCTTGTCTCCCTTGCCATTTCTTCTTGTTGCTCAAAAAGTATTCCCAAGTTTCTAATTCTATATCAACCTGAAATATCACGTAAATTACAAAAAATATTTGATAGAAGAGGGAAATGATTATATGGCTTCTTATGTTTGGTGCTAACATTCTTTTGCCTTACATTTTTCCACAATTCATCATTAGGGTCATGTGAAAGAAATCATAAGTTAGGGAATTATTTCACATCATGTTTGCAAGCAACAACCAAATAAACCTCTACTACAAATCACAAGAAAAGATAAACTCTTGGTTCACAATAGAGGTTCACAAAGTAAATTTACTGCACAAGTCAACTCAGTAAAAGAAAAGAAGCATCACAGTTATAACTTGCGTATAATAACACAGTTTTACGGCCAAGGTAATAAAGAACTAATAGAGTAAAGCACAAGTACATCAATTCGATTTCAGCCCAACAAAAGAAAAGTATACAATATCGCAATTACACAAGTTCGGCCCAATGACAATTACTGTTGTAAAACATTCAGTTCACCAAGATCACAAACAATAACATATCAAGAAAATTACAAAAGCCCAATACAAGAATCAAAGGCCTGATACCAAAAATCACCTTATCCATCAACACATGAAACCCTAAATATCAGTATATAAGCATTCATTGTGGATTGTGCAAAATCAGAGACTATTGTTCACCCAAAGCCACAGCGGCAAACAAAGAACAAAAAATCCCTAAACTACATCATCATCTTCCTAATACACTAACCCTTCAAAAATGGAAGAAAAGTAGAAGAAGCAAGACAAAGGTTTCGTATCACAGAGTTCAGAGCAATGTAACATCCAGAAAGTTAGAAAGAACTCACCAAGAAAACATTACTCCTTTTCTCTGGAATTCTTACTTCTATTGAACCTTCTTCATCACTATCACAGTTAATCACCATCATCATCATCGATTCTGCTTTGAGCACAACGACACATCAGAACCGAAGAACTTTGAATCAGCGAACTGAGAGAGGAGCGGAGATCATATCACAAGATCGTGACAGAGGCGAAATTCATGGCTGTAGAGTGGACGAAGATAAAGCTTCGAGTCTATGATGGAAGTTGCTGAATCGAAGTCGCGACGATAAGAAGAGGGTCTCGTTCGGTGGAGAATCGAAGAAGAAGGCAGAAGCATGGATCTACGGCCTTTTGAGAAAGAAGAAGAAGAATCATTTTGGACCATAATAACCCTAATCCCTTTCTAATTTTCTGATTTAATTAATTGATTTTCTGCAGCCACGTTTCTTACATCGGTTGGGCCTATGGCCCGATGTAACGACCATTTTTTATTTTTTTTACATTGGTTGGGAAATTTCCCCGACGTAACGGCCTTTTATAACAAATGATTTTATTTACAAAACTGCCACCATATTTTTATTTTTTTTATCCATGGACTTTTCACATCGGGAATAAATCTAGGCCCGATGTGAAATCTTTTATAACAAAATTTCTTTTTATTTACCAAACTGCCACCGTGTTATATTTTCCCCTAAATCAAATATTTTTCATATCATTGGAAATAAAGGTCTGATGTAAAATCTTTTGACAAATATTTTTAACATCGTATATTTCTATACCTGATGTAAAGACTTTTTCTCAAATATCATATTTTTAGTAGTGTCTCCTTTGCACTAGTTCGAGCGCTTTCTTTTTGGTTCTAGCGCCCCTTGTTTAGATGTGCCGCATGAGTCTCCAAGTCTTACATCCATGATGCGTGTGATACGGTGGAAGAACCGACTGTTTATACTGGTTTTGCGTTTGTGTTCGAAAATTTTGAGGTAAGTAAGAGTCTCCATCGACTTTTCTTTTATCCAACAAAGGAAAGAGTGAAAAGAACAGAAAAAGACCTTTCAAGATTATTTCTTAGTAAGGGGGTAGAATATGGAAAGGGAAGGTGTTAGCACCCCTTCCATCCGTAGTTATCTACGGGCTTTTAGATGCTTAGCTCATTTTTTAAATACCTTGTGTTTTGTGTGTTTTTGAAAATTATTTTGAAATACCTTAGTGCGACGATTTGCTATATGATAACTCTAGTATCAATCCTCAAGAGTGTTGATAAAGTGTTTTTTGAAAAGGGTTTTGAAAGTTGTTTTGTGTAAGTGTAAAAATTTGTTTTTTTAGCATAGCATCTAGGAACTATCTACTTTACTCGAAAGGGTCGTTCTTTTCCTCCTTTCCTCTAGACAATGCTATCCTACTATTAGTGAGTAGGTCGCCTTAGTCATTTGGATGTATGAGGGACATTCGAAGGGACGTTTTATAGTCACAAAGGCAACTGAGCAAGAAACCTTAGTAACTACCCTAGGGTTTTAAGATCATTGTTTACCGAGGCGACATAAAGAGGATCATCGAGGGACTTATGATATTTTTAAATCGGAGGGTAGCCACTAACATCTCTCACGTTTCGATAGTTGTGACTATTTTTCCGAAGGCAACCAAAGTGGGAGTACCCTAAAGGTGCGCATGTGCAAGTGTGTTGTATTCAGTTATTTTTGTCTTTTGCATTAGGTTTGCTAGCGTTTTATTTTATGTTCTTGTCGTACAATCTTATTAGTCAAGCATCTAGACAGTTAATAATTTGCAGAAATTTAAAATGTGGAATTTAAAGCTACGCTATTACATGGCTCCGGGAAGGGGGATTAATTACATAGTACAAAACTTGGGGGAGAAATAAAAGGTAGAAAATAAAGTCCTAATTTTAACTATTACAACTCATAGTCAGATACAATAATGATAAGAACAACAAATGCTAAAATAATAAATGTGAACGAATTGAAAGGAATTCTAGATCCTAAAAATGAAATCTTTTTGTTATTTTGTTTTGTTTCAAGAAGAAAATTGAATTCAAATAAATCCTAATTTTATTAATTTTAAAATTAAGAAAATGGTTTAAATAAATATTAGTTAATTCACAGAATTAGTTTAATTAACAAAAAAATACTAACCTAATGTTTTTTTTGTGATTTTTATTTATTTTTACTGATTAAACAAATTAAAATTAAATTAAAAGAAGTAAATAGTAAAGATAAAACAAAAATATAAATGGGCCTAATAGCAAAAGAAATAGAGGGGGTACGAAGTGAAATTCGCTGGGCCCAAGTGAGAGAAGCCCATATCTGCCCTTAGATTCAGTGGGGAGATCCCCAGGAGAGTCCATGGTGAGGCTATGTGCTTAGGACGTTGGATCCAGATCAGATGTGAATCAGATGGTCTGGACTGGATGGTGTATGGTAAGCGTGTGTATCTAGGAAGTATTGAATCTGCATAAAATATTAGAAAAAATAAAATTGCAAGGCCTGGGTATCGAACCAAGGTCCTTTCGATTGCACACATCCTTCTTCACCATTTGCGCTAGATTTGAGATTCGAAGGAATCCATTTCATATACCTTAGTAAAGGTATCCTGTTACTTTAGACTTTACATGTAACACACTAACCATCATAAACGTTATGCATCATCAAAATTAAATTACATATGAAATGAATTTGAGATCGGAGATTTGTTACCAGTGGGGTGCTTGTTTTGGATTGAGGAGGCCTACAGAAGTTGCTTCAATTCTGACATCCTTGTTGGAACTTTGGAAATTTTGTGGAGCTCTTGTGGGGTAATGTACGTGTGTGGCAAAAATACTTTCGTTTGGCAATGCGTCTGCAGCTTCGATTGGTATCCTATGTGATGCAGTCAATAAGAATGTTTCTGTGGCAATGTTTTTTCTTGTCTCTTTTTTCATCCATGACAATGTATCTTTAGGCCTGTATTTATAGGGGTGTGAGGGGAATGGAAATGGAAAGGGACAATCATTAACCATGTTTTGAAGGCAAAATCATACAAATTAAAGGATTGCAATTTTTGATGAATTCCTACCCTTTTGGGTTTTGGGATGAACCTGGACATGTTTCACTCCATGACTCCTTTGAATGCCTCCATGCCTTATTCTTCGATTGGCTCGGAATTTCTCCTTTTGATTGCTTTGGGCTTCATTGTTGCGGCTTCTTTGATTGAGCCCCTATTTGCCTTGTTCTTCGATTGGCTATGAAAATACCCAACTAGCCTAATCAAAAACTTTATTCTGGCCAGTCGAAGCTTCTTTTGTCATGAATGTAATTGTGCAAGAGGCTTTGGCTTGACAGAATGTAGGACTTTGGCTAGCAAGCCTCCTTAATAAAACTCAACAAAATGAAAAAACTTGTTTCCAACAATAGTGTGTCTTTCGAATGGACCAACTGTATGTCCTTTGAAGGCACCATTTGTGTGTCCTTCGAATGGACCCTTGGAATGTTTCTTCGAATGGACCATACTATGTGTCAAAGTGTATAAAACTGTGTGTTGAAGGGTTTAGAGTTGGAGTCAAAGCTAGCATGAGGGAAACCACCATTTTGTGAGTCGAAACACATGTGAAAGGAGTTCTTGCCTTGTGAATCGAAGGCAAGCTTGTAGGGGGCTACTACTGGTGAATCGAAGCAAACTTGTAGGGGGCTACTGATGGTTAATCGAAGCAAACCTGTAGGGGACAATATGCTCAAATGAAGCTTATGGACCAAAGCTTGCTTGAAGGAGATCCAATGCTCAATCGAAGCTGGTGGACCAAAGCTTGATCGAAGGGGACCAAATAGCCAATCCAAACTTATGAATCAAAGCATGATTGAAGGGGGATAAATACCCAATCGAAGATAATGAATCGAAGCATGATCGAAGGGGGCCAAATACCCAATTGAAGCTTATGAATCAAAGCATGATCTAATGGGGCTAAATACCAAATTGAAGCTTATGAATCAAAGCATGATCAAAGGGGGCTAAATACCCAATCTAAGCTTATGAATCTAAGCATGATCGAAGGGGGGCAAATACCCAATCGAAGCTTATGAATCAAAGCATGATCGAAGGGGGCTAAATACCCAATCAAAGATTTTGAATCAAAGCATGATCGAAGGGGGCCAAATACCCAATCAAAGCTTATGAATCAAAGCATGATTGAAGGGGGCCAAATATCCAATTGAAGCTTATGAATCAAAGCATGATCGAAGGGGGCTAAAAACCCAATCGAAGCTTATGAATCAAAGCATGATCGAAGGGGGCTAAATACCCAATCGAAGCTTATGAATCAAAGCAAGATCGAAGGGGGCCAAATACTCAATCGAAGCTTATGAATCAAAGCATGATCGAAGGGGGGGGGGGGGGAAATACCTAGTCGAAGCTTATGAATCAAAGCATGATCGAAGGGGGATAAATAACCAATCGAAGCTTATGAATCAAAGCATGATCGAAGGGGGCCAAATACCCAATCTAAGCTTATGAATCAAAGCAAACTTGCTCTTCTTCAATTTTGTGCTTGAGATCCAAAAATCCAATTGTACTTGTGCAAACTTGCCCTTTTAAAAATATGTCTTGAGAAAAAAAAGGGCAAATTTTGGGGTACAACAGTTGCCCCTGTTCAATCTTCTTGAACCTGAAGATTTAGATTGGCTTGTTTGCCATTCGTGATTTGAAGGTGGAAGATGATTGAACACTAGAGTGCCCATAAATTTGTACTCGCATGATGTGATGGTTGATTGTGCTAAAAGATGCCATTTAGAGAAGATGATTGAGAGTTGTCAGAGATGGGCTTAAAGATTCCATCCAAAGTAGATGCTAACTTCATAAGAGGTCTCTTTCTGGGGATTCATGTTCCTGTGGTCTGAGGAGGACTCCGCTGGGGGAAAATGATTTATGTTATTCTCCTGCTTGAGGAAAACTCTGTTGGGAATAGAGTCTAGGTGCTTAAGTTGTCCAAGGTTCTACTGAGGGGTTATCTCATTATTGGAGAGATAAAATTTTGCGGTTTTTTATTGGAATCTAGGCTTCACAGTAACTTGTTAGGGATAATGAAATTAACTGTTGTCCGGAAATGTATTAGAAAGAGCCTGTGTAGGGCTATTTCAGGATGAGTCAGTGTTAAACTTAATCTAGAGATTGTGAGAAGAAACACGTGTAAGATTGCTTCAGGATGAGCCTGTGTAAAGCTGCATCTGAAGCAAAGGATCCCATGTAAGATTACTTCAAGATGAGCTCGTGTAAAGCTGCATTTGGAAATTGAGAAGGAATCTGTGTAATATTGCTTCATCTGGTCCCGTAGATAGTCACCTCGTCTTGTTTAGGGAATTGACCTACAATCAGGTGTTCACAGATAGTTGTCCTGTCTTATTTCAGGTATTAATTTGGAACTTGCTTTTGTTGGCTGTTGAGATAGTTGTCCTGTCTGTTTTCAGGTATTAATCTCTGACCTAAGAGAAAGGAAGATAGTTTTCCCGTCTTGTTTCGGGTGTTAATCTTCAATTTACTCATGTAGATAGTTGTCCTGTCTGGTTTCAGTTATTAATCTGCAATCGGTCATCCACAGATAGTTGTCCTATCTTGTTTCAGGTATTAATCTGGAACTTATTTTTGTTGGCCATTGAGATAGTTGTCCTGTCTGGTTTCGGGTATTAATCTCTGACGTTATAAAGAAAGGTAGTTTTCCGTCTAGTTTCAGGTGTTAATCTTCAACCTACTCATGTAGTTAGTTTCCTGTCTGGTTCCAGGTATTAATCTACAATCAGTCATCCATATATAGTTGTCCTGTCTTGTTTCAGGTATTAATCTGGAACTTTATTTGTTGGTCGTTCAGATGGCTGCTCTGTCTGGTTTCAGGTATTAATCTCTGACCTAAGAGAAATAAAGATAATTTTCCCGTCTGATTTCAGGTATTAATCTTTAATCTTCTCATGTAGATAGTTTTCCTGTCTGGTTCTAGGTATTAATCTACAATTAATAGTCCACAGATTATTGTCCTGTCTTGTTTCAAATATTAATCTGGAACTTGTTTTTGTTGGTCGTTGAGATAGGTTTCCTGTCTGGTTTCAGGTATTAATCTCTGACCTTAGAGAAAGAAAGATATTTTTCCCGTCTTGTTTCAGGTATTAACCTTCAATCTTCTTAAGTAGATAGTTTTCATGTCTCTTTCCAGGTATTAATCTACAATCAATCATCCACAGATAGTTGTCATGTCTTGTTTTAGGTATTAATCTGGAATTTGCTTTTATTGGTCGTTGAGATAGTTGCCCTGTCTGGTTTCAGGAATTAATCTCTGACCTAAGAGAAAGGAAGATAGCTTCCCCATCTTGTTTCAGGAGTTAATATTCAATCTTCTCATGTAGATAGTTTTCCTGTTTGGTTTTAGGTATCAATCTACAATCAATCGTCCACATATAGTTGTCCTGTCTGGTTTCAGGTATTAATCTGGAACTTGTTTTTGTTGGTAGTTGAGATAGTTGTCCTGTCTGGTTTCAGGTATTAATCGCTGACCAAAGAGAAAGAAAGATAGCTTCCCCGTCTGGTTTTTGTTATTAATCTTTAATCTCCTAATGTAGATAGTTGTCCTGTTAGGTTTCAGATATTAATCTACAATCGATTGTCCACAGATAGTTATCCTGTCTGCTTTCAGATATTAATCTGGAACTTGTTTTTGTTGGTCATTTAGATATTTGTCATGTCTTGTTTCAGGTATTAATCGGAACTTTTGAAAATTATTGATGAAGTTTATCTGTCGATCTTTCCTGAAAAGGTAAAGAATTAGATGCATGCAATATCATGATGCATGAAGTGCAAATGATGCTCTCAAAATAAATGAGATTTTGATATATGCATTCAAGTTGCATATGATATGGAACTTGTAAAATGGTGTATGAATTCAATGTATGAACATGTCAGTTGCTCTATTGCTATATTGTTGAACTAGGGAAAATAAATCCCTGATTGTTGCTGGGGATGAAGAGTGTAAATCTTCAAATTTTGTTGAAGTTGAAATGCTGGGAGATGTATTTCCGTTGTTAGAGAAATAAACTCTATTGAGGAAGGGAAACTCCGTGAACTGCTTGGGGATTTTTTATGAAATCCTACTGGGAAATCCTGAAGAGCTTGTGACCCAGGTTAGGGAATTCTTTAAGATGCCGAGGTAGTAATTGGGGATTCTTGTTCCGCCAGGGATATAAGAACACCTGACATCATTAGGTTGTATGTTGAGGATATGGCAGTGATTTTATAGTAGGATGCCCTTGCTTCTGTACCTGCTAGAGAAAGTATCTGCGGGGATTTTGTGGATGGCCTTTAGACATTGTCTTGTTTCTTAAAGCCATTAGTAACTGTCTTTTTGTTTTTTTATGCGTGTATTTTTAAACAGTAATCAAATTCAAATTCATATGTTCAAAAATAATAAATGGACGTTTTTTGCAAACAAAACAGAAAGATAAACAAACAAATAGTTTTACACTTTCAAAGAGATAGTTTTGTATTAATTTGAAGATTTTTTTTTGTACAAGGAGACAAACATCCTAGTAAGAGGATTCCATCGTAAGAAGGAAAGCTATACAAAATAGTATACAAAGAAAAACAGCTATGTGAAACAATCCCATTGATTTTCCATTCTGCTATTGCCTTTATGTCTTTGAGCGTCTCATCTCTCTTGTTGCTTGTACGAAGTTAACTGGATTGATTAGTACCACTTGAGCTTGATAGTTGATACTGAAGATTGGATGTAAGGTGATCCAACGGGACATAGTCATACACTTAAAATCCCTAACTTTTGTCTAGACCGCCCTTTCAGGTTTTCAGTCCATCGGGATACCCTTTTTTTCCCAAGCTGCCTTTTCAGATTTTCGGTTTGCCGGGTGTACATATTTTTCCATGTGTATATCCCTAATTTTTTCCCGAACCCTTTTGGTTCACCGGGATGCCCTTATTTTTTCCTAGGCCAGTCAACCTAGTGGATCTTTGTTCATGCATAGTATCTTTTAAATATGTCCGCGTTTACAGGGTGCGGAAGGTCGTCATCGTCTATAGTGATTAAGATCATGACTCCACCAGAAAATATGTTCTTGATTATAAATGGACCTTCGTATGTGGGAGTCCATTTTCCCATGGGATCACCTTATGGAAGTATGATGCGCTTGATTACTAAGTCACCAACCTGATATACCTGACGTCTGGCCTTCTTGTTAAAAGTATTAATCATATGTTTTTAGTACATCTGACCATGGCAGACAGCCGCGAGCCTCTTCTCATCAATTAGGTTCAATTGGTCAAGTCGAGTCTGAAACCATTCGTCTTCAATCAAACCTGCGTCTTTCATGATTCTCAAGGAAGGGATCTGGACTTCAATAGGTAGGACAACTTCCATACCATATACCAAAGAGAATGGAGTTGGCCCTGTTGATATGCGCACTGTGGTACGGTAACCATGGAGAGAAAATGGTAACATCTCATGCCAGTCTCTATATGTCACCATAATCTTCTGTATGATCTTTTTGATTTTTTTTAGTAGCTTCTACATCGCCATTCATCTTCGGCCGATAAGGAAGAGTTATGATGTTAGATCTTGAATTACATGCAGAGCTTGGTGATCATAGTATTACTGAGATTGGTACCATTATCTGTGATGATTCTTTCTGGAATACCATACCGACAGATAAGGTTATGTCTGATGAATCAGGCTAAAACATTCTTGGTAACAGAAGAAAATGAAGTCGCCTCGACCCATTTTGTGAAGTAATCAATGGCGACGAGAATGAAGTGGTGCCCATTAGAAGTTGTAGGTCTAATCTCCCTAATCATATTGATGCCCCACATTACGAATGGCCAAGGAGCAGTCAAAACTTTCAAGGGGACCAGAGGCACATGTACTTTATCAGCATAGATCTGGAACTTGTGACAAGTTCGTGAATGCTGATAACAGTCTGCTTCCATAGTGGACCAATAGTATCTTGCCCGTAGGATCTTTTTAGCCATTGTGTGCCCAATAGAATGGGTGTCAAAGGTACCTTCGTGCAAATCTTCCATGATCCTTTATGCTTCACTTTTATCCACATACCGGAGCAAAGTAGAATCGTCGTTGCGCTTGTAGAGGATCCCGTTACTGAGGAAGAACTTGGCCGATAACCTTCTTAGGAACTTCTTATCATTGATGGAAGCTCCCTAAGGATACTCTTGGGCTTCAAGGTATCTTTTGACTTCATGGAACCAAGGTTTGTCCACTACTTCTTCAGTATCAACCTCGTAATAGTATGTTGTTTCATCCATTATCTCAATAGTGATCTGAAAAGCTTCATTATCCCACCTGACCTTGAACATGGATGACATCGTAGCTAGCGCGTCTGCTAGTTGATTTTCCTCTCGCAGAAAATGCTCAAAGGTAACTTCTTCAAAATATGGAATCAATGTCAACACATGCTCTCTGTAAGGGATGAGATTAGGATGCTTTGTATCCCATTCTCCTTTGATTTGACTGATTACTAAGGCCGAGTCTCCAAATACACTCAAGAATTTAATCCTCAAGTCAATAGCAACTTTGAGACCTATAATGCATGCTTCACATTCAACCATCTTGTTGGTACAATTGAAACACAATCTGGCATTGAAAGGAGCATGACATCCTTCAGGAGATATGATCATAACACCGATTCCATTTCCAAGTGCGTTGGAAGCTTCGTCAAAAACCATAGTTCATCGGGATACTTTTTCAGGTCCTTCATATGGTCCAAGTTCTTCACAATCAGTAACTAACATGATGCTCTCATCTGGGAACTCAAAATTCAGGAATTGGTAGTCGTCCACAACTTGATGAGCCAAATGATCAGCTAGTACACTTCCCTTGATTGCTTTCTGGGTTGTGTATTGAATATCATATTCGGTCAGGATCATTTTCCATCTTGCTATTCTTTTAGAGAGAGCGGGCTTCTCAAAGATGTATTTGATATGATCGATTTTAGATATCAATAAGGTAGTGTGAGTCAACATATATTGTCTTATTCGGCGAGCAGCCCATGCCAAAGTGCAGCAAGTTTTCTCGAGCAGTGAGTATCTTGTTTCACAGTCGATAAAATTTTTGCTTAGGTAGTATATTGCATGCTCTTTTTGACCAGGCTCGCCATGCTTCCCCAGCACACACCCCATTGAATTCTCTCACATTGTTAAGTACATGATCAAAGGTCTTCCTTCCACCAGCGACATCAAAATTGGAGGCTCTTGAAGATATTCCTTGATTTTGTTAAAGGATGTCTGGAAATCGTCATCCCACTTCACTACTTGATCTTTCTTCAGTAATTTGAAGATCGGCTCACGGGTAGGGTTAGATGGGAAATGAATCTGGAAATGTAGTTTAGACATGCCAAGAATCCCCTAACCTCCTTCTCAGTGCAAGGAGTTGGCATTTCATCTATAGCTTTGACCTTTTCATGGTCTACTTCAATACCTTTGCCGTTGACGATGAAGCCTAAGAGCTTACCGGATCTTACTCCAAAGGTGCACTTTTTCAGGTTCAACCTTAGTTTGTATTTCTTCATCCTTTCAAATAGCTTTTGCAGGTGATCAAGGTGCTCTTCTTGAGTCGGAGACCTGGCTATCATATCATCAACGTATACCTCTATCTCGTGATGGATCATATCGTGAAACAAAGCTACCTTGGCACGGTGATAGGTTGCTCCAACATTCTTTAACCCAAATGGCATAACTTTGTAGCAGAAAGTTCCCTACTACGTGATAAAAGTTGTTTTCTCCATGTCCTCGGGTGCCATTTTGATCCGATTGTACCTGGAGAAACCATGCATGAAGGAGAATACCTTATGTTATACGGTGTTGTCAACCATAACATCAATATGGGGAAGCAGAAAGTCATCTTCGGGGCTTGCCCTATTCAGGTCCTTGTAATCCACACACATACGTACCTTTCTGTCCTTCTTAGGTACCAGAACAACATTAACAACCCATTATGGATAAGAGTTAATAGCTAAGAAACCAGTGTTGAAATGTTTCCTGACTTCAGCCTTGATCTTTTCTGACATCTCTGTCTGCATACAATGAACCTTTTGTTTCATTGGAGGGCAGTCTTCTTTTGTCGGCAGGCGATGGACCATGATATCAGTGTCAAGTCCCGGCATGTCTTCCTGTGACCAGGAAAAGACCTCAACATAGTCATGTAGCATCTGAATTAACCGTTCCTTATCACTATGCTCCAGATCAGAACCTATCTTGACTTCTTTCTTAACCTTTTCAGTACCCAAGTTTACTGTCGCAACTGGCTCTTCATGGGGATGTATTACCCTTTCCTCCTATTGTAACAATCTGGCAAGTTCTCCTGGTACTTCACAATCTTCCTCACCTTCGTCCTCGACTCGGTAGATCGGATTTTCAAAGTCATAATTGGTAATAGCAGAATCGTTATCAATGAGACTCCGAGTGGATGTGGATCTGCAGTTTGATAAGTGGGTGTGTGTAAGAGCATATATATTTTTGATAAAGTAAAAGCAGGAAAGAAAAACAGAGAGCGTAAAATTTGTATGGAAAACGTCTAATGATTTATTAATAACATATGAAGATGAAGTAATAACCATCACAAATAGGCCACTGTTCCTCGGGTAAGACACAAGGCTTTAAAGTTTCAATTGTTTAAATATTACATATCCCAAAAAAACTAAAAGACAATTACTCTTGAATAAAAGTAATAGGAATAAAATATTTGGCCTCCCAATTGTTGAGTCCACCGCTGATAGTTGGGAATATCCACTTGTCCATATCGCAGTCACTATCACTGTCTTCCAGAGAATTGACTCCATGGTTGCTGATGTATAGTGGTGGTCCCCCAGCACGAGCACGACGAACATCTCTTTGGGCCCCTGAATTAAAACCCAAACCAATTTTGTCAGATTTGTAGGGAATATCCGAAAGTTAGCCCCAAATGGTACACCCACCTTCTTCAACTACTGAATTGGCATCCTTCAAAGAAGCCATCTTCAATGGAGGTCTGGTAATCTTTGGGACATTGGTAACAGTCTTGGTCATAGCAACTGTTTATGGAACCTCCTCAAAGTTCTGACAGGGGGTCTCAATGAACTCGCCGTCCATTTCAACATACCTGAAAGAGTTCAGGTGGCTCACCATGTATTCATCCTATCCATGGAATATGATAATCTTTCCATTAACTGGGTACTTCAACATTTGATGCAGAGTAGAAGTAACAACATCGGCTCCATGGATCCAGGTCGACCTAATAAACAGGAGTAAGATAGGCGGATGTCCATCACGTAGAAAGTGGAGTTAAAAGTCTGAGTACCAAATTTTATAGGGATGTCCACCTCCCCGTGCACCATTCTCTTGGAACCATCGAAGGCCCTCACCATAATATTACTGGGCTTCAGTGTGAGTCTTTCACAATCTAACCTGTCCAAAGTATTCTTGGGTAAGACATTCAACGATGAACCTGTATCTACCATAACATGAGCTAGGGTAGTGCCCCTACACTCAATGGAGACATGCAGGGCATCATTATACTTTCTTCCCTTGGATGTCTAATCTGCGTCAGAGAAACCCAGTCCATTGTCACCTGTCAAACTTGCAACACAATTCTCGAATTGATCGGCGGAAGTCTCTTGAGGCACATGGGCAGACTTCGGGAATTTTACCAAAGCCTTAGCATGGGCTTCAGAGCATAAAAGTAAGGCTAGCATTGAGATTTTTGAAGGGGTCTTCCCCAACTGCTCCACAATGTTGTAATCACTTTTCTTTATTATCTTTAATATCTCTTCCATTTCTTTTTTAGAAGCCTCGGGAGTGACTCCTTTGTGTGCCTTCGTCCGAACAGGCTCAACCAACACCTCTTTGCCCCGAGTCTCAACAAACACAGTAGTAGGGACAACAGTAGGAGTAGCAATGGGAGTGCTAACAGGAGTAGCAGCAGGAATAATCACAGGATTAACAACAGTTTTCAGAGAGATTTTAGGAGAGAAAACCCTTTCGCTTCTCGTAATTTTATTGGTCCCGACGATGCTTCGATGTCAGGATCAGTATCTTCAGCCACTTTATCTTTAACAACCAATAGTTCTTTCTTGACGCCATGGTAGTAGACGTCAGCCCCATAATTCCAAGGAACATCTTTATCAAAGGAATATGGTATTCACCCAGGAAGAGTGATAATCAAGGGAGTAAACTTGGGAATGGATGTAATCCTGACGGGTCTTTTGGTGCAGACCCTGGGAGGATTGTCGAAAATGGTGATTATTGAGACATCTTCACACAAATTTCTTGCAAGGGGAACTCTTTCGAACATAATTTCTTTGTTAATCATCAAGCGTTAGACACCCATTTTTAACAACAAACAACCATCTGGTAGAGACATACATAAGTGGAAACCCTCGCCACAGCCCAGAAATAAACCGGCTCGCAACAGATTCTCTTTAATAATCAGAAGACGAATAGCTACTTCATCCACATAGGAAATAAACAGGTCATCGTCAATAACATTGACACCCAGGCCATGTTTGGGCATTGGTGTAGTTATTACATTAAGTTTCTATGGAAGGCAAAACTCAATCTTCTTCGCCTCGATAAGATCCTGCACCTTATTTTTCAGAGCCCAACAATTGTTTGTATCATGCCCCGGACTTTCATAGTGGTAGGAACATCGAGCATTTGGGTTGTAGCGGGGAGATGCAATATTTGGATTCTTGGGAGCTTCCTTTAGAGTCACCAGATTGGACTTCAACAGGTGTGGCAAAACCTGGGATAAGGTCATACTGATCTGAGTGAACTGTCTTTTGGGTGCATGTAGCCTGTGTTGATTGCTTCATTGTTTATTTGATGCAGGATTGGAGATTTTAACAGCCCCTACCGGCGGATGATGTTCAGTTTTGCTTTGATTTCTCTGGCCAAAAGCAGCACTAACCTCCTTCTTTCCAGCGGAGGGTTTCTTTGTTGTACTGAAGGATGTATCTCTCTGGATCTTACCACTTTTAATACTAGTTTCTACTCGCTCACCGGTCAATATCAGCTCAGTAAACCCAGCTGAAGATATTTTGATCAGATGGTTGAAGAATGGACCAGACAACGTGCCCAAGAACACGTCTACCAGCTCCCTATCAAACAGAGGAGGTTGGACTCTTCCTGCAAAGTCTCTTCACTTTTGGGCATAACCTTTGAAACCCTCGCCGGAACCCATAGACATACTTTGCAATTGTGTACGAGTTGGAGCGAGGTCAGCATTATATTGGTACTACTTGTAAAAAGAAGCAGCCAGGTCTTCCCAATTATGAATGTTGGTTCCCTCCAATTGATAAAACCATTCCAATTGCGTCCCTGACAAACTTTCTTGGAAGAAATGTACCCACAGATTCCTATCAGTAGTGTGGGGTTGAATCTTCTTGACATATGATCTTAAGTGCAACTTAGGACAGGACACACCGTCGTACTTAGAAAATGTGGGGACCTTGAATTTCTGAGGGATGACCACCCTTGAAACCAGCCCTAGCTCTTCAAAGTCCAGCCCGGGTACCCTCTGAATCTCCATAGCATTGAGATGATCCTCCAGTTGTTTGTATTTATCATCAGTAGGAGGATATTGTTCCTCAGAGTAATCAACCTCTTCCTCAACAGTCCCTGGGTTCTTGTTTTCTTTTGTTGGCATCTCTTTTTGGTAGTCCCCCTCGTTTGACGGGGTTGCAAAATCTAGAGCTCGCTTAGTCGGTCCTCTAAACCTTCTTCCCAAGTTCAATACACCAGCTGGTTTCTTTGCCTTCTTTTTCTTCTCTTTTATGATAAGAGCTTTCAGATCTTCTTGCCCCTTAGCTAGAGCCAGGAACATTTGTTAGAACTGAGAATTTTGAGCTTGAAGGTCCTTCACTGTTTGTTCAAGATCCATTTTTTTTTGCTGAAATAAACAGTGAAAAGAATAAGAAATATGTCTCGAAATACCTGCTTATGCAATGAAATGCATGATATGCTTATGCAATGTTTTCAAGGACTTATAAGATTTTAAATTTTCTTAGACAAAGAGAGAACAAAGATTAATTGCATTCATAAGTTTAAATGATTACAACGACGTCTCTTGGGATTACAATGGAAGAAACAAAGATAAAACAAAACTCCTAAATTAAATAGGACTCATGCTTCCCATGAGCGCATCCTCTTTGGTGTAATGTAGGCTTTCAAACTCTATTCTTCATGCAGTTGTCTTGTAAGCTCCAAAACCTTCTTCTCACTTGAATCCAAGATCTTTGCAATTCTCGAGAGTAGTCGGCATGTCAGGATAGAGAATAGTATGGGGGTACATCTTTCTCGGCAATAGGTTCTATGATGATATGTACGATGGCGGGGTAAGGCATCATGAGATTTTGAGCGCGTGCTCGTACCCACTTAAGATAAGGCTCCAAAGGGATGGAGTTCTTATTCCCCAATGTCTTGCTATCCACTTTGTTCACCATTCCCCAAGCTCTAATGAACCTCTGATGGTACCCTTGGACATCATTCTCATTGTCAAATGCAATTCCATGAACTAGTGCATCGTGAGGACCATCTCCCCTAGCATACCCAAACTGTCGCAATGCCAAACAAGGGTTATAAGTGATTCCTCCCCTAATTCATAGGAGAGGGTCATTATGGAATTCCCCACAATGATCAATGATGGTAATGTATTCCACAGATCGAGGGCACTAGTGAATATCCAAATGTGTGAGAGACATCAACCTATTAGACCACCTCATACCTTGCTCATTATTCAACACAAATTGAGGTGGGTGTGAAATAAACCACCTAGCCAACAGAGGAGTGCATCACATGAGGGTTCCTCTTCTCTTTACAGTGCTAGTATGAAAAGAATACATAATGTCTCCAAGTAAAGGAGGCACCGGATTATGAGACATGAAAACTTTGACCGCATTCATGTTTATGTGTTGGTCCGAACTAGGGAACAGTACCATTCCATATATGATAAGGGCCAACACCTATTCAAAGGCTTGTAAGTCCAAAGTATCCCAAAATGGTGAGCTTTCTCAAACAAAAACTTGGCTAGAAACCCTTTCACACCTCTTCTTATTTCCCAATTTGTCACAATGTTGGACCGTTGTAAATAAAGTGCTTGAGCGATCTCCTCGGCTTTGGGTCTCTTTCCTTACCATTGAAAGGTAATTGATTGAGAATAGGAACTCCTAATAACTGAGAAAACTCTTCCATGGTAGGCACCAACTGGTAATCAAGAAATGTAAAGCAATGATGTAAAGGGTCAAAGAAATGAAAGAGAACTTTCACCATGTCTTCATCAGGACTTGAGGTGACCAAACTTAGGAGTCGACCATGTCTTTTAGTGAATTGGGAATTCTCAGGAACCCTTCATGCCAACTATTTGAGTTGAGGAGGCACCCTTACGAGGTTGACTTGGATAGTATTTCTGCGAATGGGAGCCATGTTCTACAAAACAGACACAAAGATAAGTCCTAAAATTCCTTGAAATGGTTAGTGTGACATGCCATGTTATGATGTTATGATGTTATGTACAAACAAATATATACAAGCATACAAATATATCCTTAGGTTTAGGCTTGCATGGATTCCATATGTAAGTACCCTCTTGAAGATTAGTTGGTTCAACCTGTCCTAGAAAGTAACCGGGTTCTAGGGGATTTCAATATCATTGATGTTTCTTCACCGGGCATTGTTTCAGCAGAAGCTTCTTTATTGGCGACCAAAATATCCTGGAAGTCAGATCTCAATGAGTGTAGTATCGAGTATCAACCAACTTTGGACTGCACCAAAGTCGGATGTCTCACTACTTCCTAATGGCCAAGTTGTTCAATTAAAGGTTCTAAGGTCAGTTAGTGCTTCATGACACCACACAACGGCCCCGTATTTATCTTGACTACTCAAGGGATACCGGTACCAACAAATGTGTCACACCAACATAGCTATCGTTTTAACTGTGTCGGTATACCCTACACAGCCCCCACGATCTATTGCTACTTACCTAAAAGGTGCCCCAGATCCGGGTGTAGGATCTTTACAAGTAAACCCAAGAAAACCCTTTAAAGATAAAGCATACAAAAATACAATGTAAAGAAATTAAAAAGATGAACTAAACTCTAAGGTAACCCCACTTTTTCACATTCCCCAGTAGAGTCGCCAGTTCTATGATACGGTGGCAGAATCGACTGTTTATACTGGTTTTACGTTTGTGTTCGCAAATGTTGCCATAAGCAAGAGTCTTACTTAAAACAATGCTAATGACATTGTGACATCTAATCCAGAAGCACTATAAATAATGATGATAACAAAAATAAATTAAATATCATTAATAGTTTGGACGCACTTGGTAGTCTTATTTCTAATTCAAATGCTACTAAAAAAGTTGTGAGATGTCTTATTAGGAATTGGTAACTGAAGGTCACCGCGATCAAGGAAGCTAATGATCTTACAACACTTGATCTCACTATATTGTTTGGTAATTTTGAAGAACATGAGCAATAACTTACTTTCTTAGACAAGCATAAGAAAAAGCTTGAGAAGAATAAGAAAAAGATGAGATACACAAGATAAGGAGGAAACAACAAATTCTAAAGCTCTTACGGTGTGAAGTTCAAGGTCCTCTAAATGTGAGCATGTATACGATAGTGATTTTAGTGATGGTGAAGATTTAAATTCTAACTATTGTTGTATGAAAGGATTTCCCAAATGCAACCAATTGTTTCACTAACCCCCAAGTAACATGCATTAACCATTAACCAATTGGCTCAAGGTATATGAACATATTATAATTCCATTGTATATGGGGCAAGATGATGGATGATGTGATTTAGAAAGCAACAACACATTTTATTTAGTGGTAAAATATTCCTAAATTACTTTTGATGTTGTATCCGAGAATACTCGAAAAAGGTATTTCATTTCATCATGTAGGTATTTCTTCAAGAGACATACTCAATGATATTGAAGAAGGAATTGGTCAACCCGAATCGGTGAAACACGAGGAGGAGAAAGATAACTAACATGAAAAGGATAAAGATGAGAGTTAAATCAAAGTGAATGATCATCAAATTAATAACCTTCTCGGAATCATCACAAGTTATACTTTTGGATACTTTGTCTAAGTGAAAAGTGGTAAGATCTTGTTGTTCTAAAATCTTTGTGACATACTTTGCATTGGTTGAAATTTCTTTCTAGAGTTCCTTGTAAAATACAAGTGCATCCTCTGTCATATTATACGGTGAGGTAGTATCAATTTAACTTTCGCTTTGTTAGTAAGTTCTCTCGTTTACCTGTTTATTTCTCTAAGTAAATGACATACTTGGTGTATGATATAATGAGTATTCATTTGCAAAATAATTCTTAATTGATAATCATGGTTACTTATCAATTTATATACAAATAATGATCTCATCATATTATATTTTCATTTATTTTTTTATCAACACTTATGTGTACATAAGAATGTTTAACTTCATTAAACATCAAGCATAACAGATTTGACATTAACTCATATTTGATTTTACTAATATGCGATTTATCAAAGAGTTTTCTAAGCTTATGCAGGGATTATTTGAAATGAGTTTTATGGGGAGTTGAATTACTCTTTCGGACTAAAAATAAAGTAACTCAAGGAAGTAAAACATGTATGAGGAATTACCTTCGCGATCATGTTGAAAAAGGGGATGTTGTGTTCAACCACTTTGATAATGAAAATCAACTTGTCGGGGTTTTCACAAAACATTTGCAACCAAAACATTTTTCAACAAACATACGGAATTGAGGATTAATAATGTCTCTAATATTGCCTTCTTTATTATGATGCTTGAACTTTTATACTTTTTCTCTAACACTTTATGTGAGTATTTACATCATGTGAGTGCAACTTTCATTTCATCAAGAGTGAGGTAATATTATTTCAAATTTCTCCTTGAAAGTAAGAGTTTTCCTTAATGCATGTTACTTGATGGTTAAAAATGCTTGATATGTTCTTAAATGATGAAAACCATGAATGTTCATTTCCAAAAATTCTTGATTGATAATCATTGTATGTTTTCAATGTATATGCTTATAATGACTTCATGTATTAATTATTTCAAATTTGTATAAGTTTTCTATTGTAAGTACAAGCATGCATTTATATTATTATTTCTTGCATTTGTGTATGAGTTGAATGTAAGCATGTTAATAGCAGGTACATTTCATATTGTAGTTGAGTCACATTTTATGACAATGTTTTCATTTTCAATTGAGTAGTAACATGTTCTTGTCGCTATTCTAGGAATATGTGTGTGCGGAATTAGGAGTTTCATTATGATGTGTTACGTGATAGTAACGCTATAGAAGAAACGTGACTAGTTAGCTCTTGCATCGTATTCATTATTATTCATGAAATTGCATTACATGTTTGGTAATGTTTTATGCTTGTTATTGTTACCTTGAAAAATCTTAAGGTATTCAAGCACGTGTATTAAATTAGGATATTCTCATAAGCTAAGGGTCATCCTCTAAAGTAGGGTTTTTTGGAAATTGGAGCCAAAGTGTTTAAAAACCTGGTTTTATTAAACTAGATTTATTGTTTAAAGGGAATGTCACACCAAACTGTCGAAACTGAGCCAAGTTGACCAAAAGGAAATAAAAGAATATATGTTAAGAAATGGTCGAAATTAGTTTAGTCGACCAAAGGGTGAAAGACAAGGAAAATAGTCGAAATTGGTTTCTGTTAACCAAAAGGGTTTCTGGACTTAGAGGAATTGTTGTTGATTTTTAACTCTTGCCAAAGGGAAAGTGTCGAAGCAAGTCATAAGAGGTTTACCTTCAGAAGCTAGGAGCGGGAAGATTTAAATTTCAAAGTCATCAGCAGTTTCCAGCAGTTTACAATTTGTTTAAAGAGCCAAATAGGTGGCGAAATCCAGTGAAGTGGTTGTCTTAAGATTTTAATATTATCCATAGATTTCAACTAGGAAGTTACATTGTAAACATTATAAATAAGCAAATTTAGTGTAGTTTTTGGTGTGTTCACTTGTATGCTCAAATCACTTGTCAAAACTCTGTCATTCCTAGCGTTAGGAAACAAAGAGTAAATAAGTGCTTAATGTACGTGAATCACTATTTTTATTTTAATGCAAATTCTTTATTTTTAAATTATATCTTTTGAATACTTTATTTGCTTTCTATGTAATATCGAACAAAGTCTTTACGTCATTTTCTACTTCGCATAAACAATTCAATGCTCTATATCGGTCACGAGTCACTGGTTAGTTAGTTTATTGAATCCTATTTTCATATGAACACCTTCTGTCGGTCACGAGTCACCAGCCAGTCGTTCGATTCATAGAGTGGAAAGCCGTTATACTTGTTCCCTTAGTCACGGAAAGTTGTTTCCCCTGATAAGGATTTCGATAGAATAAGTATAATACCCAAACTCTTAGCACACGTCTTAAGATCAACTGGTCGATCTTGCGAGTTACCCTTAGTTTTAGGACATTGGGAGGACCAGCGGTTGTTTACTATTTTCCACAGTAAACAAATTGACACGCCAAGTGGGACTCAGTGCTAAGAATTTGTCTTAAGTGTATGCAGCTTAGAAATGGAAAGTTAACCAAATAGTATAATAAACCCTCATCTAGGAAGCATATATTAAGAATGACAATTCTTGATAATCCAAATGTAGACGAAATAACGTCACAAACTTTAACTACTACTGATCCAGTAGTTTCTCAAGTTGTACCTATTCCTCTAGACGGGTCAACTGCAGTAGGTTCCGCACAAATTTCTCAGGCTCCACTGGGAAGCCCAAGGCCTGTAATGACTACGACCACCATACCTAATGTGCCTCGTTTTGGTAATGTTGATCTTGTTTATGGAAGTACGTATTCCATGATGCCAGGATACCAGTCAACATCGAATGCAGCAGTGGTGTCAGATAATGTTCAAAATTTGAACTCCCCTTTAAAAGGATCTGCACCATGAGGAAATAATAGAGGCAACCAAATTAGAGGAATGCCTTCTAAACCAATAGTATCGCCTCTCACTAACACTTCAGTAGTAGTGTTAAGGAAACAAATGGATGATGAGTTGGTTAATATGTTAACTAACCAAATGGGTAATGTATTTAATCCTATAGTACAAGAGTCGATTAAGACTAATAGGCAGTCCGCTGAAACAAGTCGATAGGTGATTGCCCAATTAACACGTTTGTGTAATTTTTTAGGTGCTCCCCCAGCACCTATTCGATAGGCGCCACTTGTTCGACTAGATGCCCCTGGTCAAATGGACATGGGGGCAATACATGATGAAATTGTCCATCAGGGACAAGTGCTAGTACCTCCAAGGAATTTGATTGTTGATCCACCTAGGGCATTAGTGCATCGGCATCAAGAGGCTGATCAAATTGTTCAACAAATTCGACAAGAGGATTTAGTCGTAGAAAATAATCTAACCACCATTGTCGAAAGAATTATGGATAGGAATGGTATGAATACCACACTTCAGAGGCCAACATATTCTTCCCCTTTGTCTGAATACATCTTACATACTGAAAACCCTAGAGGATGGAAAATTCCTAAGTATACAAAATTCGGGGGAGAATCCGGAGAGTCGATAGTGGAACATATTGCTAGGTATTTGACTGAATCTAGGGAAATGTCGAATAATGAAAAATTAAGGGTTAAACATTTTCCTTCTTCCCTTACTAAGGCAGCTTTCACGTGGTTTACCATTTTGCCTCCAAATTCGATTGACTCATGGATTATGTTGGAATAACTTTTCCATGAACAATTTTCAGAGGGTCATTCGAAAGTTAGTTTGGTTGAATTGTTAATCATTAAAAGAAGGTTTGCTGAAACCATTGATGATTATCTAAATATATTTATGTCATTGAAAGCAAGATGCTTTACTCAAGTACCAGAACATGAACTTGTTCAAATGTCTGCTGGAGGTGTATATTATTCCATTAGGAAGAAAATAGATCCGACCTTCATGAAAAGTATGTCACAATTAGCTGATAGAGTTTGAGATCTAGAGCTTCTGTGACTAGAAAAGTTCATACATACTAAGGCTAGGATCAAGAAAGAAAAAGTAGCCTTCATAGATTATGATGACACATATCCCATTTATGAGGCCGACTATACCTCACCAATAGAGGCAGAGGTCGACGTGGCTGAAATGAAGCCAGGGCCAACATATGAATGTAAATCACTATTTCCTGCTAAAGGAAAAAATACGATAAAAAACCATCCAAAATTCCAGAGAAAACTTATAAGTTTGATGTCACTAAATGTGAAGAAATTTTTTATTTATTAGTTAAAGATGGTCAAATTTTAGTACCCCCAGGTGCTAAGTTACCACCATTAGAACAACGATAGAAAATAGGTTTTGTAAATTTCATAATTATCTTGGTCACACAACCTCTCAATGTTATATTTTCAGGGATCTCGTACAAAAATCGTTGCAGGAGGGTAGATTGAAATTCGCTGCACGGAAAATGAAGATTGATACTAATCCTCTTAGGCAAGAGGAGGCTTTGTTTCTTGACCCTGTTGACATCACCATGGTAGAAATTACTGAGTTTCCTGATGATGATATGGTCGAAGAGGATACTAGAGAAAGTCCTGTTGTCGACTTAGCTGATGCGTACCCAAGGCCTGAGGAGGACTTTCTAAACTTCCTTTACCGCTGTAAGAACAAAGGTTCGCAAGCTTTTTGTGTCCTAGGTATGGCGCCTTGACTGAAAAAATAGCTGTTGAAAATTTCTAGAAGCTGCAGTTAGAAAAGAACAAGAGTAAGCCGTACAATCAAAGGTTCCCTACACCAAGGGACCCAAGAAGAACTGTGGGAAATTCCCATGCGAAACCAAGAAGTTATATTCCTTCAGCAAAAGCTCCTAACGGTACTTAGTTTAAGCCTCAAGGAAGAATGGGGGAACCAATTGATGGTGCTATTGCTAGAGACCCAAACAAAGGAAAGTAGGCTATTAACTACCGACATGAGTTTAAGTCTGAGAGGAAAAGTCATATTTCTGAAAATTACATGGGGAAGAATTCCATAACTCAAACTCAATGGAGACACTTCCAGCGTCGAAAGAAGGATGAGAGGCAAGCATCTGTTGGCCAAATTGCTACAAACAAAACTGGAAATCAGAAGAAGTATAAAGTGAAGGTCAATTCCTCTGCAAAAGAACGAATCAAAGGGTTCGTGAGTCGACTAGTTGCTAAGTGTTCTGAAGAAGCTTCTGACAATTTTGAGTCCGAGTCTAAAGAGAGTTTAAATATCTTAATTAATATGGTATCAATTCTGCCAGCAAAATATGATTTCTTAACTGAAGTGGAAGATTCAACAGACGTTGATGCTGGGGAAATGGCTTTACACAAGCCAACATGTTACTTTGTGATGAATAATGGTTCGATTGAGAACCAAGATGCTTTGTTTGAAAGACCAGATATGGCCATGAGGAGCCATTTGAAGCCTCTTTTAGTAAGGGATAAACTTGATGGAGTGGCTATCAACAAGGTGTTGATAGACTGTGGTGGCTATGGTAAACATTATGCCACACCACCTATTGCATAAAATTGGTAAATATGACACCGATGTTAAATCTCATAGCGTGATCTTATCAGACTACAAAGGAAGGATTAGAAACACTATGGGTGTGATCCAAGTTGATATTACTGTCGGCTTTGTTACTAGGCCGACTATATTCATGGTGATTCAAGGTAATCAAAGTTACAAACTCTTAGTAGGGAGGGAATGGTTGCACGGTGTAGGGGTTGTGCATTCTTCTATGCACCAGTGATTGGTGATTTGGAGGGAAGATGGTTTGTCAAGAACATTGAAGTTGATCAACGATATTTCAGGGCAGACGTGAATAATGTCGGCAAGAAGCAATTTCACAAGAAATTAGCTAACATTTCCCCATGTCAACATGTTGAAGATGTGTATTCCAACCTTGATGAGGCATTTGTTTCGTTGAAGTTACATGATACCCATGGTTTTATATGGGATGTGGAACGTCTTGAGGATCCATACTGTGACAACTGACCGAAAAGCTGGGGAGACATCAGTGATGATGTCTGATCTAGATGATCTGAGAAGGATTTTGGCGTATATTACCGAAAGTAAAATAAATTCGGCGCTAGAGGCTGAAGAAAATATTGTTGTCGAAGCCAATAAGACACAAATTCTGAATGAAGGAGCTATTTTGGCTATTGAGCCAAAGCCACCAGATAAAAAAGAAGTGGTCAAAGTAAACGTCGATAAGCAGCGTCTGGACTACATATATGACGAAGAACCCTTAGGCTTCGAAAAGGATCTGATGGCACCATAAAAAATGTAGCCACAAGACCTTTAGAAGAAATAGATCTTGGAGAAAAGGGGGATAAAATACCAACTTATATCAGCGCCAACGTCGACCAAAAGTTAAAGTCTGAGGTAATATCTTTATTAAAAGAATTTAAATAATTTTTTTCTTGGGACTATAAAGAAATGTCAGGTTAAGTAGGGATTTGGTTGAACTAGAGTTACCAATAAAAGCTGGAAAGAAACTAGTGAAGCAGACTCCCAGACGCTTTGCTCAAACAATAATGTTGAAAATCAAAGAGGAGATAGAAAGACTCCTCAAAATAATATTCATAGGAACTGCAAGGTATGTCGAATGGTTGGAAAACATAGTGCCAGTAATTAGGAAAAATGGAAAATTAAGAGTGTGCATCGATTTTAGAGATTTAAATGCCGCCACTCCTAAAGATGAATATGTTATGCTTGTGGCAGAAATGTTGGTCGACTCTGATGCCGGTTTTGAATATTTAAGTATGCTAGATGGTTATTATTGTTATAACCAAATTTTCATTACAAATGAAGATGTGCCGAAGTCGGCGTTTCGCTGCCCAGGGGCACTGGGAACCTATGAATGGGTTTTCATGCCATTCTGTTTGAAAAATGTCGGAGCGGCATATCAAAGGGTAATGAATTCTATGTTCCATGATTTTATTGAAGATTTTATGCATGTTTATATTGATGATATTGTAATAAATTTGAACAGTAAATCGGTTCACCTGCAACACCTTCGAGAGTGTTTTGAAAGGATGAGGAAATATGGATTAAAAATGAATCCATTAAAATGTGCTTTTTGTGTGCAGGCAAGTGATTTTCTTGGCTTTGTCGTGCATAAAAAAGGCATAAAAGTGAATCAAAGCAAGACCAAAGCCATCATGGATGTCAAACCTCCGTCGACCAAAAAGGAACTTCAGTCTTTGTTGGGAAAGATAAATTTCTTAAGGAGGTTCATATCCAACTTAAATGGAAAAACCAAAGTATTTTCACCACTACTCCGACTGAAGAATGAGGATTTCGTTTGGCAAGAGGAGCATCAAGAGGCTTTCGATAAAATCAAAGACTACTTAGTGAAGCCTCCAATATTGGAACCTCCTGTTAGACATAGGCCTATGAGGTTATATATTGCAGCCTCAAATTCGACTATAGGAAGTATGTTAGTCCAACAGGACGAAAAAGGTGTCGAGAGACTTATATATTATCTTAGTCGAATGCTTAATGATCCTGAAACTAGGTATAGTGATATAGAAAAACTATGCCTTTTCTTGTATTTCTTTTGTATTAAATTAAAGCAATATATAAATCCTGTTGATGTGTATGTATCTTCTCATTTCAATATTATTAAGAACATGTTGTCCAAACCGATTTTACATAGTCGAATTGGTAAATGGGATTTAGCATTAACAGAGTATTCTCTGACTTATGCGCCCTTAAAAGCAATGAAGGGACAAGTGGTGGTACATTTCTTGGTCGACCATTCAATGGTTGGTATGCCTCAGAATTATGTAGATCTAGCGCCATGGAAATTATACTTTGATGGTTCTAGCCATAAAAGTGGAGTTGGAATAGGAGGAGTATAATTTCCCCCAGTAGAATTCCAGCAGAGTTCAAGTATAGAATCGACGGTATATGTAAAAATAATGAAGTATAATACGAGTCTTTAATAACATGACTTGAACTAATGCTAGAATTAAGGGCAAGGAACGTCAAAGTAATGGGAGACTCTGAATTAGTAATTAAACAAGTATAAAAGGAATATAGATGTGTTAAAGAAAATTTAATCATGTATTTTGTGATTACTATTAGATTGTTAAAGCAATTTGAACAAGTGAGTATTCGACACATACCTTGACGAGAGAATGAAGAGGCTAATGACCTAGCATAATATGCTTCAGGATATAAAAAAGACAAAAATGAAGAACTTATTCAGGTAAGAGAAAGTTCGAGCAACTTGGTTATCTCCTTCAGATTTGTCAATAATAAAGTTAGGGGTTGTAGATGCCAAATTTTTTCATATTTTAACTATTGACAATGGGCAAGAGAATGATTGGAGAAAGCCATTGGCCGACTATATGTGCATCCCTACGGGGTCGACAGATCGTAAGATCAAGTATCGCACCCTCCGTTATGTATTGATAGAGAACAAATTATTTAATAAAACTGCTGAAGGAGTATTGCTTAAATGCCTTGGAGAAAGTGAGGCATATGTAACAGTGTCAAATGTGCATAGTGGAGCATGTGGCGCACATCAAGCAAGACACAAAATGAAATGGATTTTGATGCGTTTAGGTGTCTATTGGCCTTCAATGATAAAATATTTCATCGAATTTGCTAAAGTTTGTCAAGAATTCCAAGTGCATGGGGGTATACAACATGTTCCTGCAAGTGAATTACATGCAATTATAAAACCCTGGCCATTTAGAGGATGGGATTTAGATGTGATTGGAGAAATAAAACCAACGTCACCAAAATAGAAAAGGTATATTTTAGTTGGTATTTATTATTGTTGTACCCCAAAATTTTCCCTCTCATTTCTCAAGTAATCTCTCACAAGATCTGCTTTCGTTCAAGATTGCACAAGGGTTGATCAGCTCAAGACACCCTCCTCTAGTACTGATAACTTAAATCTAGGGTTTGAGTTTGCAAAAGGATAAATGGACTTTTAATGCCCCATATGAATTTCATGGATCATTTTGGACCCTCAATATTGCTCATGTCAAGTTTCAAGTGTTGGATCACATTTTTGCTCAGTCAATTTATCAGGTGACCTAAAATCAGCTGTATTGGGGAAAAAGTCAGATGTGGTCAATTTACAGTCAAACTTCATAATTTTTGGTCCATATCAACATTATGAACTCATATATGTCGTTTTATCAAGTTTTGATCACAATTCCTCAAGAAATTTGATCAGATCATCAAAAGGGCAAAATGGTCAAAATTAGAGTTTTGATTGAGAAGGAGCAATTTCTGATTTTTGACCTAGCAAATGTTTGATTGGTTTAAGTCATGATCTCAAGGATTAAAATGCATCATTTTTACCTAATGGCATGGCTCAAAACATTTCTTAAGATCAATTGATTGACAGATGAATTTCAGTCAACTGATGAAAAGTCAATTGTACATTGAAAAGTCAAACTTTGACTTTTTAATCAAAATCAAGTATCTAAGATTACAATTCATCAAAACATGTTAAAATATGAAACTTATTCATCAATAAATCAAAAAGTCAAGATTTCATTTAGAAATTTCTAAACTTAGAAATTTTTCTAAGTGTTTGAAAATTCATATTTTTTTACAACTTTGAGCCAATTTTTCACCATGATGCAAGATGATTCAAAAGAAACTTCCAACATGAAAGTTGTATATCTCAATTAGATCTAAAACATTTTAAAACAAAAATTATCCTAGAAATGCATGGATTTCATGTTATGATTTTGTGAATACATGTTCATGAAACTTGGAAACATAGTGAAATTTTGCCCTAGTTTAGGCAGGATTTTGACCTAACTTCACGGTAATTTTTCACATAGTTCCAAGATGAATTTTCAAAAATTTACAACATAGAGGTTGTAGAGGATGTTACAAGATTTCCAAAATGTCCAATAACTCATTGAGATCATACTTGAGGAAGGATAATCGAAGGCAAGAAGTTAGGGTTTTCAAACTTGAATTACAAGTCATTTCTTGATGACCACATGAACCAAATCCATGCTAGGCTGCATAATATTTACTTTGCAGACCTCAAACTTGTTTGAAACTCCATAATTAATGTTTTTCACAGCTTCTAGAAGGTTTAATCTAAGCATTCAATGCATTGCCCGTGCTTAATACCATTTTAGGAAGAAAGGCAACATTGCCATTTTGGAAAAGTGGCTTTATGCATAAAGTCCACTCTTCTTGAGCCTCTAACTTGTTTATTCAGAAAACACTCAACATACAAAGTCAGATAAACATGTTTAAAGCTTGTAACCACTATAGATAGTCTTGTACTATGCATTGGGAGAGTGTGTATCAAGCTTGCTTCAAAAAAAAGAAAAAGAGCCATAACATGTGAACTTGTACTTCTGATCAACAAAAGCTCTCAAAACCTTTTCCTATACATTGAGACACTATTATGCAACTTAGCACACGAGCTTGAACACCCTAAAACACTCCCAAACTCCCTCTAGCCAGAAATTTCCTAAAACCACCATTATTGTGCAAATTCTGACTTTACATATCAAACTTCAATTTCCCTCGTGCGTTCTTCGGTCTTTTAGTTCCTAAAGCTTCCTTACATCAAATAAAACTCATCCATGTCCATGTTACACGACTGTAACTCCATTTCCATCATCCTCCATAACCAAAAATAGAGCACTGCACATTGACTTATCCAAGCCATTTCAGCCACTCTCAACTCAAGCTAAGCATTGCATTAGCTTCCTAGAGACTCAAAGAAGCTAACCTGATCATTGCAGCACCTTGAATCAAGCTCAAACTCATTTCACGATTTCCAGTTTTGAGGTATATTTTTTGAACTTCTATCTTCTCATTTAGGCATTGATAGACTTGCATTTGTGAAGATAAAATGTAGACATCATTGCCCTGAAGCTGTGCATGTACATAGATTTCATTTATATTGGTTGGGCTAGGATAATTTTAGGATTGAACTTTCTGAAATATTTAGGTCAGAATTTGGTACTTTTAAAAATTCTCATTCATCTTTGATTTATAGCTTATGGTATTTATATGGTTGGATTCGTATGGAAAAATGGAGCAACTTTCATGTTTGCACTTTTCATTTTTATTGAGAAATGGTGAGGTTACAGGACCCATGGCTGGAGGTTAAAGATGGAGTTATATTCAGGGTATTACTTATGTTACATATTTATTGTTTTGTTTATATCAACGGATGTATAGCCACCCCAGTGGTAAAGCGCGCGTATGTAACCTTTGGGACCTGGGTTCGAGTCCTAGTGGTACCCTTTTGTTCATTTTTCACATTTTTATGTTTCTTTTTTGCAGCCAGGCGCCTGGGCCTCCCCCTTTGGGCCTTCCCCTTTTTTGCTTTCTCTAACCCCCTGCATTGCTTTTGCACCTGGCCCAACTTTAATTTTTATTTCATTTTCTTTTTTTATTTTATTTTCATTTCATATTTTCTTTATTATTTTTATTATTATTATTATTATTATTATTATTATTATTATTATTATTATTATTATTTTTATTTTTATTAATAAAAAATCCAAAAATATTTTTATTTATTATTTACATTTATTTAGTTTATTTTCTTTATAAAACAAAAAGAACAAAAAATATTTTCTTAACAATTTAATTTTTTTTAATAAATAATAATTAGATTTAGGTTTTTGATTTCTTAATTAAAATTAACTTAGAACTTAGGTTTCTTTGAATTAATTAATTTCATATTATTTTCATTAATTTAAAACCTTTCCATATGAAAAACCCTAAAAACATTTTTAACTTAATTTCTTTCTTAATTAATTTAGGTTTAATTTTTCTTAATTTAATTAATCATTTTCTTTAATTAGGTTAAAACCCTTTCATAAAAAACCCTAAAAACATTTTTAACTTAATTTTTTCTTAATTAATTTAGGTTTACGTTTAGTTAATTTTTTAATTAATCATTTTCAAAATTAGGTCAAGACTAAACCCCTTTCATAAAAAATCAAATAAAAATCATTTCCTTTTTCATTTGCACTTGTACATTATTTATTCAATTTCTTGTACAATATTCAATATGGTTGTAATAGATAAATAGGTTTAATTTTATTGCAAAATCCCCATTTGTAAATTTGTATACCCCCTCCCCTAATGATGTAATAGCTTAGTAATTTTACTTTCCGCAATTTATCGCTTTATATAAATACTAGTAAATTAGGGTTTGTATGGAAAGATAAAATCAACATGTTAGCGAACCCAAATTCAAGATAAACAAGCATGTAAATCAACACATTACGCACTTACACCCTTAGGGTAATTCCACTTTGTTGCCTTACAAGAATGGCCATGTTATGCATGTGGGATATCTTAGCAAAAAGCAATCAAAAATACAAGATCATAGTCCCTCGATGACGCTATAAATGTTTCATTTCAAAATGATCTTAGTCCCTTAAAGAGAAATGCTAAGATATCTCATAACATTGCTATCATGGCTATACGATGACCCACGCCCGTCCCTTTACATCCAAAGATAAAGCTTCTTACCAAATCAATGGTAAGATTGCAATATCAAAGTAAAGGAAGAAATGAACAAATACTTTTGAGTAGGTAGATTATTCCTAGTTTCTTGCTCAATTTCAAATTAAAAACTCTTGCTTATTTTCAAAACAAACGTAAAACACCCAAGTCAGTTCTCCCACCATATCATAGAACTGGCGATTCTGCTGGGGAGAAGCTTAAAAGTGGGGTTACCTTAGGGTTAGATCACCTTTATTTACTTTCATTTGTTTGAATTGTTTGCTTTACATTTTGCTTCCTTGTTTGGGTTTGTTCTAATCCTCTACCCGGATTTGGGATACCTTATAGGTAAGTAGAAATACATTGTGGAAACTGTGCAGGGTATACCGATATGGTCTAAGCAATAGTTACATTAGTGTGACATATTTGTGGGTGCCGGTAGACCTTGAGTAGTCAAGGAGAATACGGGGCCGCTGAGTGATGTCATGAAGCACTAATTGACTTTAGAACCTTTACTTTACCAACTTGGCCATTAGGACGTAGTGAGATAACCGGCTTTGGTGCAGTCCGAAGTTGGTTGATACTCGATACTACACCCATTGAGGTTTGACTTTTCGGGATATTTTGGTCGCCGTGAAAGAGGCTTGTGCTGAAACAATGCCCGAGAAGACTGATCAATGATATTGAGATCCCTTAGAACCCGATTACTATTACTAGGACAGGTTGAGCCAACTAAACTTCAAGAGGGTACTTACCTATGAGACTCCATACAAGCCTAAACCTAAGGACTTGTTTGCCTTGTTTGTATATACTTACTTGTATATGACATCATAAACATCAGAACATCATACTCATTCTCACTAACCATTTCAAGGATTTTTAGGATTTATCTTTGTTCTGTTTTATAGGACATGGCTTATATCCGCATGAATACTATCCAAGTCAATCTCGTAAGAATTCCTCCTCAACTCAAAGAGTTAGCATCAAGGGTTCTGGAGAATTCTCCATTCACAGAAAGACATGGTCGCCTCCTAAGCTTTGTTACCTCTAACACTGATGAAGATATGATGAAGGTGACGTTCCAATTCTTTGACCCTCTACACCATTGCTTCACTTTTCCCGATTATCAACTTGTACCAACTTTGGAAGAATTCTCCCAACTCTTGAGGATTGCCATTCTCAATCAACTACCATTCAACGATACGGAAAGAGATCCAAAACCTGAGGAGATTTCCCAAGTGTTGCACCCCAAAATTTTCCCTCTCATTTATCAAGTAATCTCTCAAAAGATCTTCTTTGGTTCAAGACTACACTAAGGTTGATCATCTCAAGATACCTCCTTAAGCACTGATGATTGAAAATGAGGGTTTGAGATTGCACAAGGATAATTGAAATTTTAATGGCCCGTATGAATTTCATGGATCATTATGGACCCTCAAGATTGCTCATGTCAAGTTTCAAGTCTTGGATCACATTTTTGCCCAGTCAATTGATCAGTTGACCTAAAAATCAGTTGTATTAGGAAAAAGGTCAATTGTGGTCAATTTACAGTCAAACATCATAATATTGGATCCATATCAACCTTATGAACTCATATATATCATTTAATCAAGTTTGCACCACAATTCCTCAAGAAATTTGATCAGATCATCAAAAGGGCAAAATGGTCAAAATTAGGGTTTTGACTAAGGAAGTGCAATTTCTGATTTTTGACCTAGCAAAATGTTGATTGGTTGGAGACATGATCTCAAGGGTCCAAATGCATCATTTTGACCTAATGGCATTGCTTAAAACATTGCTCAAGATCGATTGATTGACATATGAATTTTCAGTCAACTGTACACTGAAAAGTCAAACTTTGACTTTTTGGTCAAAATCAAGTGTCAAAGATCAAAATTCATCAAAACATGTCAAAATATGAAACTTGTTCATCAAGAAATCAAAAAGTCAAGATTTCATTTTGGAAAAGTCAATTTCTAAATTAGAAATTTTTCTAAGTGTTGGAAATTTCATAGTTTTTCATAACTTTGAGCCAATTTTTCACCATGATGCAAGTTGATTCAAAGGAAACTTTCAACATGAAAGTTGTAGATATAAATGAAATATGAAACAGTGTAGAACACAACTTCTCCTAGAAATGCATGGATTTCAAGTTGTGATTTTGTGAATACATGTTCATGAAACTTGGAAACTTAGTGAAATTTTGCCCTAGTTTAGGCAAGATTTTGACCTAACTTCATGGCAATTTTTCAAATAGTTTCTAGAGGAATTATCAAAAATGTTCAACATAAAGGTTGTAGAGGATGTTACAAGATATCCAAAATGTCAAAGAACTCATTGAGATCATGCTTGAGCAAATAGAATCGAAGACAAGATGCTGGACATTCATTCTTGAATTATAGGTCATTTCCATGATGAACAAGAATTCAAATCCAAGCCTAGGCTGCATAATCTTTGCTTTGCAGGCCTCAAACTTGTTTGTCACTCCATAATTAATGGTTTACATAACTCTTTAATCCCTTATCCACTTGGTTTGAGCTTTGTCCAAAATAATTTTCCATTTATGGCACAAAGTTGTCATTTCCATTTTGATAAAGCATCACTTTTGCAATTGTCAACTTCTTGAGCTTTGCACTTGTTCTTTCTGCACACACAACCCCTATAACCCAAAATCAATGTGTCTAAAGCCTCTTTGAACTCAAGCCATGCTTGTACTATACCTTGAAACAATACTTCCATTTTTCTTCAAAATCAAGTAACATAGCCATAAGTATGTATCTTGTGCTTCTGACCCTCTCAAGTCCAACAATCTTTTCCATACATATGCATAAGTTGTTTGCAAGCTAACCCACGAATACACAAGCTCTTAAACTCATCCAAACTTAGAACTTCATCACAAACAACCATTGTTGCATATTCTGACCAAGACTTCAAACTTCCATTTCCCTCGTGCGTTTCTTAGCTTTTCAGTTTCAAAAGCTTCCTCACATCAAATACAAACCCTCCTTGACCCTGCTTGCAGACTGTAACACCATCTTCATCAACTTCCAAGTTCAAAAACAGAGCATTGCAGTTGGACTTCTCCAGATCATTCCAGCCACTTTCAGTTCAAGCCAACCATTGCATTAGCCTCCTAGAGGTTCAAGGAAGCTAACCTGATCATCACAATCACTTAAAAAAAGCTCAAACCCATTTCACGATTTCCAGTTTTGAGGTATTTTTCTTGAGCTTCTACCTCTTTATTTAGGCATTGTTAGGCTTGCATTTGTGAAGATAGAATGTAGATATCATTACCCTGAAACTATACATGTCCATAAATTTCATTTATGTTGCTTGAGCATGGAGAATTTTAAGTTTGAAATTGCTTAAACATTTAGGTCAGAATTTAATACTTTCATAAATTCATCCTTATCTTTGAATGTTAGCTTAAGTTAGTTACATGGTTGGATTCGTGGTGGAAAAATGCACAAGTTTCATGTTTACACTTCTGAAAATGGTTGAGAAATGAACAAGTTTGAGATCCTTTGGCTGGAGGTTGAAGATGAAGTAGAGTCAGGGCAAAATTTGTGTTATGTATTTATTGTTGTGTACAAGTTAACGGATGTATCACCACCGCAGTGGTTAAAGCACGCGCCTGTCACCCTTTGGACCTGGGTTCGAGCCCCAACGTTCATTTTACCTTTTTTTGTTATATTTTCTGTTTTTCTCTCTTTTTTGTTTGTAACAGGAGTTGAGCTTTCCTCCTTTGGGCCTTTATTTTTGCTGACTCCCCCCCCCCCCCCCCCCCCCCCCCCCGATTATGTTTCATACACCCTGGTCCTTTTATTTTTATTATTTTATTTTCTTTTTCTTTATACTATTTTTTTCTTCATATTACTTATTATTTTTATTATTATTATTATTATCATTATTATTATTTATTAATAAAAATATAAAAAATATTTTATTTATTATTCATACTTACTTATTTATTTTCTCTATAAATACAAAAAAGACCAAAAACATTTTCTTTTAACAAATTAATTTCTTTTTATTAATTAATATTTAGACTTAGGATTAATTATTATATTACTTTATTTTCTTAATTTAAATTAATTTAGAACTTAGGTTTATTTTAATTAATTAATTTTTCTATTATTTTTAATTTAAAAACCTTTTCATAAAAAAACCCTAAAAATCATTTTAATTAATTCCTTTTCTTAATTAGTTTAAGTTAATTTTAGTTTAATTTTTCATTAATCTTTTTCTAAAGTAGGTCAAGATTAAAAACTTTCATAAAATCAAATAAAAAGCATTTCTTTTTCCATTTTTGCATTCTTGCATTTTATCTTCAATTTTGTACAATATTCAATATGGTTGTAGTATTTAATTAGATTTAATTTTCTTGTAAATTCCCCATTTTTAAATTTGTACACCCCCTCCCCTATTGATGTAATAGCTTAGTATTTTTATTTTCCGCAATTTAATGCTTTATATATAAATGCTAGTAAATTAAGGTTTGTATGGAAAGATTAAAATCAACAAGTTAGCAAACCCTAATTAATGATAAACAAGCATGTAAATCAACACAATTTCACACTTACACCCTTAGGGTAAATCCACTTTGTTTCCTTATGAAAATGGCCATGTTATGCATGTGGGATATCTTAACAAAAAAAAAATCAAAAATACAAGATCATAGTCCCTCGATGACGGTATCAAAGTTGCCTTTCAAAATGATCCTAGTCCCTCAAAGAGAATTGCTAAGATATTTCACAACATTGTTATCATGGCTATATAATGACCCACGTCCGTCCCTTTACATCCAAAGATAAAGCTTCTTACCAATCAATTGTAAGATAGCAATATCAAAGGAAAGGAAGAAATGAACTAAGACTTTTGAGTAGGTAGATTGTTCCTAGTTGATTGCTCAATTTCAAATCAAACACTCTTGCTTATTTTCAAAACCAACACAACACTTTCAAAAAAACTTTCAGAAACATTTTCCAAACATGAAATATTTTCAAAAAGATCAACACTTTGTATACGTTCTTACGATCGAGAACTATTACAAAGTTTGCCTAAACGATGGCGCCTTTTCAAAATACTTTCAAAAACAACACAAAGCATATTTTCAAACAAAAGCAGGTGATCTAGCAAGCAACTAAGATCCCATAGATGACTATGGATGAAAAGGGTGCTAACACCTTCCCTTTTCATAATCTACCCCCCGAACTCAAGAAAAAATCTCAAAGGTCCTTCCTGTTCTTTTCAACCTTTCCTTTTGGATAAAAGAAAAGTAGGTGGCGACTCTCGCTAACCGCAACATTTGTAATAAAACGTAAAATAACCAAGTCAGTTCTCCCACCATATTACAGAACTAAAACTCTGCTGGGGAATATCCTTAAAAATGGGGTTCCCTTAGGGCTAGATCACCTTTATTTGCTTTCATTGTTTGATTTGTTTGCTTTATTTGGGCTTAAATCCTCTACCTGGATTTGGGATACCTTATATGTAAGTAGCAATACATTGTGGAAACTATGCGGGGTATACCGACATGATCTAAGCAATAGCTACGTTAGTGTGACATATTTGTGTCTACCGGTAGCCCTTGAGTAGTCAAGGAGAATACGGGGCCGCTGAGTGATGTCATGAAGCACTAACTGACTTTAGAACCTTTACTTGACCAACTTGGCCCTTAGGACGTAGTGAGATGACCGACTTTGGTGCAGTCCAAAGTTGGTAGATACTCGATACTATACTCATTAAGGATTGGCTTTTTGGGATATTTCGGTCTCCATTAAAGAGGCTTGCGCTGAAACAATGTCCGAGAAGACAGACCAGTGATATTGAGCTCCTTTAGAACCCGGTTACTATTTCTAGGACAGGTTTGAGCCAACTAAACTTCAAGAGGGTACTTACCTATAAGACTCCATGCAAGCCTAAACCTAAGGACTTTTTTGTCTTGTTTGTATATATTTACTTGTACATAACATCATAAACATCATAACATCATACTCATACTCACTAACCATTTCAAGGATTTTTGGGATTTATCTTTGTTCTGTTTTATAGGACATGGATTCTATTTGCAGGAAAACCATTCAAGTCAATCTCGTAAGGAACCCTCCTCAACTCAAAGAGTTAGCATCAAGGGTTCCTGATAATTCTCCATTCATCGAAATACATGGTCGCCTCCTAAACATGGTTACCTCCAACACTGATGAAGATATGATGAAGGTGCTCTTCCAATTCTTTGATCCTCTACACCATTGCTTCACTTTTCCCGATTATCAATTTGTGCCAACTTTGGAAGAATTCTCCCAACTCTTGAGGATTCCCATTCTCAATGAACTACCCTTCAGCGGTACGGAAAGAGATCCAAAACCTGAAGAGATTGCTCTAGCCATACACTTGCAACAATCTGATGTCACAACTAATTGGGAAACAAGGAGTGGTGTCAAAGGTTTCTTGGCCAAGTTCTTGTTTGATAAAGCTCAAGATTGTTGGAACTCCATGGAATTACAATATTTTCAAGAAATTGTGGCCCTTCTCATCTATGGGATGGTTTTGTTTCCAAATACTGATCAACTCATAGATGTAAACACCGTCAAAATCCTCATGTATCGTAATCGGGTGCCTACTTTATTAGGAGACATCCTATATTATTTTCACTATTGCACTATGAGGAAGAGAGGTATCCTCATGTGTTGTACTCCTCTCTTGGCAAGATGGTTTATCTTGCATCTTCCCCAATTTATATTAAAGAATGAGCATGGTTCAAGGTGGTCCCATAGGTTGATGACACTCTGACATTCAGATATTCATTAGTGTTCCTGATCTTTGGAGAATGTCACTATCGTTGACCGTTGTGGAGAATTCGCTAATGTACCTTTACTTGGAATTAGAAGAGGTATCACTTATAACCCCTGCTTAGCCTTACGACAGTTTGGTTACGCCCGAAGGGATGGTGCACATGAGATGCTTATCCAAGGAGTGGTATTCGACTACGAGAATGACAATCAAGGTTATCTTCAGAGGTTTATCCGAGCTTGGAGGATGTTGAACAAGGTGGATAAAAAGACACTGGGACACAATAATTCCATTCCTCTTGATCCTTACCTTAAGTGGGTGCGAACTCGAGCTCAGAAAATTGTGATACCTTATCCTTCAATCTTACCAGTTATCATGGAGGATGTGGTTGAAGGAGATGTTCCCTACATCATCCTCTATCTCGACATGCCTACCTCTCTCGAAGACTTGCAAAAGGTATGGATTCAGCTGAAAGAAGAACGAGATACTTTCGAGGCTCAATTCTATTCTAGTGAGAAGAGGGTCTTGGAGCTTACGGAGCAGCTACAAGAAGAGAAAAGTATGAACACCTATCTCGCACCGAAGAGGATGCGTTCAGTCTTTTTATCTTAAAAAGTTATTTTGTAAGCCCAAGAGGCATGATGTAATCTTTCTTGTTTTGTTTAATTAAAATTGATGTTTTTTCATTCTTTTGTCTATACAAATTTAAATCTCATTAATCCTTGAAATCATTTGCATATACATATTCCATGCATCATAACATGCCAGGTTTTCGCATAATAGGTTTCCTTATCTTTCTGCTTTTTATTTCAGCAAGATGGATCTAGAAAAAACTGTGAAGGATCTCCAAGCCCAAAATTCTTAGTTCCAGGAAACTCTACTGGCTCTAGCCAAGGGGAAACAAGACATGATGGCTTTGCTGGCAGTCAAGAAGAAGCTCAAGAAGAAAGCTCTACTCAACATGGGTAGAAGGTTCAAGGAGACAGTCTGTCAAATCCCATTAGGAGGAGATTCATCTGAAGAGGACGAGAACCAGATTGGTGAGGTCAAGAGTACTCAGGCTGACTGTGTTAATGATCAAGTATCTGATGATGATTATTTCGACGAGCAGTATCCACCCTCTGATATCAAATATAAGCAGTTAGAAGATAAATTGAAAGCTGTTGAAATCCAAGTCGTCCCCGGTTTAGATTTTGATGATTTGGGTTTGATCTCTGGGGTAGTCATTCCCCACAAATTCAAAATACCAATCTTTGCAAAGTACGATGGGGTTTCTTGTCCAAAACTCCATTTGAAATCTTATGTGCGCAAGATACAGCCGCACACTGCTGATAAGAAGCTATGGGTTCACTTTTTCCAATAGAGCTTGGCTAGAATGCAACTTGAATGGTTTTATTACTTCGATGGTTCTCGTATCAATACTTGGGTGGATATAGCTACCGCATTCTACCATCAGTGTCAGTACAACACCAACTTGGCACCAACGAGGGTTCAATTACAAGACATGACTATGGGAAGGAATGAAGAATTTAAAGAATATGCACAAAAGTGGAGAGACCTTGCTAGTTGGGTTCAACCACCCTTAACTAATAGGGAGAACATCACATGTTCATGGGCACTTTATCTGGTCCTTTTTTTAATTTGTTGGTTGGCTTCTCTTCTTCTTGTTTCACCGAATTAGTCTTAATCGAAGAAAGATTTGAAAGCGGCATTAAAAGTGGAAAGATCTCTGGAATCTACCTCTACTTCAAATCTTGTCAAGAAACCTTTTGTTGCAAAGAAGGAAGTTAATGATGTGTACAGGGAAAGGGCCCGTACCAAGAAGAATGATCATTCGTCTGTCAATGCCGTCAGAATCTCCAATCCAACTCCTACTCCAAGACCATCTGCAAATCATCAATGTTTTGAAACTCCAAGAAGACAATTTACGAGGTTAGGCATGTCATTGTCTTAAGCCCTTCAACATTTTCTCAAGGATAATTTGGTGACATTGCATGACCCTCCTGCCAATCCTGATACCTCGTCACCAAAGTATAATTCGAACACTAAATGTGCTTACCACTCAAGCAGCCCCGGGCACAAGACTGACCAGTGCTGGGCCTTGAAGAACAAAATCCAAGATTTGATTGATAACAAGACTATCGAGTTTGATCCTCCTCCAACACCGAATGTAATTACTGCTCCAATGCCGAAGCATGACAAGAGTGTTAATGTTGTCGAAGATACAATTTTTGTTGCCTCTGTTGAAGAATTGACTACTCCGGTGAATATAATAAAAAACAATCTGTTAAAAGTTGGGATCTTCCCTGGCTGTGTAAAAGACTGTGTGTGCTGTACAAGACAACTCAATGGATGTGAAGGGCTGAAGAAAGGAATTCAACGCCTGATGGATAGCCACAAAATTCTATTTGAGAAAACCCCGCTTACCGAAAGTTTGATTAACAAATGTGAAGACCTCTCCATTATTACCATATCAAACAAACCTCTTAGGATCACCTCCAAAGGTCCTATTAGGATTTAAAATGAACCCATTGTTGCTCCATTAATAATTACCAATCCCATACTAATTCCCTACTCTTCAAACAAGGCAGTACTGTGGAATTACGGTGCTGAGGTGTTCTATCATGGGATTAAACAAGACCCTTAGATCGAAGAAGAAAGAAATGAAAATGTTGGTAACATAGCTGGCTCAAGCAAAGTAACTAGAACTGAGAGAATATTTTCACCCAATATCTCGCCACCATTTGTTACAAAGACATCCATCCGCATTTCTACTGCCAAGCCAAGTACGGATACAAGAGAGAAGGAAAAAGTTGTTGAGCCAGTTGTAACTTAAATACCCTCCAAGGACGTTGCTGATGAAGAACCCTCCGCTCGTGAGATGGATGAGATCTTGAAGATAATAAAAAGAAGTAAATTAAAGATTGTGGAATAGTTGGGGCAAACCCATTCTAAGATTTCAATGTTGTCATTGTTGCTTTGTTCCAATGCCCATGCTCGGACATTAATCAAATTCCTGAAAAAGGATCATGTCCCCCATGAGACAACAATGGACCAATTTGAGAATTGCGTGGCTAGCCTGACAACTGATAATGGCTTGGGATTTTCAGTCGCCGACTTAACACCTCTTGGGAAGAACCACAATAAAGCTTTACACGTTTCTATCGAGTGCAAAGGGACTACCATAGCACATGTGCTAGTCGAAACTGGTTCTTCTTTGAATGTATTACCCAAGGGGGCGTAAGACCGTCTAGATTATGAAGGTTTAGTCTTAAATCCAAGTGATGTCATCGTAAGGGAGTTCGATGGATCAAAGAGGACTGTTCATGCGGAAGTAAATCTTCCAATCAAAGTGGGCTCCCAAGTCTTCAACTCCACCTTCTACATTATGGACATTCATCGTGCCTATTATTGTATGTTGGGTCGCCCGTGGATCCATAAATCTGGGGCAGTAACCTCAACTCTCCATCAAAAGCTTAAATATCCAGTCAAGGGAAGAATAGTCACCATCTGTGGATAAGAAGAGTTTATGGTAAGTCACCTTAATTCATTCAAATACGTAGAGATGGATGGAGAATTCATTGAGACCCCGTGTCAAGCCTTTGAGGTTGTACCACAAATGATCGTTGCTACCAAATGTTCCTCTGTTGAATCTGAAGTTTTTAAAGTCGTACCGAAGATGGTTTCAGTCAAATATGCTCGTGCGGCAATTGAAGAAGGAAATTGTGATGCTTTGGGGCAGCTCCTTGATATCCCATTCAAATCGGACAAGTTTGGTTTGGGATTCACCGTCAAAGCTCAGAAGTAAGTGAGGCGTGCTCATGCTGGAAAGCCACCTCTCCGCATTGGAAACCATGAAGTCAACATTGTGGGCGATTCGCATGAATAAGCTGCATTTGAAGATTGGATGTATCCCACTAAAACGGAGCTGAAGAATTGGCATGCAAAGGACTTTATGCCCGTCTCCTCCATTGAGGAGTAATCTACTTGTTATTGCTTTTCTTTCAATTCAAGAACATTTTGTCTGTAATATTCAACAATGACTTTTAAGCTGTGTGCCTGGCCCGGGGCACTTTGGTCCATTTGTCAAGGGTTTTATTTATATTCATCAAATCATATGATCATTCAATACATTGGACTCTTTTGCATTCAAATACTTGTGTTCATTATATTTCTTTTCTTTCAAATACATTTTCAAAAATAGCCATGTATCTTACATGCGCACACACACACACACACACACACACACACACATTCTTGCAGGTCCTCATCCACTCTGGATCTTATTGCCATTGACTCTACTATTGCCAAATATGACTTTGAATGCCCAATTAACCAAGCCGAAGATGAAAGCGAGGAAGATTGTGACATACCGGGAGAATTAGCCAGACTTCTATTACAATAAGAAAAAGTTATTCAACTGCACGAAGAGTCAATTGAAGTCATCAATCTAGGTACTGAGTCAGATAAAAAGGAAATCAAGATCGGCGCTAATTTGGAAAGCAGTGTCAAGAGAAGGTTGGTTCAGATGTTGCATGATTATGTGGAAGTATTTTCTTGGTCTTATGAAGATATGCCTGGGTTGGATACCGACATCGTAGTTCATCGTCTGCCGACCAAAGAAGATTGCCCTCCTGTTAAACAAAAGGTTCATTGCATGAGGCCTGATATGTATGAGAAGATCAAAGCTGAAGTGATGAAACAATTTGATGCAGGGTTCCTAGCTGTGACATCCTATCCCCAATGGGTTGCTAATGTAGTGCCAATGCCGAATAAAGACGGAAAGGTTCGCATGTGTGTAGACTATAGGGATCTGAATAGGGAAAGCCCCAAGGATGACTTCCCTCTACCATACATTGACGTCTTGGTCGATAATATTGCTCAGCATAAAGTCTTCTCATTCATGGATGGCTTCTCAGGCTATAATCAAATAAGGATGGCTCCCGAAGACATGGAGAATACTACTTTCATTATGCAATGGGGCACCTTCTGCTACAAGGTCATGTCATTCGGATTAAAGAATGCAGGGGCAACATATCAAAGAGCTATGGTAGCTTTGTTTCTTGACATGATACATCATGAAATAGAGGTATATGTGGATGATATGATTTCCATATCACAAACTGAAGAAGAACATCTCGATCACATGTACAAGCTATTCGAAAGGCTGAAAAAGTACAAGCTAAGGTTAAATCCTAACAAGTGCACGATCAGAGTTTGATCTGGAAAGCTTCTAGGTTTTGTTGTCAGCAATAAAGGCATAGAAGTTGATCCTGCCAAGGTAAAGGTCATCTAAAGAAATGCCAGTCCCTCAGTCTGAAATGGAATTTATAGGATTCTTGGGTCGTCTCAATTATATTTCTCTCTTCATATCTCACTTGACTGCTACCTGTGAGCTCATTTTCAAACTCTTGAAGAAAGATCAGGTAGTCAGATGGAATGATGAGCGCCAAGCTTCCTTCGACCAAAATCAAAGAATATCTACAAGAACCTCCTATTATCATGCCTCCAGTTGAAGGAAGACCCTTGATCATGTACTTGACAGTACTAGAGAACTCTATGGGGTGTGTTTTGGGCCAACATGACGAGTCATGCCGAAAAGAGCATGATATTTATTACCTGAGCAAAAAGTTTACCGACTGTGAAACCATTTGTTCACTACTCTAGAAAACTTGATGCGCTTTGGTATGGGCTGCTCGCCGGCTAAGACAGTATATGTTAACTCATACCACTATGTTGATTTCCAAAATGGACCCAATCAAGTACATTTTCGAGAAACCTACCCTTGTCGGACGGATAGCCAGATGGCAAATGATCTTGACTGAGTACGACATTTAATACACTGCACAAAAGGCCATCAAAGGAAGTGTACTAGAAGATCATTTGGCCCATCAAGCTATGGATGATTATCAGTCAATGGACTTCGAATTCCCTAATAAGAACATCATGCTGGTGACCGATTGCACGAAACCTGGATCGTACGAAGGACCTGAACAAGGATCCCGATGGACTATGGTCTTCGATGGGGCTTCCAACTCCTTGGGTAACAGAATTGGTGTTTTGATCATCTCTCCTGAAGGTTTCCACACTCCTTTCACTCTCAGACTATGATTCGATTGCACGAATATTATGGTCGAGTACGAAGCGTGCATTTTGGGTTTGAAAGTTGTCATTGACTTGAGGATCAAGCATTTGAATGTGTTTGGGGATTCTGCTCTAGTGATCAGCCAAGTAAAAGGAGACTGAGACACTAAACAACCTAATCTTATCCCTTACAAGGAACTTGTGATATCCCTAATTCCTTACTTCGAAGAGATCACTTTTGAGCACTTCCCTAGGGAAGAAAATTAGTTGGCTGACGCTTTGGCAACCATGTCTTCAATGTTCAAGGTCAGATGGGATAACGAGGCTCCTATGATTACGATTGAAAGATTCAACGAACCTGCACATTGTTGTAAGCTTGACACTGACGCGGAAAAGCCATGGTACCATGAGGTGATGAGATATCTTGAAGCACAAGAGTATCCAGAGGGAGCATCCATCAATGACAGAAAATTCTTACGAAGATTTGTAGCCAAATTCTTCCTAAGCAATGGAATATTGTACAAGCGCAACCATGAATCTACTCTACTCCGATGTGTGGACAAGAAAGAGGCAGAGGAAATCATGGAAGACATGCACGATGGTCTCTTTGGTACTCACTAAAGTGGACATACGATGGCCAAGAAAATCTTAAGAGTTGGCTACTATTTGTCAACAATGGATACTAATTGCCATCAACACTCGAGGACTTGTCACAAATGTCAAATATAAGCTGACAAGGTCCATGTGCCTCCTATCCCTCTGAACATCATGACTTCTCCTTGGCCCTTTGCAATGTGGGCCATTGATATGATTGGAGAAATCAAGCCAACCGCTTCCAACTAACATCGCTTCATTCTTGTCGCTATCGACTATTTCACCAAGTGGGTCGAAGCCGCCTCTTTTGCCTCAGTCACCAAGAATATGGTAGCCAGATTCATCAAACACAACCTCATTTGGCTCTATGGTATCCCCGAAAGGATCATCACCGACAATGGGACTAACCTCAACAATGCTATGATTACTGAGCTTTGCACTCAGTTTAAGATCAATCATTACAATTCTTCTCCATATAGACCAACAAAGAATGGTGCAGTCGAAGCGGCCAACAAAAATATCAAGAAGATTATGCAGTAAATGGTGGTAACCTATAAGGATTGGCATGAGATGCTACTGTTTGCTCTACATGGCTACCTCACTTCAGCTAGAACATCAACTGGGGCAACTCCCTTTTCTCTAGTCTATGGCATGGAAGTTGTTCTGTCAGTGGAAGTTCAGATTCCCTCGCTGAGGATTATGAATGAGGCAGGCCTAGGCGAAGACGAGTGGATTCAAATGAGATTGGATCAGCTGTACTTGATCAACAAAAAACGATTAGCTGTTGTTTGTCATGGTCAGACATACCAAAAATGGATGATCAAGGCTTTCAATAAAAAGATCAAGCCTCGAGTATATCAAGCTGGTGACTTGGTGATAAAACGCATCATTCTACCACAAGGCGACCCTAGAGGCAAATGGACTCCCACCTACGAAGGGTCGTTTGTTGTCAAGAGAGTGTTCTCTGGCGGTGCCATGATGCTGACTACCATGGATGGTGAAGAATCCCCACATCCTATAAACATGAACATAGTTAAAAAATACTACACATAAGAGACTTGCTAGGTTGACACACCTAGGCAAAATAAGGGTATCCCGGAAAACCAAAAGGTTTGGGCAAAACTTAGGGATATATGCAAAAGATTGTACACCCGGCACGTTGAAAACTCAAAAGGGAGACTTAGGAAAAAATGGGTATCGTGGTGGGCTGAAAACCTGAAAGGGCAGTCCAGGAAAAAGTTAAGGAGAAAGCGTATGCTTATGTCCTGTGGAATCACCACAATTAACTTTATCACCAAGGTCCAAGTCCAAAAGGTCCAAAATCAATCCAATCAACTTTTGTCAACAGCAAGGGGCATTCGAAGACATTGGGGCAATAGTAGAGTTGGAAGGAAATGAGATCATGTCACATGACTATTTGTTTTTGTTTTCAATTTTGTGTTCCTTTCGACGATTTCCTCTTACTAGGATCTCTGTCTCTTTATACAAAAACACCTATTCATGAGCAAATTATCAATACAAATATACTTTGAAGTGCAAACTTCCTGTCCTTGTTTTAAATGCAAACTTGTCCAATGACTAAAATTGAATGAACATATGCATATGAACATAATTAAATTTTTTTGGCACACATAACCTAAGCAGTAACAAGCACTTATTCAATGAATATGGAATACCCCCACATAGTTATTTCATTAACATCCTCCTAAACAAAGGTACTCACAAAAACTCTTTGCATAGGATAAATCTCCAACCAGAGTCTCAATCTATTGGCAGCTCTCTCTCCAGTTGAGTTGAATCTTATAAATAGAAGCCTCATGGATCTCTTCCTAAAAGGAACTCACCTCTTCAACAGGGTTTATTTCCCCAACAGGGTTTATTTCCCCAACAAACAACGAGTAGCATAACCCCCCAGCTGAGTACAAAATTCCCCAGCTGAGCCTGTTACCCCCAACTGAGTATATCCTCCCTAGCTGAGTCTGTCCTCCCCGACTGAGTCTACACTCTCCAGCTTGAGTTTGTCATTACAAATCATAGGGTTACAACCCCTAGTCCCCAGTAAAGTCATCAACAAAACTTTTGCTATCTCCAAAAGATACTATGAAGCCTAGACCCGACCATATATTAGCTGAATTTTCAAGTTACTATGAAGCCTGGACCTGACCAGATAATAATCAACTTCTCAAGTCACTATAGAGCATGGATCCAACCAGATAATAAATAGTGTAACCTTTTAACTAACTATGAAGACTGGATCCAACCAGATAATAGTTAACTTTGTAAAATACTATGAAACCTGGACCCGACCAGATATTAGTTTAACTCTTCAAAATATAGAGGAACCTGGACTCAACCAAACCAAGGTTTAACTTGTTTTCCCTAGTAGAGTTTACCTCTACCCCAACAAGTTTTTGTGAATCCTGGATCCGACCAGATAGAAATTACCCTTAGAATTTAGTTGTGAAGCCTGGATCCGACCAGATAACAACTAAATCCCCAACAGTTTATTGTGAAACCTTGACCCGGCCAGATAACAATTAACTTTATCAACCTCAGAAATCTGCAAAGCCTGGACCCGACCAGAAATCAGTTTTCCAGCAAGTTATTGTGAAACCTGGAGCCCGATCAGATAACAATTAACTGTGATCCCCCAGAGAGACACTGTGAAGCCTGGACTTGACCAAATAATAGTAAAACTTTCCAAAAACCATGAAACCTGGACCCAACGAGATAGTAGTTACCACTTCAAGTTACTACGAAGCCTGGATACAACTAGATAACAGTTAACTTCTGTATACCCAACAAGTTGTTTTGAAGCCTGGATCCGACTAGATAGCTATTCAATTTCAAGAAATTTTCTGCAAAGCCTGGAATCCGACCAAATAATAGTTAATTTATCTCTTCCCCAGTAAGCCACCGTGAAGCCTGGACCCGACCATATAGCAGTTGACTTACTCATTCTCAGTAAATTATGAAGCCTGGATCCGACCAGATAACATCTGACGTTCAAGAGATATTTCCCAGCGGAAACATCCTTTCAACAACGTTTGAAGATATGTATATTCTTCATCCCCAATGGAAACCCGGGCGTCAACTTCCAAAAACTCCTTAGCAATAGTCAGGGATTTATTTTCACAAACAAAAACATACATCTCACATTCATACATCATAGCATGTACATACAAAATTCATTTAGCATAATACCACATCTAGTGAATATCATGCATACATCTGCATTTTACTAACTCTTTTTCTCACAGGTAAAACATCAAGTTTTAGTATAAAAACTCAACAAGAGATTTGTACTGATACTTCTTCCAGTGTTTACCAACATTTCTCTAAATGGCATCTATAAGCCCATTCATAATCCATCTTCGAGTGCAAATTTATGGGCACTCTAGTGTTCAATCATCTTTCACCTTCAAGTCACGAATGGCGGATCCGCCAATCTAACTCTTCAGGTTTAAGAAGATTGAACAAGTTCAGCTGTTGTAACCCAAAATTTTCCCTCTCATTTATCAAGTAATCTCTCACAAGATCTCCTTTGGTTCAAGACTGCACTAGAGTTGATCAGCTCAAGATACCTCCTCCAGCACTGATGACTGAAAATTAGGTTTTGAGATTGCACAAGGATAAATGAACTTTTAATGCACCATATGACTTTCATGGATCAATATGAACTCTCAATATTGCTCATGTCAAATTTCAAGTCTTGGATCACATTTTTACCCAGTCAATTGATCAGTTGACCTAAAAATCAACTGTATTGGTAAAAAGGTCAATTATGGTCAATTTACAGTCAAACTTCATAATTTTGGATCCATATCAACCTTATGAACTCATATATATCATATGATCAAGTTTGGACCACAATTCCTAAAGAAATTTGATCAGATCATCAAAAGGGCACAATGGTCAAAATTAGGGTTTTGACTGAGGAAGTGCAATTTCTGATTTTTGACCTAGAAAATGGTTGATTGGTTGGAGACATGATCTCAAGGGTTAAAATGAATCATTTTAACCTGTGTCATGGCTCAAAACATTTCTCAAGATCAATTAATTGACAGATGAATTTTCAGTCAACTGATCAAAAGTCAACTATACACTGAAAAGTCAAACTTTGACTTTTTGTTCAAAATCAAGTGTCAAAGATCACAATTCATCAAAACATGTCAAAATATGAAACTTGTTCATCAAGAAATCAAAAAGTCAAGATTTCATTTTTGAAAAGTCAAAATTTCTAAACTTAGAAATTTTTCTAAGTGTTGGATACTTCATATTTTTTAATAACTTTGAGCCAATTTTTCACCATGATGAAAGATGATTCAAAGGAAACTTTCAACATGAAAGTTGTAGATATAAATTAGATATAAAACATTGTAGAACATAAATTCTCCTAGAAATTCATGGATTTGAAGTTATGATTTTGTGAATACATGTTCATGAAACTTGTAAACTTAGTGAAATTTTGCCCTAATTTAGGTAGGATTTTGACCTAACTTCATGGCAATTTTTCACATAGTTCCAAGAGTAAATTTCAAAAATGTGAAACATAGAGGTTGTAGAGGATGTTACAAGCTTTCCAAAATGTCCAAGTAAAAGTTGAGATCATTCTTGAGCAAAGAGAAATGAAGACAAGAAGTTGGACATTCATTCTTGAATTATAGGTCATTTCCATGATGAACAAGAATCAAAATCCAAGCCTAGGCTGCATAATCTTTGCTTTGCAGGCCTCAAAATTGTTTGTCACTCCATAATTAATGGTTTACACAACTATTTATGCCCTTATCCACTTGGTTTGAGCTTTGTCCAAAATAATTTTCCATTTATGGCACAAAGTTGCCATTTCCATTTTGATAAAGCATCACTTTTGCAATTTGCAACTTCTTGAGCTTTGCACTTGTTCTTTCTGCACACACAACCCCTATAACCCAAAAGAAATGTGTCTAAAGCCTCTTTGAACTCAAGCCATGCTTGTAATACGCCTTGAAACCATATTTCCAATTTTCTTCAAAATCAAGTAACATAGCCATAAGTTTATATCTTGTGCTTCTGACCCTCTTAAGTCCAACAATTTTTTCCATACATATGCACAATTTGTTTTCAAGCTAACCCATGAATACACAAGCTTTCAAACTCACCCAAACTCAGAACTGCATCACAAACCACCATTGTTGCACATTCTGACAAAGAACTTCAAACTTCCATTTTCCTCGTGTGTTTCTTGTCTTTTCAGTTTCAAAAGCTTCCTCACATCAAATACAAATCGTCCTTGGACCTGCTTGAAGAATGTAACACCTTCTTCATCAACTTCCAAGTTCAAAGACAGAGCATTGTAGTTTGACTTCTCCAGATCATTCCAGCCAATTTCAGTTCAAGCCAGCCATTGCATTAGCTTCCTAGAGGTTCAAGGAAGCTAACCTGATCATCACCATCACTTGAAATACGCTCAAACTCATTTCACGATTTCCATTTTTGAGGTATTTTTCTTGAGCTTCTACCACTTTATTTAGGCATTGTTAGGCTTGTATTTATGAAGATAGAATGTAGATATCATTGCCCTGAAACTATATATATCCATAGATTTCATTTATGTTACTTAAGGATGGAGAATTTTAAGTTTGAACTTGCTGAAACATTTTGGTCAGAATTTGGTACTTTCATAAATACATCCTTATCTTTGAATGTTAGCTTAAGTTAGTTACATGGTTGGATTCTTGGTGGGAAAATGCACAAGTTTCATGTTTACACTTTTGAAAATGGCTGAGAAATGAACAAGTTTGAGATCCTTTGGCTGGAGGTTGAAGATGAAGTACAGTTATGGAAAAATTTGTGTTATGTATTTATTGTTGTGTACAAGTTAACGGATGTATCACCACCCCAGTGGTTAAAGCACGCGTCTGTCACCCTTTAGACCTGGGTTCGAGTCCCAGCGTCCGTTTTACCATTTTTTGTTATATTTTATGTTTTTATCTCTTTTTTTTTGTTTGTAACAGGTGTTGGGCTTTCCTCCTTTGGGCCTTTATTTTTGCTGACTTTCCCCCCCTGATTATGTTTCATACACCCAGGCCCTTTTATTTTTATTATTTCTTTTTCTTTTTCTTCGTATTATTTTTTTTCCTCATATTACTTATTATTTTTATTATTATTATTATTCATTAATAAAAATATAAAAAATATTTTATTTATTATTCATACTTACTTATTTTATTTTCTATATAAATACAAAAATGACCAAAAACATTTTCTTTTAACCAATTAATTTCTTTTTATTAATTAATATTTAGACTTAGGATTAATTATTATATTACTTTCTTTTCTTAATTAAAATTAATTTAAAACTTATATTTATTTTAATTAATTAATTTTTCTATTATTTTTAATTTAAAAACCTTTTCATAAAAAAACCCTAAAAATCATTTTAAATTAATTCCTTTTCTTAATTAGTTTAAGTTAATTTTAGTTTAATTTTTAATTAATCATTTTCTAAAGTAGGTCAAGATTAAAAGATTTCATGAAATCAAATAAAAAGCATTTCTTTTTCCATTTTTGCATTCTTGCATTTTATCTTCAATTTTGTACAATATTCAATATGGTTGTAATAGTTAATTAGATTTAATTTTCTTGCAAATTCCACATTTCTAAATTTGTACACCCCCTCCCCTATTGATGTAATAGCTTAGTATTTTTATTTTCCACAATTTAATGCTTTATATATAAATGCTAGTAAATTAGGGTTTGTATGGAAAGATTAAAATCAACAAGTTAGCAAACCCTAATTCAAGATAAACAAGTATGTAAATCAACACACTTGCACACTTACACCCTTAGGGTAAATCCACTTTGTTGCCTTATGAAAATGGTCATGTTATGCATGTGGGATATCTTAGCAAAAAGAAATAAAAAATACAAGATCATAGTCCCTCGATGACGCTATCAAAGTTGCCTTTCAAAATGATCCTAGTCCCTCAAAGAGAATTGCTAAGATGTTTCACAATATTGCTATCATGGCTATACGATGACCCACGCCCGTCCCTTTACATCCAAAAATAAGGCTTCTTACCAATCAATGGTAATATAGAAATATCAAAGGAAAGGAAGAAATGAACTAAGACTTTTGAGTAGGTAGATTGTTCCTAGTTGCTTGCTCAATTTCAAATCAAACACTCTTGCTTATTTTCAAAACCAACACCAACACTTTCAAAAACACTTTCAGAAACATTATCCAAACATGAAATATTTTCAAAAAGATCAACATTTTGTGTACGTTCTTATGAACGAGAACTATTACAAAGTTTGCCTAAACAATGGCGCCTTTTCAAAATACTTTCAAAAACAACACAAAGCACATTTTCAAACAAAAGCAAGTGATCTAGAAAGCAACTAAGAGCCCATAGATAACTATGGATGAAAAGGGTGCTAACACCTTCCCTTTTCATAATCTACCCCCCGAACTCAAGAAATAATCTCAAAGGTCTTTCCTGTTCTTTTCAACCTTTCCTTTTGGATATAAGAAAATTCGGTGGCGACTCTTGCTAACCGCAACATTTATGATAAAACACAAAACAACCAAGTCAGTTCTCCCATCGTATCACACCAAGCATCACACTTGCAACAATCTGATATCACAACTAATTAGGAAACAAGAAGTGGTGTCAAAGGTTTCTTGGCCAAGATCTTGTTCGAGAAAGCTCAAGATTGTTGGAACTCTTTGGACTTACAAGCTTTTGAAGAAAGCTTGGCCCTTCTCATCTATGGGATGGTTTTGTTTACAAACCCTGACCAAATCATAGATGTAAATGCTGTCAAAATCTTCATGTCTCACAATCCAGTGCCTACTTAGTTGGGAGATATCCTTCATTCTTTTCACTCTCGCACTATGAGGAGGAGAGGGATCCTCATGTGTTGCACTCCTCTCTTGGCAACATGATTTATTTCGCATCTTCCCTTATTTGTGTTGAAGAACGAGCAAGGTTTGAGATGGTCCCATAGGTTGATGACGCTCATACATTCAGATGTTCATTGGTGTTCTCGATCCTTGGAAAATATTACTATCATCGACCGTTATGGGGAATTCCCTAATGTCCCATTACTTGGCATTAGAGGAGGTATCACTTACAACCCCTGCTTAGCTTTATGACAGTTTGGTTACGCACGAAGGAATGGTCCACATGAGATGCTCATCCAACGAGTGGTATTCGATTACGAGAGTGATGATCAAGGTTACAGTCAGAGGTTTATCCGAGCTTGGAGGATGGTAAGCAAAATGGATAGCAAGACGCTGGGACACAAGAATTCCATTCCCCTCGAGCCTTACCTTAGGTGGGTACGACCTCGTGCTCAAAAACTTGTGATGCCTTATCCCTCTATCTTACCAATCATCATGGAACCTGTGGTCAAAGGAGATGTTCCGTACACAGTCCTCCATCCCGACATGCCTACTTCTCTCAAAGACTTGCAAAAAGGTTGGATTCAGCTAAAGGAAGAATGAGATACTTTCGAAGCTCAATTCTATGCTAGTGATAAGAGGGTCTTGGAGCTTACAAATCAGCTACAAGAAGAGCAAAGTGTGAATGCCTATCTCGCTCCAAAGAGGATGCGTTAAGTCTTTTTATCTTTGAAAGTTATTTTGTAAGCCCAAGAGGCATGTTGTAATTTTTTGAACTAATTAATGAAAATTGACGTTTATTCATTCTGTTGTCTATACAAATTTAATTTTCATAAATCCTTGAAATCATTTGCATATACATCTTCCATGCATCATAACATGATAGGTTTTCACATAACAGATTTCCTTATCTTTCTTCTTTTTATTTCAGCAAGATGGATCTAGAGAAAACTATGAAGGATCTTCAGGCACAAATCTCTCAATTCCAAGAGACTCTATTGTCCCTAGCCAAGGGGCAACAAGATATGATGGAATTGCTGGCAGTTAAGAAGAAACCCAAGAAGAGAGCCCTGGTCAACATGGGCATAAGGTTCAAAGAATCAGTTCGTCAGATCCCGGTAATGGAAGACTCATCTGAAGAAGACGAGAATCAGATTGGTGAGGTTAAGAGTACTCACGCTGACTGTGTTAACGATCAAACATCCGACGATGATTATTTTGACGAGCAGTATCCGCCCGCAGATGTCAAGTACAAACAGTTAAAAGACAAGTTGAAGGATGTTGAGATCCAAGCCGTCCCCGGTTTAGATTTTGATGATTTGGGTTTGATCTCTGGGGTTGTTATTCCCCACAAATTCAAAATACCAGTGTTTGCAAGGTATGATGGAGTTTCTTGTCCAAAACTTCACCTGAAATCTTATGTGTGCAAGATATAGCCGCATACTGCTGATAAGAAACTCTGGGTTCACTTTTTCCAAGAGAGCTTGACTGGAACGCAACTAGAGTGGTTCTAACAGTTGGATGGTTCCTGCATCAATAATTGGGATGACTTAGCTACCGCCTTCTACCATCAGTACCAGTATAACGCCGACTTGGCACCAACGAGAGTGTAGTTGCAAGATATGACAATGCAAAAGAATGAAGGATTCAAGGAATACTCACCAAAGTGGAGAGACCTTGCAAGTAGGGTTCCACCACCTTTGACTAATAGAGAACACATTGACATGTTTATGGGAACTTTATCTGGTCCATTCTTTAACTTGTTGGTTGGTTGTTCCTCTTCGGATTCATCGAGTTAATCTTAACCGGTTAAAGAGTTGAAAGCGGCATCAAAAGTGGGAAGATCACTGTGGCATCTGAAGATTTGGTGTATCCTACTACAAAGGAGATGAATAGTTGACATGCAAAGGACTTCATGCCCATATCCTTCATTTAGGAGTAATCTACTTGTTATTGCTTTTCTTTCAATTCAAGAACATTTTGTCTGTAATATTTAACAATGACTTTTAAGCCATGTGCCTGGCCCGAGTTACTTTGTTCCATTTGTCAAGGGTTTTATTTATGTTCATCTAATCATATGATCATTCAATACAAATCATTAGACTCTTTTGCATTCAAATCTTTGTGTTCATTGTCTTTCTTTTCCTTCAAATACATTTTTCAAAATAGCCATGTGTGATCGGTGGAAATAGAACTGACTGTTTTAGAATGCTGGTTCGCGAAATGTCGCGGTAAGCAAGAGTCGCCACCATCTTTTATTTTCTCCAACAAGGAAAGGACAAAAGCACAACAAAATTCCTTTTCGAGATGTTTCTCGGTTCGGGAGGTAGATTATAGAAAGGGAAGGTGTTAGCACCCTTTCTATCTGTGGTTATCCACGGGCTCTTAGGTACTTGCTCACTATGTTTTCAAAAATGTTTTGCTTTTCTTGTGTATGTGGGTTTTGAAAAAGTTTAGATTGAAAACTTCTAGGTAACTCTTGTATCTGTCCTCAAGAGTGTATAAAGTGTTTGTTTGAAAACTTTTGTTTGAAAGTATAAGTGCGAAAAGTTGTTTTTGTTTTTGAAAGAGCAAGTACCTAGGAGAAATCCACCTACTCAAAGGAATTAAGCTGTGTAAATGTCCTTTAGACAGTACTATCCCACTATTAAGAAGTAGGTAGCACCGTCGTTGGAGTTATTCGGGTCAATTCGATTATAGGGACATGTGTGGTCACCAAAGCAATAGTAGGACGCCTTAGCGGTAACCCTAATGTCCTAGATCCTTTTTATCCGAAGCAACCGTTTCGAGGCAACTTGGATCTTTAGACAAGAGGGCGACCTCTAAAACACCCTATACTCAATGACCACGTCGAGGCAACCAAGTGAGGCGTACCCTAGGAGTGGCATGTGCGAGTGTGTCAGGATTCAGTTAAATTATCTTTGCACATGTCATGGTGAGCTACGTTTTGATTTTAATTTTCAGGCAAATCTTGTCATGCATAGTTAACAGTTAATAATTTGCGGGAAATAAATTGTGGAAAGTAAATCTACGCTATTACAAGGCGTCGGGTATTTACATCGCCAAAAACATAAACCTTGAAAAGTAAATGCGAGAAAATAAAGAAAGCGATAAAAAGTCCTAATTATGCTATTACATCCTCGGAACAATTACATAAATATAATCAAAAATAAATATGCGCGAAAAGAAATTGAATTGGAAAAGTCCGTAGGGTTTTGACCCTTTTTGAGAAAAGAATGAGTTTTTGGTTATTTTGCATTAAATTAAACCTAATTCTAATTAATTAAATAAAAGAAATATTTTTTAAGTTTTTTTTATGTTTTTAATGAAATAAAAGAAAGGAATTTAAAATTGTCAAGAAAACCCTAATTCTAATTTATTTTATTTGTCATGAAAAAAAAAGTCAAAATTAACCTAAAGAGAAAACTAAATTAATTAATTTACATTTATTTACAAAAATAATAAACTAAGGTGAAATTAATAAATAATAAAAATATTTACATTTTTTATTTTCTGAATTTATTATGAAAATAATAGTTAAGTTAATTAAATAATAATAATATTAATTATAGTTAATAAAAGAAAATAAAAAGAAGGAAAATAAGAAAATAATAAACCAGGGGGGTGTGCTGGCCCATTAGGAGGTTAATCTGGAATTTCTAGCCCATTTATTTCACAAGCCTGTTTTACTTTGGTAATTGTCCAGGACGTTGGTTGACTAGGAGTACCATGGTCTTCCAATCATGGCCATTGGATTGATGCTTAAGGCCACTTGGCGCGTTGGTAAGTGAGGTACATGGTGAATCACGCTGGGAAGTCTGCATGCAATTATGTTAGAAAAAACAATATAAGCGTTTTGGGTGGACCTTGGATTCGAACCCAGGTCCCAATGATTCTCAGCCAACGCATCATCCACTACGCCAATTGCCTGCTTTTGTTATTTAGATAATGGGCAAATATTATATTAGGAAAATAATAACTATGCTGTAAACACAAAAACCAAGCGCGCGCTTTTTGAATTATCCAACCAGAGGTTTACACCTCATCATCTTCTTCGCTGTTCTGCAAAAAATATACATTAGATAGCGGGGGTTTTTAACCCCCACAAACTGCAACAAGGAAAAATAGCGATTAGCCCTAGGATGAATATAAATATTTCGCGATGGTAGCTTTATGTTCGTATGGCCTTGACGATTCCAACCATATGCATTAGGGGTCTAAATTTTTCCTATATTGTAAAGCCCCAATTTGAGAGCTCAAGAACCCTAGAATTCATCAATGGCAACTTACGATTCTGCACACTATAATCCAATTAATTAATACCATTAGCTTTATATGAACTCAAGCAATACAAAACAATGTATAAAGCATGTTAATTATGCATGAAATAGCCAATACGATTATGGACATGAGAAGCAAACCGTGGGTCTGTTCTTGAGTATTTCTTGAGCTTTAGCGTATGGTTTTGATTGCAATACGTCTCTGGGGACTCCTGCAACGTGTTAGAATTAATAAAAAGCTTTTAATTATGCTAGAATATGGAAATCAATTTTGAATTTTCTATGAATTTTCTTGAATGTGGTTATGGCTTTTCTGCAGCAAATTCACATCCGTGGCATTAGGGTTAGCTCTTGTATATATTGTAGAGTGAACCTAGGTCAAATTTTTGCCAAGAAATCCATGGAATTGATGATTGTATATTTGATTGAAAATCAAATATTTTTGAATATTTTTTATTGGAAAAACTTGCTAAATTTGGAGATTCTTGTCCCTTTGATTTGCACACGAAATTTACAGCATATATTGACCACTTTTGCTTCACAAAAAGATTGAGAAATCATATCTTGATATTTCCTACAATTTAAATTAATTAAATGAATTAAAATCAATTAAAAATCCAATTAATTAATAAATATAAGAAAATAAATTCAAATAGGCTTGATGGGTCGTGCATAGGCCTTGGATAAAGTTTCAAGAAGAAATTTGAGGCCCATTAGCAAAAACAAAGTGTTTTGAGCAAAGTTGACTTTTGCAAATTCACAAAAATTTCCCAACTTCTCCAATGCATATCTTGCTCAATTTTGATCATATGAACATGTTCTTTGACATTTTGGAAAGTTCTTGAAGTCCTCTAACCAATGCCTTTGGTCCCATGTCATTTGGATTTACCAATCTCAAGTTATGGTCTTTGACTTAAAGTGCACTTTTGTTGACTTTTGAATTTGACCTATAATGTAGAAATTGATAAATCTTATGAGAGCATTTCTTGGACTTGGAATGTGAAGATGAGTTGTAGGAAATGTCATCCCCTTCAAAATGAGCATTGGATGGGATTTTTCTGATGAACCATGAAAAAGTTATGCCCTGGTCAAGATACAGTCGACTTTTCTACTGTCCAAAAATAGTAACTTTTTGCATCTTGATGATTTTTGAGCCATCCTTGTGGAATCATGATCAAGACTTGATCAAATGATGATTGTGTACTCAAAATAAGATGTTGACCAAAAAATCTGACTTTTGACTGTAAAATGACCATTTTACCCCTGCAGTTGACTGTAGGTCAAATAGGGCTTTTGACTGTGGAATTTGGCACTGTGAGTCTTGAAACTTGGTATGTAGGTGATTGAGAATGCATATAGGCCTATGAGACTTGATTGAGCCATTAAAAACATCAAACTTCTTGAGAGAACCAAAACCCTAATTTCAGCTGGCTTAGGAGGTGGTTTGACTGTGCAGTCCCTTGAGAAATCTTGAATCATTTGCAGATGGTTCTTGACAAATCTTGGAGAATATGGGAGGGAAAATTTGGGGTACAACACCATGTATCTTACATGCACACATACACACACTCTTGCAGGTCCTCATCCACTCTAGATATTATTGCCAATGACTCTACTATTGCCGATTATGAATTCGAATGTCCAATTAACCAAGCCGAACAAAAAGGCGAGGAAGATTGTGATATACTGGAAGAACTAGCTAGACTCCTATTACAAGAGGAAAAAGCTATTCAGCCGCACGAAGAGTCAGTTGAAGTCATCAATCTGGGTACTGAGACGGACAAGAAAGAGGTTTAGATTGGTGCTAACTTGGAAATCAATGTTAAGAGAAGGTTGGTTCAGATGTTGCATGATTATGTGGAAGTATTTGCTTGGTCTTATGAAGATATGCCAGGGTTAGATACCGACATCGTAATTCATCGTCTGCCGACAAAAGAAGATTGTTCTCTTCTCAAACAAAAGGTTCTTCGCATGAGGCCTAATATGTCTGAGAAGATAAAATTTGAAGTGATAAAACAATTTGATGCAGGGTTCCTAGCTGTGAAATCCGATCCCAAATGGGTTGCCAATGTGGTGCCAGTGCCAAAGAAAGACAGAAAAGTTCGCATGTGCATAGACTATAGGGATCTGAATAGGGTAAGCCCCAAGGATGACTTCCCTCTACCATACATTGACGTCTTGGTCGATAATACTGCTCAGCATAAAGTCTTCTCTTTCATGGATGGCTTCTCTGGCTATAATCAGATAAGGATGGCTCCCGAAGACACGGAGAAGACAACTTTCATTATGAAATGGGGCACCTTTTACTACAAGGTCATGTCGTTCGGATTAAACATTGTAGGAGCAACATATCAAAGGGCTATGGTAGCTTTATTTCATGATATGATTCATCATGAAATAGAGGTATATGTGGATGATATGATTTCCATATCACAAACCTAAGAGGAATATCTCGATCACCTGTACAAACTATTCGAAAGGCTGAAAAAAATAAAAGTTGAGGTTAAACCCTAACAAGTGCACGTTTGGAGTACGATCTGGGAAACTTCTAGGTTTTGTTGTCAGCAATAAAGACATTAAAGTTGATCATGCAAAGGTAAAGGCAATCCAAGAAATGCCATTCCCCCACTCTGAAAAGGAATTTAGAGGATTCTTGGGTCGTCTCAATTACATCGCTAGCTTCATATCTCACTTGACTGCCACTTGTGAGCCAATCTTCAAACTCTTGAAGAAAGATCAAGTAGTCACATGGAATGATGAATGCCAAGCTGCCATCAACAAGATCAAAGAATATCTACAAGAACCTCCTATTCTCATGCCTCCAGTTGAAGGAAGACCCTTGATCATGTACTTGACAGTACTAGAGAATTCCATGGGGTGTGTTTTAGGCCAACATGACGAGTCTGGCCGAAAAGAGCATGCTATTTATTACCTGAGAAAAAAGTTTACCGACTATGAAACCAGATATTCACTGCTCGAGAAAGCTTGCTACACTCTAGCATGGGCTACTCGTCGGCTAAGACTGTATATGTTGACTCATATCACTCTATTGATTTCTAAGATGGACCAAATCAAGTACATTTTCAAGAAACCTTCCCTCTCCGGACGAATAGCAAGATGGAAAATGATCTTGACTGAGTACGACATTCAATACACAATGCAGAAGGCCGTCAAAGGAAGCGTACTAGCAGATCATTTGGCCCATCAAGCTGTGGATGATTATCAGTCTATGAACTTCGACTTCTCAAATGATAACATCATGCTAGTGACCGATTGTGCGAAACCTGGACCATATGACAGACCTGAACAAGGATCCCAATGGACTATGGTCTTCGATGGGGCTTCCAACGCCTTGGGCAACTGAATTGATGTTGTGATCATCTCCCCTGAAGGTTTCCACACTCCTTTCACTACCAGACTATGCTTCGATTGCACGAACAATATGGCTGAGTATGAAGCATGCATTTTGAGTCTAAAAGCAGCCATTGATTTGAGGATCAAGCATTTGAACATGTTTGGGGATTCCACTCTAGTGATTATCCAAGTAAAAGGAGATTGGTACACTAAGCACCCTAATCTCACCCCTTACAAGGAACTTGTGCTATCCCTGATTCCCTATTTCCAAGAGATCACCTTTGAGCACTTCCTTAGGGAGAAAAATCAGATGGCTGACGCCTTTGTAACCATGTCTTCAATGTTCAAGGTCAGATGGAACAACGAAGCTCCTATGTTTACCATTGAAAGATTCGACGAACCTGCTCACTGCTGTGAGCTTGACACTGATACAAAAAAGCCTTGGTACCAGGAGGTGAAGAGATATCTTGAAACACAAGAGTATCCCGAGGGAGCATCCATCAATGATAGAAAGTTTTTACGAAGATTTGTAGCCAAGTTCTTCCTAAGCAACAGAATATTGTACAAGCGCAACCATGACTCTACTCTACTCTGATGTGTGGACAAGAAGGAGGAAGAGAAAATTATGGAAGACATGCACGATGGTCTCTTTGGCACTCATTCAAGTGGACATACCATGGCGAAGAAAATCTTAAGAGATGGCTATTATTGGTTAACAATGGAGACTGATTGCCATCAACACTATAGGATTTGTCACAAATGCCAAATCTATGCTGACAAGGTCCATGTTCCTCCCATCCCTCTGAACGTCATGACCGCTTCGTGGCCATTTGCAATGTTAGGCATTGGGATGATTGGAGAAATCAAGCCAACAGCTTCTAATGGACATCGCTTCATTCTGGTCGCTATTGATTATTTTACAAAGTGGGTCGAAGCCGCCTCTTTTGCCTCAGTCTCCAAGAACGTGGTAACCAGATTCATCAAACATAACATCATCTACCACTATGGTATCCCCGAAAGGATCATCACCGACAATGGGACTAACCTCAACAATGTTATGATAACCGAACTTTGCACTCAATTCAAGATTAAGCATCAAAATTCTTCTCCATATAGACCTAAAATGAATGGCGCAGTCGAAGCAGCCAATAAAAACATTAAGAAGATTGTGCAGAAGATGGTAGTAACCTATAAGGATTGGCATGAGATGTTACCATTTGCTCTTCACGGCTACTGTACTTCAGCTAGAACATAAACCAGGGTAACTCCCTTTTCCTTATCTATGGCATGGAAGTTGTTTTTCCAGTAGAAGTTCAAATTCTCTCACTGAGGATTATGAATGAAGCAGGCTTAGGTGAAGATGAGTGGATTCAGACGAGATTGGATCAGTTGAACTTAATCGACAAAAATTGATTGGTTGTTGTTTGTCATGGTCAGATGTACCAAAAACGTATGATCAAGGCTTTCAACAAAAAGATCAAGCCTCGAGTATATCAAGTTGGTGACTTAGTGATAAAGCGCATCATTCTCCCACAAGGCGACCCTAGAGGCAAATGGACCCCCACCAACGAAGGGACATTTATTGTCAAGAGAGTGTTCTCTGGAGGTGCCATGATGCTGACTATCATGGATGGTGAAGACTTCCCACATCCTATAAACACAAACATGGTTAAAAAATACTACGCGTAAGAGACCCGCTAGGTTGACACACCAAGGAAAAATAAGGGCATCCCGACAAACCAAAAGGTTTTGGCAAAAGTTAGGGATATATGCAAAAGATTGTACACCTGGAAAGTTGAAAACTTGAAAGAGAGGCTTGGGCAAAAATGGGTATCTTGGTGGGCTGAAAACCCGAAAGGGGGCTCCAGGAAAAAGTTAAGGATTTAAAGTGTATAACTATGTCCCGTAGAATCACCACAGTCAACTTTATCACCAAAGTCCGAGTTCAAATAGTCCAAGATCAATCCAATCAACTTCTGTCAACGGCAAAGGGCATTAAAAGACATAGGGGCAATAGTAGAGTTGGAATGCAATGAGATCATTTTCACATGGCTATTTGTTTTTGTTTTTCATTTTTGTTTTCTTGTCGACAATTTCCTCTTACTAGGATCTCCGTCTCTTTGTACAAAAACGCCTATTCATGGGCAAAATATCAATACAATATACTTTGAAGTGAAAATTTTATGTTTTAATTTTGAATGCAAATTTGTCCAATGAATAAAATTGAACGAACATATGCATATGATCATAATTAAAACTATTTGGCACATGTGATCCTCTAAGAAGCATCAAGAATCTCTTTAATGTATATGGAATATCCTCACAAAGTTATTTCATTAACATTATCCCCACAAGACGGTTACAACAAACCATTCCTCAACAAAGTTACCCATGAAGTCTCTTTGAATAGGTTGATCTCCAGCCAGAGTCTCCATATCTTGATAGATCTCTCTCCCCAGCTAAGTTGATCCTACAAGAAAAAGCTTGGGGAGCCTTTTTCTTAAAGAACTCACCTCGTCAGCAGTTCATCAAATATTCATCAACGTGGTTTATTTCCCCAACATGGTTTATTTCCCCAACAAACAACGAGTAGCATAACTCCCCAGCCGAGTTCAAATTCCCCCGGCATAGTCCATCTTCCCTAGTTGAGTCTGTTATCCCCAGCTGAGTATATCCTCCCCAAGCTGAGTTTGTCTTCCCCGACTGAGCCTACACTCCCCATCTTGAGTTTGCCTTTCAGACTATTACAAATCATAGGGCCATAACCCCTAATCCTCAGTAAAGTCGTCAACAAAGCCTTTAATATCTCCAAAAAATACTATGAAGCCTGGACCCGACCAGATGATAGTACAATTCCAAATTACTATGAGGGCTGGACCCGACCAGATAGTAGTTAGCTTCTCAAGTCACTATAAGAGTCTGGACCCAACCAGATATTAGTATAACTTTCAAACTACTATGAAGCCTGGACCCGACCAGATAGTAGTCTACTTCTTAAGCCACTACAGAGCCTGGATTCGACCAGATAATAGTGTAACCTTTCAACTAACTATGAAGACTGGATCCGACCAGATAATAGTTAACTTCGCAAGATACTATGAAACCTGGACCCGACTAAATAATAGTTCAATTCTTCAAAGATATAGAAGAACCTAGACTCAACCGGACCAGGGTTTAACTTATTTTCCCCAATAGAGTTCGCCTATACCCCAACAAGTTACTGTGAAGCCTGGATCCGACCAGATATTAGTTTTCAACTTCGAGTAAGTTATTATGAGGCCTGTATCCGACCAGATAGCAATTACCCTCAGAAATTCGTTGTGAAACCTGGAATCCAAACAGATAACAACTAAATCTCCAAGAAGTTTATTATGAAACCTGGACCCGACCAGATAACAATTAACCTCATCCCCCTCAGAAATCTGCAAAGCCTGGATCCGACCAGATATCAGTTTTCAAGCAAGTTATTGTGAAGCCTGGAGCCCGACCAGATAATAACTAGCTACAATTCCAAGCAAGACACTATGAAGACTGGACCCAACCAGATAATAGTATAACTCTTCAAAAACTATAAAGCTTGGACCCCACCAGATAGTAGTTACCACTTCAAGTTACTAGGAAGCCTGGACCTGACCAGATATCAGTTTAACTTCATCCTTTCTAGCAAGTTACTGCAAAGCCTGGAATCTGACCAGATAATAGATAAATTCCTTATCCCCAGCAAGTTACTGCAAATCCTAGAATCCATCCAGATGACAGCCTAACTTCCCTCTCCCCAAGAAATTTTCTGCAAAGCCTGGAATCCGATCAGATAACAGTTAATTTATTTCTTCCCTAGTAAGTTACCATGAAGCCTAGATCTGACAAGATAGCAATTGACTTCCTCATCCTCAGCAAGTTGTAAAGCCTGGATCCAACCAGAAAACAACAGACATTCAAAAGATATTCCCCAACTGAAGCATCATTTCAACAAAGTTTGAAGATATGTATACTCTTCATCCCCAACATCAATCCAGGATTCAACTTCCCAGGAGTTCCTCAGCAGCAGTCAGGGATTTATTTTCCCAGACAAATATACATCTCACATTCATACATCATAGCACATACATACAAATTGCATCTAGCATAATACCATATCTTGTGAACATCATGTATACATCTGCATTTAACTAATCCTTTTTTCCCACAGGTAAAATATCAAGTTTTAGTATAGATCGACCAAAGATTTATGTTGATGCTTCTTCCAATGTTTAAAATCATTCCTCCAAATGGCATTTATAAGCCCATTCCAAATCCATCTTTGGTTTTAAATTTCTGGGCACTCTAGTGTTCAATCATCTTCCACCTTCAAGTCACGAATGGCGGATCCGCCAATCTAACTCTTCAGGTTTAAGAAGATTGAACAGGGGCAGCTGTTGTACCCCAAATTTTTCCCTCTCATTTTCCAAGTAATCTCTCACAAGATCTCCTTTGGTTCAAAACTGCACAAGGGTTCATCAGCTCAAGACACCTCCTCTAGTACTGATAACTGAAAATTAAGGTTTGAGTTTGCACAAGGACAAATGGAATTTTAATTCCCCATATGACTTTCATTGATCATTTTCTACCCTTAAGATTTCTCATGTCAAGTTTCAAGTCTTGGATCAGATTTTTGCTCAGTCAATTGATCAGTTGACCTAAAATCAATTGTATTGGGGAAATTGTCAATTATGGTCAATTTACAGTCAAATTTCATAATTCTTGGTCCATATCAACATTATGAACTCATATATGTCATTTAATCAAGTTTGGATCACAATTCCTCAAGAAATTTGTTCAGATCATTAAAAGGGCAAAATGGTCAAAATTAGGGTTTTGATTGAGAAGGAGCAATTTCTGATTTTTGATCTAGCAAATATTTGATTGGTTTAAGTCATGATCTCAAGGATTCAAATTCATAATTTTTACCTAATGGCATGGCTCAAAACATTGCTCAAGATCAATTGATTGACAGATGAATTTCAGTCAACTGATGAAAAGTCAACTGTACACTGAAAAGTCAAACTTTGACTTTTTGGTCAAAATCAAGTATCAAAGATCACAATTCATCAAAACTTGTCAAAATATGAAACTATTCATCAAGAAATCAAAAAGTCAAGATTTTATTTTGAAAAGTCAAAATTTCTAAACTTAGAAATTTTTCTAAGTGTTCGAAAATTCATATTTTTTCACAACTTTGAGCCAATTTTTCACCATGATGCAAGATAGTTCAAAAGAAACTTCCAACATAAAATTTGTAGATATCAATGATATCTAAAACATTGTATAACACAACTTCTCCTAGAAATGCATGGATTTCATGTTATGATTTTGTGAATAAATGTTCATGAAACTTGGAAACTTAGTGAAATTTTGCCCTAGTTTAGGCAGGATTTTGACCTAACTTCATGGAAATTTTTCACATAGTTCCAAGATGAATTTTCAAAAATGTCCAACATATAGGTTGTATATGATTTTACAAGCTTTCCAAAATGCCATAGAACTCCTTAAGATCATACTTGAGCAAGGAGAATCAAAGGCAAGAAGTTAGGGTTTCCAAACTTGAATTACAAGTCATTTCTTGATGAACACATGAACCAAATCCATGCTAGGCTACATAATATTTTCTTTTCAGACCTCAAACTTGTTTGTCACTCCATTATTAATGTTTTGCACAGCTGCTATAATCTTTAATCCAAGCATTCAATGCATTGCCCATGCTTAATACCATTTTAGGAAGAAAGGCAACATTGCCTTTTTGGAAAAGTGGCTTTATGCACAAAGTCCACTCTTCTTGAGCCTCTAAGTTTTTTGTTCAGCACACAATCAACATACAAAGTCAGATAATCATTTTTAAAGCTTGTAACCACTATAGATAGTCTTATACTATGCATTGGGACAATGTGTATCAAGCTTGCTTCAAAAACAAGAAAAAGAGCCATAACATGTGAACTTGTACTTATGATCAGCAAAAGCTCTCAAAACCTTTTCCTATACATTGAGACACTATTATGCAACTTAGCACACAAGCTTGAACACCCTGAAACACTCACAAACTATCTCTAGCCAGATATTGCCTCAAAACACCATTGTTGTGCAAATTCTGACTTTACATATCAAACTTCCATTTCCCTCGCGAGTTCTTTGGCCTTTTTCTTCCTAAAGCTTCCTTACATCGAATACAACTCATCCATGTCCCTGTTACACGACTGTAACTCCATTTCCATCATCCTCCATAACCAAAAACGTAGCACTGCACATTGACTTCTCCAAGCCATTTCAGCCACTCTCAACTCAAGCTAAGCATTGCATTAACTTACTAGAGACTCAAGGAAGCTAACTTGATCATTGCAGCACACTACTACGAAAATGGGCTTTCACAGCGCTTTTTTTTGCCCTTTAAAAGCGCTTAAAAGCGCTGCCGTAGCCAGCGCTGGCGTAGGCTACGAAAGCGCTTTTTTCTGGCCAAAAGCGCTGTCGTAGGTGGACCTATCCCAGCGCTTTTTCCTTAAAAAGCGCTTTGATAGGGGGGTCTTTCCCAGCGCTTTTTGAAAAGCGCTTTGATAGGTGTGCTATTTAAATTTTTTTTTTTATTTATCAGGCCTTTTACAGCGCTTTTTATGGAAAAAGCGCTTTGATAGGGGGGTCTTTCCCAGCGCTTTTTCCATAAAAAGCGCTTTGATAGGGGGTTTCTATTTAATTTTTTTTTTATTTATCATGGCTTTTACAGCGCTTTATGGAAAAAGCGCTTTGATAGGGGGGTCTTTCACAGCGCTTTTTCCATAAAAAGCGCTTTGATAGGGGGTTTCTATTTAATTTTTTTTTTTTATTTATCATGGCTTTTACAGCGCTTTATGGAAAAAGCGCTTTGATAGGGGGGTCTTTCACAGCGCTTTTTCCATAAAAAGCGCTTTGATAGGGGGTTTCTATTTAATTTTTTTTTTATTTATCCTGCCTACGAAAGCGCTTTTTAGCCAAAAGCGCTTTCGTAGCTCATACAAATTTTTTAAAGTGAAACCTATAATTTGAGGTTCCCTGTGCGGCCTGTAATTTTTTTTTGGTCCAATAATTTAACCTGTAATTCAATCCTTATAATATTCACAGAAATCGGTATTATATTAACAGAAACCGGTATACCATATAATATTCACTCCTTATCTATATATATGTAACTAAATCATATATAACTAAATTTGTAACCATATATACATTTGTAACCATAACTAAATCACATACAAAGTATCGTGTTAATTTGTAACCATATATATATACATATGTAACTAAATCATATATAATTACATCGAAAATAATGCTCCACCGACACGATCGTCATCCTGCAAAGTATGAATATGAACAACACGGTCAATTAAACAAACAATATTAAAGGCTCCAACACAATCAAACTAACACGTACAATAATATTTTATTCATACCCATCAGAATAATCTGTTTTCAACATAAAATTGACATATTTCCTCTTTGACTTCTTCCACTTGAACTTTCGTGTACGACATAGTATAGAGGTCATCAAAGTACTACATAAGAAATTATTACTTCAGTATATGCATGATATTATTAAATGTAGAAATCATACAAAATTATTCTAAGTTATAAATCCATACCGTGCTTGGAATCTCTACTTGATTTTTATGAAGGATTTCTTTCATAAACCTCAAGCAAAAGTATCCGCAATCTACATCGTTATTCTGTAACGGACACTGCATAGAAAAACAGAATATATTTTATAGTTGTCGTGTAATTTTATCAAGTAACATTATTATTATAAGCAACTAATTTTGTACCTGCACTTTGATCCAAGTAATATTTGATGATTTACTCCGGGGTACCTGTGCGTCCCTTTGACTACGAAATATTTGTATTGATCTAAGAAAATAAAAACATATATTTAGATCAATCTCACAGAAATAATTAAATATATAAATATACACGAATAGTTAGAACGATCTCACTTACTGATCAACAGTTTCCTTCATAGCGGGATAGTTAGTCCATTCCCCGTCTACCGAATTCAGAAAGTACACAACTTCTTTAATCGGATCGATAGCCAACAACAACCAGTGTTTTCTAAAAATTTAAGCAACAGTTTAGAAGAAAAGTTTCTACGCAAAATAAACAAAGATATATTAGAATAAATGAAAAACTCACCCCACTGGAACAATGTTATACGGCAAAATAAACAAGCTATCTGGGTTGCCGACGTAGGTCGTGTATCGATTCACTAAGTACTCCCTAACTGAACCCGGTTCCCTGACAATTGTCGCTCCGCTGACAATATGGGCAGACAAGAAATGGAAGCGTCTTGCCAATACAGTCTCGCGCATTTTTTTATCGTACAACAACCTTAAATAAAAACATATAAACATTAGACTATTTTCATTGAAATGTGTAAATAAATTGTTCAACTAATTAAATGATATATTTATCGGAATACCGGATGTATGCGTGAACATTGCCGATGCCTAATTCACCATGCGTCATAATCTCAGTCATTTCGTCCAATCATATCGTTTCTTGGCAGTCAAGACCAAAGATATCTGCATCCATAAGGATTGTACGAATACCACCTGACTTCAAATCTGAGGTTTCCAAAAGTACTCCAAGTGTATTCCGATATCGAGGTACAAAAACGCCTCTTCCCCCGCCTCTTCCCCCCTTATGCATTGACTTTTTCGGGGGTGGTCTGCTACGAACAGGCTGGGTCACTTGTTGTGACACTTTCGCAGATACCTAACAATCATATAACTTAGGTAAATTATAAAATCGTTCAGTTTTAAATTCATATCATATAATAAACAATTTAAGTGTACCTCTGGAATTGATGCCATAGACTCGCCGCCTTGCTGCAAAATCTCCTTACCCTTATTAGCGGGTTTTGTAGGAGGCTAATATTAAAAAATAATTAACTTAACGGTTCAGAATTGACATTTGAAATCTAAATGATTCATATTAACGGTTTTAAACTTACCTCATCATCAATTAAAATGAGGTCCAAGGGCCATGCAACAAACGACCCTACCGCGTCTCGCACCGATCTTATATCCAAGGCCACGTCAGGTACCGGTACCAACGCATCGGGATCAATAGGATAATCTACTGATACTCTCAGGTGTCCAGCCGGGATCGGTGTATTATGAATTAAATCTCCCAAAGTGTTGTACACTTTTCCCTTGCCAACAAGGTGATAATCTGATGCCATTACGTATAGTTGGCAAGATGAAATGCCCTAAACCAATATGCATACATATTACTTTTAATTCAATAATAGAAAGAGGTGGAATAAAAATGAGAAACTTGAACAATAGAGATTTATCAATATATTTATAATTACCTCAGGAAATTTATTCTGACGGTTGATACTAGCGTTGTCACTAGTTTCTTTCGCCATTGCCGCATTGCCCTTTTCCCTCATTAATACCTCTTTATCTCTTTCCAATGCATTGACTTTTGCTTGTAATTCCATAAGTACATTCATCACTTCTGCATTGGTAGGACTTCTTTTCCGATGATGCTGGTAGAAAGAGGTTGGAGTCACACCGTGACCTTTACCCCTAACCCGACCGGAATACTCAGGAACATTCAGTGCTTTACTAAGTACGCTCCTCGTATCCTGGTCGTCACCGGTGGACTCCGTTTGTGACAATGTCTCCTGAAAATAATGGAGATAAAAAAATCAATTAAATATTCATAAAAATTTGATTTAATTAAAGACACAATGTTATACTTACGCATTCATCATAAATTCTTAGAACACTTGGATCAACAGCTTGATTCTTGCCCACACGGGCTTCCTTCCACAGCAAATGTGCTGGAAGTGAGGTTTCATCACTTTTCGTCTCCTCTAACTATGCATAGAAACAAACGGTTAGATCGTCAAATACAACACATTTAGACAATTAATAAGAACATATCATTTCTATTTATTACTTACAATTTTTTCCTCTAAGCGCGCATATCCCAAACGCCCTTTTTTGTATGGGTACGCGGGCTTTGATGCTCTCTCACTATTTTTGGCACTCTTTTGCCGGAATTCGTCATCTCTTTGTCTAATAAACTCAGTCCAATCTTCTTGTTTAATGAAAAGATTATACTTTTCTGGCCTTCCGGCCGGGAACTCTTCCAGCCACTTTCCTTTGTCATCCTTAAGATAGGTGTTCGTCAACAGATTTTTCCACCCTCTAAATCTTTTCCCGGCCAACCCAAGTACGAAGCCTTTACGCTCATCTGGAACGTTAAAAGACCGCTGCGTATAAACCATATAAACATATAAGTAATTTAAAAACCATATAAACCATATAAACATATAAGTAGTTTAAAAACCATATACACCATATAAACTTATAAACTTATAAACATATAACCATATAAACCATATAACATACATACCTTAACATCTTCCCAAAACATTTCTTTTCCTTGCTTCAATGCTTCACATTGTTTCGCATTCCATCTAGATATGGAGATTGGCACATGCATACGAACAAGTGTACCAACGTAGCTTGTGAATTTTGAAGCATTAACCCCAACTACTTGATTTGAATGATTCCAATCTACATTATATTTCACTCCCTTATCTCTAGCACGAATGATTTCGCGCATTATGGTGATGCCTCGTGCAACATCATTTGCTGAAGTATCATCCGCTGCATGATTTGTTTCTTGTGAGTTTTCATGATCTTGTTGGTTTCCTGGTGGATTTTCTTGTTGGTTTCCTTGCGGGTTTTCTTCATTGCTAGCCATTAGACCTGTAACAAAAGTCAAACAAGCACATTAGTACACTACATGAAAATGGATAGTCGAAAAAGATATGAATAGCACTAAAGGAACTCAAAATTGAATAAAATGCTAAAAAACCAAACTTGCAAGAAATAAACCTCACCATCAGCTCCGGAAACATTGTTCTACTAATTAAGCACAAGCACATTCGCAAAAATTCAAAACGGTTCAAAAGATATGCCAAAAATTCAAAACATTATTCACATATTACTTACAATATTAGGCTATAATTATAATAATACCTTTTTCACTAACGTCTCTTTCTTTTCTTGGTAGCAATATATTTTACGCTTCTGTTAACAACTCGGATGGTTGGATTGATCCAAATACCCTCATTATGATCATCTCTAGTACAAGGTTCATTCTCATTTTGATCGTTTCTTGTACAAGATTCAATGCCAACGCCAATATCACCTTGATCTCCAATGTTTTCATCAATTACTTTGTTAGACAAAAGCACTATAGACCATTTCGTACTTGTCGGATCATTGACATAGAACACTTGTTTAGCCTGAGAGGCTAGAATAAAAGGTTCATCTTTGTACCCCACCCTATTGAGATCCACTTGCAAAAATCCTAACTTATCCATTCGTACGCCATTATTATTTTCAACCCACTTGCAATCAAATACAGGAATCTGAAACTTCCCGTAATCAAACAACAAAATGCGCTCGATAACCCCAAAATATGACAGATTTGCAAATTTCGGGTTTAAGTCATTCGCACTTGATATGTGCATCGCTTCAGCTACCAAGGTAACACCACTATTCTGCATAGTACTTTTATCATCCTGTTCTTTGGTATAAAATGTGTATCCATTAATTGCGTATGCGCTATAAGAAAACACAATCATACTTGGACCATATGCTAAACATCTCAACCTTTCTGTTACTGAAGCAGGATCCGAACGATACTTTGAATAAATTTGTTCCTTAAACCACGGTATGAAACTTCGATTGTGCTCTCGTACTATCCAATTCTCATTTCTATTCAGATTTAAACCTCGAAGAACACCCTTGTGCATTTCAGCATACGGCTCAACCTCAATCTCATTGTGCAGAACATACAAATGCACCTGATCCCGTTCGACCATTGACATTGTCACAACTTTATTTCCAATTAGTCTTTTTCCTTCTTTTTTCTCGACAATATGAGATTTGGGGAGTCCAATTGATTGAACATTTGACAGATATTCAGTGCAAAACTCAACCGCTTCTTCAACAATGTATCGTTCCGCAATACAACCCTCCGGTCGACTTCGGTTTTTCACGTACCCTTTTAAAATTTTCATATAACGTTCAGCAGGGTACATCCATCTCATATAAGCTGGTCCGCACAACTGTGTCTCTTTGACAAGATGAACGACTAGATGAACCATTATGTCAAAAAACGAGGGAGGAAAATACATTTCAAGCTCACATAAAGTAACAACCACCTCTTTTTGCAATGTTGGTAAGATCGCAGGATCGATCACCTTGCTGCAAATTGACTTGAAGAAAAAACACAACTTAGTTATTGCGCTCCTTACTTTTTCTGGCAGAATAGAACGTATACCTATTGGTAGAAAATGTTCCATTATAACATGGAAATCATGAGTCTTTAAACTCTTTAACTTTAGGTCTTTCATTGACACAAGTCTTCTAATATCTGATGAGTAGCCTTCTGGAACTTTAACTTCACTGAGGAACTTACACAATATTTTCTTCTCCTTTCTAGATAGAGTGTAAACAGCAGGTGGTAGATATGTGCGTCTTCCTTTCGTCACGGGTGCCAATTCAGTTCTAATTCCCATGTTTAACATGTCCTTCCTTATGTTAATGCCATCCTTAGACTTTCCTTGTATATTGAGTAACGTACCAATGACACTATCAAATACATTTTTTCAATATGCATAACATCGAGGAAATGTCTTACGTACAACGACTTCCAATATGGAAGTTCAAAAAAAATCGACCTCTTCTTCCACCCACTCGTGACAAGTCTATGTGCAAAAGGCTTGCCAAACTCAGTACTCACATCTTTCACCTTTTCAAAAATCTGATCACCTGTCAACATATGTGGAGCTCTACCGTGTTCTGCCTCTCCATTGAATGCCTTTCTCCACCCACGATAGTGATGATTAGAATTTAAGAATCTACGATGACCGAGAAAAACATTCTTCTGACAAAAGTTCAATCGCATCGTATCGGTTTCATCTTCACAAACAGGACACGCTTTTTGACCCTTAATGCTGTACCCTGATAGATTTCCGTACGCCGGAAAATCATTAATTGTTCCAAACAACATCGCCCTCAAGTTGAAACTTTCTTTCCTATACCCATCGTAAACCTCCACACCGGTCTCCCACAAAAACTTCAAATCTTCGACTAAGGGTGCCAAGTACACGTCTATGTCATTCCCTGGTTGTTTGGGCCCAGAAATTAACATAGATAGCATCATGTACTTACGCTTCATACATAGCCACGGAGGTAGGTTATATATCATAAGAATCACAGGCCAGGTGCTATGCGAGATACTTTGAATACCATGCGGGTTCATTCCATCAGTAGACAACGACAAGCGAAGATTTCTTGCTTCTTTTCCAAATTCAGGATAATCAATATCAACTTTCGTCCACTGTGGTGAGTCTGCCGGATGTCGCAACTTCCCATCAATAATTCTTTCATCTGCATGCCAAGTCAAGTGTCTTGAATCGGTCTCACTACGATACATGCGCCTAAATCTCGGAATTATAGGAAAATACCATAACACCTTTTCCGGAGACAACTTTTCCTTATATCGAGGGGCACCGCATTTAGGACACTCATTTAACACTGCGTACTCGTTTCGAAATAAAACGCAATCTTTTGGACATGCATGTATCTTTTCATAGCTCATGCCAATAGAGGACAACATCTTTTTGGCCTCATACGTTCGATTGGGAAGAACATTATCCTCTGGTAGCATTTCTTTCACGAGGGCTAATAACTGTGTGAAACTTTTATCTGACCATCCGTTGTCCGCCTTTAAGTTGTACAACTTTAACACCGCAGACAATCTTGTGAATTTTGTACAACCATCATACAACGGTTTCTCTGCATCGCTTACCAACCTCTCGAACATTTTGGGACAATCCTCAAGATCTTCTTCAAGCGCTTCTGCAATCTCTTCGACTCGATCATAATCGTATGCGTCTGCGAAATCCTCATTTGAAGCATACGTCGTATTATAACTCGATTCAACATTCCCGCTACTTTTCTCACCATGCAAATTCCAACATGCATAACTTCTATCAATTCCATGCATCAGTAAATGCGATTCCAACTGAACCGCGTCAACCCGTCTCCCATAACAGCATCTCAAGCAAGGACATATCATTCCATTGGGTTCTCTGGCGTGCGCAACGGCAAACTTAACGAATTCTGATACCCCATCCTCATACTCTTTCGACAATCGATTGGCAGTCATCCATTTTTTATCCATGGTTTGACTATAGCAACTAATTAGTCACGCAACTATAGCAAAATAATAATTAATTACCTGTAAAAAAATTCAACATATCAGGTAATCAAATTCATAGTTATTCTTGCCTCACCTTAAGCATGTGCTAAACAACTCATCACTAATTACTAACTAGTGAAGTCGGATACTAGTGATTCAGTCTTGGATACAGGTAATAACAATTATATTCAAACAATAGTGAAGTCGGATTTCAAACAATTATATTCAGTCCTTATCTTACAAGTTAGCTTTGTCAAGTCTTAGTTAGGTTCAAATCAAATTTTAAAAGAAATGTATTGTTAATTGTTAAATGACGCTCTATAGTTTTCAATTCATCTTGATTTTCTTTGCACCTAGACATGACTTTTTTAATTTATGATTACAGCATATGCAAGATGAAGATAACGGCAGACCATACAGGAAGTTCAAGCCTTAAAGTATGAAAGATGTTTTGTAATAATCAGGGGTTATGAAAGTTAGACCTTAATGAGGCTACAACATGTGTTTTTTCTTAACTGTCCAATGGCCGTTTGTTTATGTAGTTTGGTTCTATCAAACCATTCCTTGTTTGGCTGTCTTCATTGATATTGTTGTGATGTTAAATTGCTACTGTTGTTCAAAATCAATAATATATTTGGAAAACAAAGCATGAGTCTGAGAAAATATTAGATTGACAACTATAAGATTGTATTTGCTAGGTTAAAAGCTAATGGTGTTACTCAAACTCTATTATATTCCTTGCAGTAACTTTCATTAGATGTTTTTGTTGTATTACTCATATTAGCAATGAAATGCTTTGACTTTTATTCTGTAAAAAACAAGAAAATGTTACAAGAAGTCGTGTACATGGAAACAATTGTAACCATGAAATGAATGATAAATCAAAGAGTTTCATTAAAATGTTAGGACAATGTTAGTAGGTCTAAAGATGGATTCCAAGTGGGGATGAGAAGCAAACCTGCTGTGTTAGAGGACAATGCATAAACAGATGTTCTTGGCATTCCTTTTCATCCAAATGTTACTAAACAAAGCCTGTCACAAATTTTTAAGTACTCACTTATTGTCATTTTGAATTAAATTTTACATTTACTTGTTTATGTTATATGTAAATTCTAGCGTACACTCTAATTATGGTCTATATGATTTTCCTTAATATTGCGTGTAGGATAAGATTTCACATCTCAATGATCCCCTTATGTTAATTCCACTGCATCTAATCATTTCTCCTTATAGATTTCAAAATTTACAACCTAGACAATCATATGAAACTCATCATTAGGTTTATCTCTATCCCTCTTATCCTCATCTTATCCCTCACCTAGTATTATACTCATTAACATTCCTTCCCTGCCCAATCCCAGATGGTTCCCTAACTCAATAGTCTTGTACCATGCCATCAATAGCTTCAAAAATATTCACCATCATCTACCTTTCAAAGGGCTTACGCATACCTATATTGTCAATGGGCAAGTTTTGCCCAATCTTTTATTTGGTTCCTCTCATTTCTCTTTTCTTGTAACACGACATTTACCTCTAATTTTAGATGAATTACTTTATGACCATTTTGTTACAAAAAAAATTGGATTGTGTTAGAAAGTTTGCAATGGATAATTCACATTACTATGTTTTATCCTAATCAATGTATTGTTAAATTTCAAGTCATTAATGTTCTTCTCCTACAATGATCAGTATGCTTTAGTGGTCTTTATGAGTTCTCCAACATTAAACTCCAGATCTCATGACCAAGTATAGATCCACATACTAATGCTTTTATTTCTTAGTTTACTCCTAATACTAGTATTTCCGACAGGTTGTCACCTAGATCTTATTCTCTATGACACCTAGGATTAGGTCATCCAAATCAAAACACTTTTAATCTTAGCAGGGTACTTAGGAATAACAGCGTTTCCTGTTCTATATCATATTCTCAAAGAGATGAACCTTCTAAACTCAGACGTGGGCTGATTTATCTTAACAGCAGCTAATTCTTTCTCCCTGTGAAATATTGTGTTATGTTCATAGTATCTCTTCTAGATTATATTATTCTATTGGTTGAATCATCACCATCCATGCCACGTCAAGAGCAACACACAAAATACACAAAGTAAGAGAGTCATCGTATATTTATCAGAAATCTTATAAGTAATGGTTGTAAGAGTTATAAAGTTTTCAACTACTACTATTTCAATCAATGTGATCCACTATCACATTTTTTATTCTGGATCGTAGCTTAAGGTTCAACAGGACCGGTTTGTAATGTTGTTAACATTGGAGAATTTATGGTATTTAAAGTTAATTAAAATGTTAATTATGAAATTCTACAATTTATAGACGATACTATCTTTGTAGGTAAGGGATCATGGAAAAATTTATGGAGCATCAAAATTGTACTAGGTGGGTTTGAACTAGTCTTAGGGTTGCGACTTAACTTTTACAAAAGAAAGTTGTATGGAATAAATTTTAGTAATATCTTCAAGTAGGCAACATCTACTTTTCTCACGTTTAAATTTATGGTGTAACCAGTAGGATCAAATCAAAGTAGAAGCACACATTAGAATTTGATTATTAAGAATATAGGAGTGAAGAGCATAAAGTTTTTCAACAAGGCTATATTATGCAAATGGAAATGATAGACTATCAGCAAGGCTAAACTTGAAATTTTAAATGGTGATGAAGCTATGTGTGGCTGAAAAGATTATCTATGTAGAGGGATCTGCTATCTATTGGAGTTGATTGTGTAGGTGGTATGAACTGGTTTACAAAAAACATAGCATGTAAATTAAGAGATGGCAAGAACATAAAGGTTTTGCAAGAACAAATGGATTGCAATTTTTTCTTTGCGTCCAAGTCCCGAGAAAAAGGATGATTTTGTGTGGATATCGAACTATGCAAGGGACTTTATTACAATTAAGTCATGCTATAAGGTAATTAATGATTCTGAAAACTCAAGAGAGATGACAGAGGAAAGGATGAAGAATATTATCCAGACTATTACAAAATATACTTTTTACCACTATTGGGAGACGAATTTTACTATGGTTAGAGGTTCGTGCTAACGAGGTTGTTATAGTAAACGTTTTAGATATCCTCTATCTCTCATAGAACATACAACAGCAACAAACAATAACAACAACAACACTAATAATTCCCAAAACAAGCTTAATCACTTGTTGTAGTGAAGAAAACAAAAACAATTCTCAGGACAGTACAGCGAAACACCAGTGCAATATAGCTTCATAACATTCTCATTGCAAGAACACCCCCAGAATCAAAACCCCAATCCATAATCACTCATCACCAACCAAACCAACAACATAAAAACAACACAGTAGAATCAAACACTCTAGTCACGATGTACACCAAAAACAACAATTACAGAAGCACAGGCTTTAATGATAGGAACACTTACTTGGATTGAAAATTTGAATTAGTCGTGGGCCGAAGATTCGAAGGTGATGGTGCTAGGCGTTTGGAGTTACAACGGAGGAGGCTGCTGGTGTTGGTGATTGTGTCGTTGATGCGAGGCGGGGGGTAATGGTGAGAGGACGACGAAGGGATGAACAGTGGATGGGAAGGGTCGACGAAGGGATGAACAGTGGATGGGAAGGGTCGACGAAGGTTCAAAGGTTGTTATGAAAGTGAGGACGACGAAGGATGAAGAGAGCTTGAATAGGAGCAGACGAATGGAGAAGAAGATGAACAACTGGGTTTCGTTTTTTGTATCAGTTGGGTTTAGAAATCTGATTGTAAATTTAGGGGTTTAGAAATTATTTAACTAACCTATGCCAGCGCTTTTAAACAAGCGCTTTCGTATCCCCCACCTATGCCAGCGCTTTTTAAAAAGCGCCTTCATATCCCCCACCTATGCCAGCGCTTTTATAAAAGTGCTTTCGTATCCCCCACCTATGCCAGCGCTTTTTAAAAAGCGCCTTCATATCCCCCACCTATGCCAGCGCTTTTAAAAAAGCGCTTTCGTATCCCCCACCTATGCCAGCGCTTTTAAAAAAGCGCCTTCGTAGGTTTCCCTTTTTTTTAATTTTGTTTTTTGTGAAGGCTATGGCAGCGCTTTTTCAATAAGCGCTTTAGTAGAGGCGCTGCAAAAAGCAGTTTTTGGCGTAGTGGCACCTTGAATCAAGCTCAAACTCATTTCACGATTTCCAGTTTTGAGGTATAATTTTTGAACTTCTATCTTCTCATTTAGGCATTGTTAGGCCTGCATTGTTGAAGATAAAATGTAGACATCATTGCCCTGAAGCTGTACATGTCCATAGATTCCATTTATATTGATTGAGCTAGGAGAATTTTAGGATTGAACTTTCTGAAATATTTAGGTCAGAATTTGGTACTTTCAAAAATTCTCATTCATCTTTGATTTATAGATTATGATATTTATATGGTTGGATTCGTATGAAAAATGGAGCAACTTTTATGTTTTCACTTTTCATTTTATTGAGAAATGGTGAGGTTACAGGATCCATGGCTGGAGGTTGAAGACGAAGTTGTATTCAGTGCATAACTTATGTTACATATTTATTATTTTGTTTATATCAACGGATGTATAGCCACCCTAGTGGAAAAGTGCGCGCTTTTTAACCTTTGGGACCTGGGTTCGAGCACCAGTGGTACCCTTTTATTCATTTTTCATATTTTTCTGTTTCTTTTTTGCAGCCAGGTGCCTCGGCTTCCCCCTTTGGGCCTTCCCCTTTTTTGCTTTCTCTAACCCCCTGCTTTGCTTTTACACCTGGCCCAACTTTATTTTTTATTTTCATTTTTATTTCTTTTTCTTTTTTTATTTTATTTTCATTTCATATTTTATTTATTTATTCTTCTTCTTATTATTATTTTTTTATTTTATTATTATTATTATTATTATTATTATTATTAATAAAAAATCCTAAAATATTTTTATTTATTATTTACACTTATTTAGTTTATTTTCTTTATAAAACAAAAAGAATAAAAAATATTTTCTTAACAATTCAATTTCTTTTTTTTAATAAATAATAATTAGATTTAGGTTTTTTATTTCTTAATTAAAATTAATTTAGAACTTAAGTTTCTTTGAATTAATTAATTTTCATATTATTTTCATTAATTAAAAACCTTTCCATATAAAAAACCCTAAAAACGTTTTTAACTTAATTTCTTTCTTAATTAATTTAGGTTTAATTTTGCTTAATTTAACTAATCATTTTCTTTAATTAGGTTAAAACCTTTTCATAAAAAAACCCTAAAAACATTTTTAACTTAATTTCTTTCTTAATTAATTTAGGTTTAAGTTTTGTTAATTTTTTAATTAATCATTTTCTAAATTAGGTCAAGACTAAACCCCTTTCATAAAAAACCAAACAAAAATCATTTCCTTTTTCATTTGCACTTGTACATTATTTATTCAATTTTTGTACAATATTCAATATGGTTGTAATAGATAATTAGGTTTAATTTTGTTGCTAAATCCCCATTTGTAACTTTGTATACCCCCTCCCCTAATGATTTAATAGCTTAGTAATTTCACTTTTCGCAATTTATCGCTTTATATAAATGCTAGTAAATTAGGGTTTGTATGGAATGATAAAATTAATAAGTTAGAAAACCCTAATTCAAGATAAACAAGCATGTAAATCAACACACTTGCACACTTACACCCTTAGGGTAATTCCACGTTGTTGCCTTACAAAAATGGCCATGTTATGCATGTGAGATATCTTAGCAAAAAGCAATAAAAAATACAAGATCATAGTCCCTCGATAACGCTATCAATGTTTCCTTTCAAAATGATCTTAGTCCATCAAAGAGAAATGCTAAGATATCTCACAACATTGCTATCATGGCTATACAATGACCCACGCCCGTCCCTTTACATCCAAAGATAAGGCTTCTTACCAAATCAATGGTAAGATAGCAATATCAAAGGAAAGGAAAAAATAAACAAATACTTTTGAGTAGGTAGATTGTTCCTAGTTGCTTGCTCAATTTCAAATCAAACACTCTTGCTTATTTTCAAAAAAAAATGCAAAACACACAAGTCAGTTCTCCCACCGTATCATAATTATTTTACAAAATGGGTCGAGGAAGTAGCCCTAACAAATGTCGATCAAGAAGCTACTATTGATTTTATACAAAATCACATCATATGTCGGTTTGGGATTCCATAAACAATTACAATCGACCAAGGATCAGTGTTTACTGGACGAAAAATGCAAGAATTTACGCAAGAAGTTGGAATTAAATTTTTAACTTCTACTCCTTATTATGCCCAGGAAAATGGCCAAGTCGAAGCTGCCAATAAAGTAATAATTAGCCTAACTAAGAAGCATGTAAGAAAGAAGTCAGGGAATTGGCATAAAACACTAGATCAAGCCTTATGGACATGTACAACTTCCCCTAAGGAAGCAAGAAGAACTACTCTATTTCTACTTGCATATGGGCATGACGTGGTGTTACCAGTGGAGATACATGTTCAATCAATAAGAATCCAAAGGCATCATGAAATACCATCTGAGGATTACTGGAATATGATGGCGGACGAGCTTGTCGACTCAGATGAAGAAAGGATGTTAGCCCTTGATTCGTTAATAAGACAAAAAGAAAGAGTTTCCAGAGCTTATAATAAAAAATTAAAAGATAAAGTATTTGATGTCGACGATTTAGTATGGAAAGTAATATTACCTATGGACAAAAATGATAGAGTCTTAAGGAAATGGTCCCCAAATTGGGAAGCGCCTTTTAAAGTAATGCAAGTTTTTTCAAAGGATGTCTATGAATTTTAGGAGTTAGCCCCAGATCGACAGATCTTAAGGGTAAATGGTAAGTACTTAAAAAAGTATAAGCCCATTCTTCAAGAAGTCAGAATTTCGATAGAATGAATATTCGTCGAATCGACAAGCTGGTAAAATTGTGTTCAAAACCAACCAATTCAAAGCATGTGTAAAATGTGTACAATAGAGGAAGATATATATATATATAAGACAGGTAAATAAAGGTGCCATTAAAATTTGGCTTAAAGCCATAAAGAAATCACAAGATCATTGATACAATGATTAAAAGTGTTTAAATTAGTTTTGGGATGACTGTAGTTCACCATGGAGGTTTGCGGCCTGATATTCAAAATCTTCTACTTGAGTCCTAAGTGTTTCAAGCTCCATTTCGACAGAATAAATTGCTTCACTTACGACCACAACATCCACGGCTATTTGGTCAGCCTTTGCTTGAGCTGGATTAATAACGTTATTAGTATCTTCCTCTTGCTTGGCAATCAATTCTAATTCCTTGTTGAGAGAAGAAATCGGGTAACGTATTTCAGCAGCACTTTTCTGTTTGGGACTTAGTTCCTGTTTTTTCTTTCCAATCATTGCTAATAAATCAGAGATTTCTTCAGTGACTTGTACCACCATATCCAAATTCTCTTTCAAAAAAGATTCCTTTGCCTCGACCGCTTCCTCATTTGCCCTAATACTTTCGACATTTTAGAGTAGAGGAATAAAGAGTTTCTCAAATGCCATTATCATAAACATGGATGATTCAGAAGTGTTAAGCTCTTTCATTTGAGTGAGAGCATCTGGAAGTTATAGGCCAAGAGTTGGATTAGAATGAAGCAGATGAGGCAAATCAGGATTCAAAGCATGAGTCTGAATTTTAGTCATTATATTTTTGGCTTTGAGTGCTTCAAGGCTTATCTTGTCATTGTGTGCTTGAGATTGGTTAGAGTCAGAAGAAAGAGTGCGAGAACTTACCAAGTGACACAACCTAGAAATTGCTTCTAAAGAAGATGGCTTGACTCCCATGTGTTTTGGTGTAGTAGGTGAGTCGACCTTTGATTTCCTAGAAGAAGTGAGAGGCGTGCCTTGTGTGCCTTCAAGGGGGCAGGATTTGGGAGGGGATAACATTTTTATTTGCTTATGAACCCTACAGGGAATCTGAGAGGCCAGAGTCAGAGCTAGTCGAACTATAATCCTTATGTTTGGAAGGACTAGTGATTGAGTCAGAGTCACTAAGAGTAGCCAGAATAGTCAAGTCAATAAACTTACCATCAGCAATGTTGGGATTCTCATGGTGATGAAGGGAAGAAGCTTCTGACAAAGGAGTATAGTCAGGAACACTTAGTTGTTATCCAGAGACATTAACCTAAAAAAAGAAAGAAAAAATATCAGCCAAACAAATTCAACATACAAAAAGGAAAAAGAAACTAAAAAAAATAATCAGCTAGTACCTGTGTCGAAGGATCAAGATCGACAGACTCATCTTAGCTGAAGCATCAACAGAGTGTCCCATTAGGCTTGGAGCTCTATCAACTCTGGGAGCACGAGTCGGAGTGACAATGGCTATGTCGACTACTATAGTGTCAGCACCTATATCTAAGGTAGCTTCAGGATTTTCAGTCAAGATCACTTTACGTCTCCTTCTTGTGATGAGAGGGACTTCGACATCATCTGGTTCCGCTATTTCATCAACAGGATTTAAGCCAACCTTTACTTCAGCATTTTGGGACGCATGTACCTTCGTCTTCTTCTTCTTCTTCTTCTTCTTCTTCGCCACCTTGTTTTCAGAAGAAGAGTCTTTTTTCCTCTTGTGGCTTTTGGATTTCTGGGAGCATTGAGGGGATTGAACATTAGGTAATGGATTAGTATTAGCAAAAGATATAAGTCAAAGAAATTGTGTTAGCCTAGAATGGAGAGTTGAGTCGACAAAATATACCTTAGTCCTCTCAGAAGTATGGTTTATGTCCTTCTTGGACCGTTTGGATTCGTCAGAGGGAGCAGTCAAATCTACTGAGCGTTTTTTACTCTGGTAAACAAGGAAAATTTCAGTACAATTCAAGGCACAAAAGACATGGAAATAAGAAGTATATAAGTACACCTATAGAGGAAGCCTTCTTGAGTGAATAAGAAATGGGTTCATCATTGGAGGGTGTATGGTCAGGGATAATCTACAAGAGATTGGCTAAGTCAGATATGCCAAATCAGGAATGATAATCGACAAAAGTTTGAGTTTAAACCTGATTCATTGAAGGTTTCGATTTTCCGACAGAAACGGAGCCCGCCTGATCTATTGGGATAACTGTGAGGCAAGTATAAAACAATTAAATAAGCAACCAAATCAAAATAAGCAGGGGGTAAGCTTTCCAGAAATCGTTATTGATTTGTGTGGTCGAAAGTACTCTAACATATCGGAGATCATAATGAAGATTCCCTGAATAGTTAGGTAGATAATACTTCGTCGGTACCACTTTGTCAACCTTTTTCTTATAGGCATCTTTCATATCCGATAAAGAGCAAAACCACCAGTCAGGAACAGGTGGGCCAAAGGCTAAAGTCAAAGGGCTAGATGGAAAAGGAGGAAATTTGATGTTTCTGAAGTGAAGAGTGTAAAGATATTTGTCTTTCACATAACCAGGGATTTCAAGTGTCGAGATCCTATCAGTTACCTTCTCCTTTAATTCTACAGCAGCCTCAAAAATGGTCCGACGAAGATTATTAGGTCGATACACAACTCGAAAGTAATTCTGGAAAGCTCGAATTTGTTTAACATGAGTAACCTTACACTTTGTCAATTTTTCCTGCAAATTGGAAAAATCTGTAGTTAGTTCAGCCAACTTTGCATCAGGATCACCAATGAATGTAACAAAATATGACTGCCACCAAGTCTCAAATTCTTTGGTGTGGTAGAAAGATGGTTGGAAATGAGTGAGGTTAAGTATATGCCTTCGTGCCCATATGTTTCCGATATCTTCTTTGATAATTTCGAAATGTTGGTCAGATATGATGTATATCAGCAGCTCATGAGAGTTAAACAAGGACTTGGGGACAAGTTGACAGAGTCCAAATTATTGAGCCACCAAGTTAGGTTGATAAGCGATCAAGCCGGGATTCACACCGACAATTACAAAAGACAGAAATTGGGGAGTTAAGTAACGTCTTTATAGGATTATGGAATTTTTCCTGTCTTCTTCTCTCGCGTGTGGGAAAGCCCTAGTAAACAACTCTGGGCCATCTCGTCTATCATGAAAAGGGGCCATAGAGGGTGTGAAATCAACTCTTGTCAACATGATGTTAAACACCTGTTTGAAAACTTCAGGATTTGGGGAACCCTTGTTAATAGGATTCAAAGGAAGAAGGCGTTGCCAAATGATATGGTTTTGATATGGAAGGCATTCTACTTTTTTATTCCTGAAAGGCTTGATCTCCTCAGAAAAAGTGGCATTAAACCATAATTGTAAGAGCCAAAAAGGACCATGGACCAAGACATTCTTTTTATTTGGATTAGTAGGGTCAAAACGCTTGATTTGATTAGCAGTGTCAGTCAAGGATGCGTAAAGAGAGGCCAAAATCAGCTGGCTTAAATCAACATTCTCATCCATGTGCAATTGGGTAGCCATATAAGAGAACTGTTTGGCCACCTGCATCGACCTGGAGCAAAAACTAAAGCGAGACAACCATAAGGTTAAAAATGTTACATGATCTTCATCAGTTATGGGGCCAGAAGTTTGAGCATGATGGTCGATGAAGTTGTTGTATGTTGGTTTACCAGCTTCAACAACGTCGAACTTTAGTGGCACAGGTTCAGCATCTCTATAGTTAAAAATTGTACCTGATTGTTTTAACCTTGTGATGGCAACAACATCGAATAGGGTAGGAGTAATCATACCACACTTAGTATGAAAAGTGTTGGTCGACCCTTCACAAAAATGTATGGCAGCTAGGAGCATGCCACTAGAGTAAGGTTGGCCACATCGAGAAAGTTCTAACAATGTGTAAATGCCCATTCTTTTCCATTTATCTCCTTTTTTCGGTTTCTAAACGTGACATCCAAGCATGAAACTTAGGGAAATGTAGAGGTGGAGAAGTTCTAAAGTTCCTGTCAATGTACTTGACTGAAATGGGGTTTGGATAAGAAATTATAGGTTTGGTAACAGTTCTAGTAGGGAAAAATTCTTCCTTATTGTCTATATAGATTTCGTAGGGTGCATTTGCAAGAAGTGGCCCTAAAAAAGCCAGGGGTTTTTCTTCAAGATAAAAAGGGATAAGTACTTGTGATTGCCAGATTTTGGCTTTCTTCTGAGCAAATGGAGGTTCCGCACATAGGCTTTGCCATCGACGAGGCGTAGTTAAAGAGCGGTTGCTGGAGAAGAAGTTTGATTATCAACATTCGCCATTGTAAGAAGTTTGAAGGAGGATGAAGATGGGGAACAATAATGAAATTTGCAAGTTTTACGTTTTTCTGAAGCAAGGGTGTGAAGAAGCGAAGAAAAGTAGAAAAAAAATGAGAAATAAGGGTATTTATAGACTCTGAAAGGAAGGAAGAAATAATGGGGAAAATCTTTGTGATTTCCTAGGTTTAAATCGTGCCATTTGAGGGACACGAGCTGCAAAATCAATGTGAGTTAATGGGCTACATCTCCCACTAAAAGTGCAATGATGGCAAAAAATAAATGTCACACGTCTCGAAGCTGAAAAGCGTGATACATTACCATGATTACATGAAGTCCTAAAAAAGGCAGAACAACAACATTCACTTTTGGAGGGATGGAAACAGTTTGGTCAAATGGTAAAACCGACGCTTCAAAGATGCCATTATCTCGTATGAGTCGAAATTCAAAAATGGCATCTTTGGGGGGAATTTTGTTACCTTGAAAAATATTAAGGTATTCAAGCACGTGTATTAAATGATGGTATTCTCATAAGCTAAGGGTCATCCTCTAAAGTAGGGGGTTTTGGGAAATTGGAGCCAAAGTGTTTGAAAACTTGGTTTTATTAAACTAGATTTAATGTTTAAAGGGAATGTCACGCCAAACTGTCGAAACTGGGCTAGGTCGACCAAAAGGAAATAAAAGAATATATGTTAAGAAATGGTCGAAATTGGTTTAGTCGACCAAAGGGTGAAAGACGGGGAAAATAGTCGAAATTGGTTTCTGTCAACCAAAAGGGTTTCTGGACTTAGAGAAATTGTTGTTGATTTTTAACTCTTACCAAAGGGAAAGTGTCGAAGCGAGTTAGAAGCGGTTTACCTTCAGAAGCTAGGAGCGGGAAGATTTAAATTTCAAAGTCATCAGCAGTTGCCAGCGGTTTACAATTTGTTTAAAACCCTAAATAGGTGGCGAAATCCAGTGAAGCGGTTGTCTCAAGATTTTAATATTGTTCGTAGATTTCATCTAGGCAGTTACATTGTAAACTTTATAAATAAGCAAATTTAGTGTAGTTTTTGGTGTGTTCACTTGTATGCTCAAATCACTTGTCAAAACTCTATCAATTACGAGCGTTAGGAAACAAAGAGTGAATAAGTGCTTGATGTACGTGAATCACCACTTTTATTTCAATGAAAATCCTTTATTTTTCAATTATCTCTTTTGAATACTTTATTTGCTTTCTATGTACTATCGAACAAAGTCTTTACGTAATTTTCTACTTCGCATAAACAATTCAATGCTCTTTGTCGGTCACGAGTCACTGGTCAGTTAGTTTATTGAACGCTATTTTCATATGAACACCTTCTATTGGTTACGAGTCACCAGCCAGTCGTTTGATTCATAGTGTGGAAAGACGTTATACTTGTTCCCTTAGTCACGGAAATCCGTTTCCCTTGATATGGATTTCTATAGAATAAGTATAATAACTAAACTCTTAGCACACGTCTTAAGATCAACTGGTCGATCTTGCGAGTTACCCTTAGTTTTAGGACTTTGGGAGGACCAGCGGTTGTTTACCATTTTCTACAGTAAACAGTTATTTATTAATTTTGCATCATTATATATATGGGGATATGTAATTGTATGCTCTTCTTTGCAAAAATGCCTCTGAGTGAAATATTAATATTGGTATTGGAATATGATACTTCTCATGATTTACCTTCTTTCTTTTTGATGTTGTCAAAGGGGGGGAAGCATATGCGAGATGAAGTTGGGAAGCACAAAGTCAGGGGGAGCCTTTGATAACTACATGAAATGCATTGTCGCAAGTCTCTCCATCATCAAAAAGGGGGAGTTTATGAGTGCAACTCCACTATTAGATGTTTTACATGATGTCAAAACTCAAAAAGCTAGAATTTAAATATGGTGGATGATATCATTATGTGTTGTGGCACTCCCTTGCATTAGAGGTCTTAAGAATCATTTAAAACAAATTTAAAACATGTCCCAATCATGAAAAATAAGTTTTTGCATAAAATTGGCATTTATGCGCCGACCTGAAAACTGAATGTGCCGACACATAAAATCTGCATTTCTACAATTTCTGAAATACTTCAGTATGTGTCGACACATATGATTTAGCACCAACACATACGACCTATGCACCGACATATACGATTTATGTGTCATTACATGTATTGCATTATTAAAGCTTTTAGCCACTATTTTGCATTTGTGGACACGTAAACTTTTCAAGTCGACACATACTATTTTTTAGGTAATTTTTTTATAATTATTCATTATAAAACTTCACACTTTTACCTAAAAAGATCCCAACTATAAATATATAATTCATGCATCATTCAAAATTGGTGAAACCATAAAAATTAGTTTACTTCTCTCTTCATCTTCAACCTCCAACCTATGCATACTCATTAATATTACATTGTAACGATGTTCTGTTAGAGTTCCATCTAGACGAGGATTGACAGTGTCCAATTGTGTATTGGGTTGAGCTTTATAGGGGTCTTCATTCAGGAAAAACTGTTGGTTTTTCCTCCATGATCATTGGTTGATTTGGGGGTTTGCGTGCAAGACGTTCAAGAGGTAATTGCAGCCAAGTGAATTCCTTTTGAGCTAAAGAACACAAGGGATCCTTTGGAAATAAATAACGCAAAGAAAGTAGAGAGAGAACGACAAATTACAATTGAAGTCTTCTGTTGTAATAGGTATAATTGATGGTGCCTGAAAGCTTTGGAGATAAAGAACACAAAGGACTAGCAAGATCCAGATAATCATTTGGTAATTATTGTGTCTTGGTCTTGTTGAAGATCAAAGGAAGAAAAGGGGTTGAATCAACATCAAACGTTTGTTTTTGTAGGGTTACTCTTAGAACACTTATCTTGTATCCATACTTTTTGTAAAGAAAGAAAGTATCTCAATTCCACATTGGTATTGGGCGCAAATGTACCCACATGCGAGGACGGAAGTGGGGAATTGTGTAGACAAATCCTTGTGTCGCTTTTCTTTTATTTCTTTACTTGATTTAATTTTCATAAACCAATTTTTCCACACAACATGAAGGAAAATTATGAAACTTTGATTGCACGCCAAGTGTTTGACAAATTAGTTAATGTTCTATCTCTTACTTTTGTTTACTCTCTATATGCAATTTATTGAATGTGTTGTTTGACCGATTGATTTGTATAGAATTTCTATTTGATTATTAAAGTTTATATTTCTTTGTTTATTTTCTTATAATCACTTTGATTATAAGTGTTTTTACATATCAACAAATCTCATAGAAAAATCTGAAAAATTGATTGCGTGTCACATGTTCGATAAATTGTCATGTTATATTTTTAATATGATTTCATTGAAAATATGAAACCATTGTGTTTGATATTAAAATATAAATAGATATATTATTATGTTGTTTCATTTTATCATAATGTTAATTCCATATGGCTCTTGCATATCCAAGATTTCAATAACTAGGTTCGATTGGACTATTATATTTGATCTAGGCGAAAAACCTTTCGCTCAACAATGTTTTTCTAATAATTTTTTAAATAACCATTTGGAAATGTGATTTTTATTTTGGTATCTATTCACCCCCATCTCTAGATACATTGTAGTAGTCTAACAAGTGATATTAGAGCTCTGGTTTATTCCGTGCTTCGAAACTCTTAGTAGAAAATGGCGTACGAACCTAAAGGGGGTTTCAAAACAGCCCCAATTTTTTTCCGAAAGAAAACTATAGTTATTGGCAAGCTTGTATGCACATTGATGTTAATTTATATGACAAGGATATGTGTGACCCTATTACTCAAAACAATGATAACGACAGCGTCACATCTAAGCTGGAAGCACTATAGAATAATGATGATAAGAAAAATACATTAAATCTAATTAATAGTTAAGACTCACTTGGTAATCTTATTTCGAATGCAATTAATACTAACGAAGTTGTGAGATGTATTATTAGGAATTGGTAATTGAAGGTCACCGCGAACAAGGAAGCTAATGATCTTACAACACTTGATCTCACTATATTGTTTGGTAAGTTTGAAGAACATGAGTAAGAACTTACTTGCTTAGACAAGCATAAGAAAAAGCATGAGAAGAAAAAGAAAAATATGAAAGACACAGGATAAGGAGGAAAGAAAAAATTCTAAAGCTCTTAGGGATTCTAGTTCAAGATCCTCTAAATTTGAGCATGTATACGATATTGATTTTAGTGATGGTGAAGATTTAAATTCTCACTATTATTGTATGAAAGGCTTTCACAAATGAAACCAATTGGTTCACTAACCCCCAAGGACCTAATGTAGATTGAGTACCTAACTTGCCTTGTTGTTTTTGTAAGAACATGTGTCTTAACTCTATGAAGAGAATATGGGTTCTCATTTATGGTGGATCAAGGTATATGAACATATTCTAATTCAATTGTATATGGGGCGAGATGATGGATTATGTGATCTAGAAAGCAACAACATGTTTTATTTAGTGGTAAAATATTCTTAAATTACTTTTGATGTTGTATCCGAGAATACTCGCAAAAGGTATTTCATTTCATGATGTATGTATATCTTCAAGAGACATACTCAATGATACCGAAGAAGGAATTAATCAACCTAAATCGGTGAAACATGAGGAGGAGAAAGATAACTAACATGAAAAGGATAAAGATGAGAGTTCAATCAAAGTGAATGATCATCAAATTAATAACCTTCTCGAAATCATCACAAGTTATACTTTTGGATACTTTGTCAAAGTGAAAAGTGGTAAGATCGTGTTGTTCTAAAAGCTTTGTGACATACTTTGCATTGGTTCAAATTTCTTTCTAGAGTTCCTTGTAAAATACAAGTGCATCCTCTGTCATATTGTACGGCGAGGTAGTATCGATTTAACTTTCGCTTTGTTAGTAAGTTCTCTCGTTTACCTATTTATTTCTATAAGTAAATGACATACTTGGTGTGTATGATATATATATATATATATATATATATATATATATATATATATATATATATATATATATATATATATATATATATTATGAGTATTCATTTGCAAAATAATTCTTAATTGATAATCATGGTGACTTTTCAATTTATATAAATATATGGTCTTATCATATTATATTTTCATGTTTTTTTTACAAACACTTTTGTATACATAAGCATGTTTAGCTTCATTAAACATCAAGCATAACACATTTAATATTACATCATATTTGATTTAAATAACATGCGATTTGCAAAGAGTTTTCTAAGCTTATGCAGGGATTATTTGAAATGAGTTTTATGGGGAGTTAAATTACTTTGTCGGACTAAAAATTAAGTAACTCAAGAAAATAACACATGCATTGGGAATTACCTTCGCGATCATGTTGAAAAAGGGGATGTTGTGTTCGAGCACTTTGATAGTAAAAATCAACTTATCGGCGTTTTCACAAAATGTTTGCAACCAAACCATTTTTCAACAAACATAAGGAATTTTGGATTAATAATGTCTCCAATATTTCCTTCTTTATTATGATGCTTGTACTTTTATACTTTTTCTCTAACACTTTGTTTGAGTATTTACATCATGTGAGTGCAACTTCCATTTCATCAAGAGTGAGGTAATATTATTCCAAATTTCTCCTTGAAAGTAATACTTTTCCTTAATGTATGTTACTTTATGGTTAAAATTGCTTGATGTGTTCTTAAATGATGAAAAATATGAATGTTCATTTCCAAAAATTCTTGATTGATAACCATTGTGTATGTTCAATGTATATGCTTATAATGACCTCATGTATTAATTTATTTCAAATTTGTATAAGTTTTCTATTTTATGTACAAGCATGTGTTTCTATTATTATATCTTGCATTTCTGTATGAGTTAAATGTAAGCATGTTAATAGCAGATACTATTCATGTTGTAGTTGAGTCACATTTTATGACAACATTTTCATTTTGGATTGAGTAGTAACATGTTCTTGTCTCTATGCTAGGAACATGTGTGTGTAACATTGGGAGTTCTATTGTGATGTGTTACGTGATAGTGATGCTATAAAATAAACTTGACTAGCTTGCTCTTGCATCGCATTCATTATTATTCATACAATTACATTACATGTTTGGTAATGTTTTATGCTTGTTATTTATTAATTTTGCATCATTACGTATATATGAAAATATGTAATTGTATGTTATTCTTTACAAAAATGCATTTGACTGATATATTAGTATTGGTATTGGATTATGATTCTTTTTACGATTTTCCTTCTTTCTTTTTGATATTGTCAAAGGGGGAGAAGCATATGCGAGATGAATTTGGGAAGCACAAAGTCAGTGGGAGCCTTCGATATCTACATGAAATGCATCGTCGCAAGTTTTTCCATCATCAAAAAGGGAGAGTTTGTGTGTGCAATTTCACTATTAGATATTTTGCATGATGTCAAAACTCGAAAAGCTAACATTGAAGTATGGTGGGAAGTATCCTTATGTCTTGTGGCACTCCATTGCATTAGAGGTCTTAGTAATCATTTAAAACAACTTTAAAACATGTCCCAATCATGAAAAATCAGATTTTGCATAAAATCAGCATTTATGCGCCGACCTGAAATATGTATGCGCCGACACATAAAATCTGCATTTCTACAATTTCTGAAAAACTTCAATATGTATAGACACATAAGATTTATGCACCGACACATACGATCTATGCACAAACACATACGATTTATGTGTCAGCACATGTACTGCATTATTAAAGCTTTTAGCCACTACGTTACATGTGTGGACACATAAACTTTTCAGGTCGACACATACTGTTTTGTGAGTCATTTTTTCATAATTCTTTCATTCTGAAACTTCACTCTTTTACCTAAAAATATCCCAACTATAAATATATAATTCATGCATCATTCAAACTTGGTGAAACCATAAAATTAGCCTAGTTCTCTCTTCATCTTCAATTTCCAACCTATGCATACACATTTGTATTACATTGTAATGATGTTCCGTTGGAATGCCATTTAGACAATGATTGATAGTGTCCAATTGCGTTTTGGATTGATCTTTGTAGGTGTCTTCATTCAAGAAAAATTGTGGGTTTATCCTCCAAGATCGTTGGTTGATTTTGGGGTTTTCGTGCAAGATGTTCAAGAGGTAATTGCGGCCAAGTGAAGTCCTTTGGAGATAAAAAACACAAGTGATCTTTTGGAGATAAAGAATACAAAGGAAGTAGCGAGAGAACAAAAAATTTCAATTGAATTATTCTGTTGTAATGTGTACAATTGATGGTGCGCAAAAACTTTGGAGATATAGATTGCAAAGGAGTAGCAAGATCCAGATAATCAATTTGTAGCTATTGTGTCTTGGTCTTGTTAAAGATAAAAGGAAGAGAAGGGTTTGAATCAACATCAAACTGTTATTTTTGTAGAGTTTCTCTTAGAACACTTCTCTTGTATTCATACTTTTGTAAAGTAAGAAAGTATCTCAATTCCACATTGGAATTGGGCACAGATGTACCCACATGCGAGGACGAAAGTGGGGAACTTGGTAGACAAATCCTTTTGTCTCTTTTCCTTTATTGCCTTAATTGCTTTAATTTTCATACATCAATTTGTCAACACAACACAAAGGAAAATTCTTAAACTTTGATTGCACACCAAGTGTTTGACAAACTGTTTAGCTAATTTAACTCAAAGTAAAATTATAATGTTCTATCTCTTACTTTTATTTACTCTCTATATACAATTTGTTAAATGTGTTGTTTGAACGATTGATTTGTATAGAATTTATCTTTGGTTATTAAAGTTTAAACGGCTTTGTTGATTTTCTTATAATCACTTTGATTATAAGTGTTTTTGCATATCAATAAATCTTAAAGAAAATTCTGAAAAATTGATTGCGTGCCACATGTTCGATAAATTGTCATGTTATGTTTTTAATATGATTTCATTGAAAAAATGAAACAGTTGTGTTTGATATTAAAATATAAATGGAGATATTATTATATTGATTTATTTTATCATTATGTTAATTCCATATGACTCGTGTGTATCCGAGTTTCCAATAATTAGGTTTGTTTAGACTACTATATTTGATTAGGCGAAAAACCTTCCGCTCAACATTGTTTTTCAAATAAGTTTTTAAATAACTATTTTGAAATATGATTTTTATTTGGGTATATATTCACACACTCTAGATACACTACCATAGTCTAAAAAGTGATATTAGAACTCCATTTAATTCCATGCTTCAAAACTCTTAGTAAAAAATGGCGTACGACCTTAATAGGGATTTCAAAACAGCTCCAAATTTTTTTCGAAAGAAAACTATAATTATTGGAAAGCTTGTATTCACATTGATGTTAATTTATATGACAAGGATATATGTGACACTATTACTCAAAACAATACTAATGACATTGTCACATCTAAGCTAGAAGCATAATAATAATAATAATAATAATAATAATAATAATAATAATAATAATAATAATAATAATAATAATAATAATAATAATAATAATAATAATAATAATAATAATAATAATGATAATAATAATAATAATAATGATAATAATAATAATAATAATAATAATAAGAAGAAGAAGAAGAAAAATACATTAAATCTCATTAATAGTTTGGACGCACTTGGTAATCTTATTTCTAATGCAATTGCTACTAACGAATTTGTGATATGTCTTGTTAGGAATTGGTAACCGAAAGTCACCGTGATCAAGAAAACTAATGATCTTACAACACTTTATCTCACTATATTTTTTGGTAAGTTTGAAGAATATGAGCAAGAACTTACTTGCTTAGACAAGAAGAAAAGAAGCTTGAGAAGAAGAATAAAAAGATGAAAGACACAAGATAAGGAGGAAAGAACAAATTCTAAAGCTCTTAGGACGTCAAGTCCAAGGTCCTCTAAATGTGAGCATGTATACGATAGCGATTTTAGAGATGGTGAAGATTTAAATTCTCACTATTTTTGTATGAAAGGCTTGCCCAAATGCAACAAATTATTTAACTAAACCCCAAGGAACTAATTAAGATTAGGTACCTAGCTTGTCTTGTTTTTTTTGTAGGAACATGTGTCTTAAATGTATGAAGAGAATATGGATTCTCATTTATGGTGGCTCAGGGTATATGAACATATTCTAATTCCATTGTATATGGGGCAAGATGATGGATTATGTGATCTAGAAAGCAACAAAAAGTTTTATTTCGTGGTAAAAGATTCCTAAACTACTTTTGATGTTGTATCCGAGAATGCTCATAAAAGGTATTTCATTTCATGATGTAGGTATATCTTTAAAAGACTTACTCAATGACACCAAAGAAGAAATTGATCAACTCGAATTGGTGAACATGAGGAGGAGAAAGATAACTAACATGAAAAGGATAAATATGAGAGTTCAATCAAAGTGAATAATCATCAAATTAATGACCTTATTGAGCTCATCACAAGTTATACTTTTGGGTACTTTGTCAAAGTGAAAAGTGGTAAGATCGTGTTGTTCTAAATTTTTTTGACATACTTTGCATTTGGTTCAGCTTTCTTTCGAGGGTTCCTTGTAAAATGCAAGTGTATCCTCCATCATATTCTACGGTGAGGTAGTAACGATTTAAATTTTGCTTTGTTAGTAAGTTTTGTCTTTTACATGTATATTTCTCTAAGTACATGACATACTTGGTGTATAATATATATATATATATATATATATATATATATATATATATATATATATATATATATATATATATATATATATATATATATATATATATATATATATATATAATGAGTATTCGTTTGTAAAATTATTCTTAATTGATAATCATGGTGACTTATCAATTTATATACATATAATGATCTCATCATATTATATTTTTATGTATTTTTTTATAAACACTTATGTGTACATAATCATGTTTAGCTTCATTAAACATCAAGCATAACATATTTGATATTACATCATATTTGATTCTACTAACATGCGATTTGTCAAAGAGTTTTCTAAGCTTATGTAGGGATTATTTGAAATGAGTTTAATGGGGAGTTGAATTACTCTTGGAATAAAAATAATGTAACTCAAGGAAGTAACACATGCATGGGAAATTACCTTCGTGATCATGTTGAAAAAGGGGATGTTGTGTTCGACCACTTTGATAGTGAAAAAAAAAACTTGTCGGCGTTTTCACAAAACGTTTGCAACCAAACCATTTTTCAATAAACATAAGAAATTGAGGATTAATAATATCTCCAATATTGCCTTCTTTATTATGATGCTTGCACTTTTATACTTTTACTCTAACACTTTGTTTGAGTATTTACATCATGTGAGTGCAACTTCCATTTCATCAAGAGTGAGGTAATATTGTTCCAAATTTCTCCTTGAGAGTAAGACTTTTCCTTAATGCATGTTACTTTATGGTTAAAAATTCTTGATATGTTCTTAAATGATGAAAACCATGAATGTTCATTTCCAAAAATTCATGATTGATTACCATTGAGTGTTTTCAATGTATATGCTTATAATCACTTCATGTATTAATTATTTTAAATTTGTATAAGTTTTCTATTGTATGTACAAACATGTGTTTCTATTATTATTTCTTGCATTTGTGTATGTGTTGAATGTAAGCATGTTAATAGCAGGTACAGTTCATATTGTAGTTGAGTCACATTTTATGACAATATTTTCATTTTAGATTAAATAGTAACATGTTCTTGTCGCTATGCTAGATACATGTGTGTGCGGAATCAGGAGTTCCATTATGATATGTTACGTGATGGTGACATTATAGAAGTAACTTGACTAGATTGCTCTTGTATCACATTCATTATTATTTATGCAATTGCATTACATGTTCGGTAATGTTTTATGCTTGTTATCTATTAATTTTGCATCCTTACATATATATGGGGATATGTAATTGTATTCTCTTCTTTGCAAAAATGCCTCAGAGTGATATATTAGTATTGGTATTGGAATATGATACTTCTTATGATTTTCATTCTTTCCTTTTGATGTTGTCAAAGGGGGAGAAGCATATGCGAGATAAAGTTGGGAAGCTCAAAGTCATAGGGAGCATTCGATAACTACATGAAATGCATCGTCGTAATTTTTTCCATCATCAAAAAGGGGGAGTTTGTGAGTGCAACTTCACTATTAGATGTTTTGCATGATGTCAAAACTCGACAAGCTAGCATTTAAGTATGGTGGACGGTATCCTTATGTCTTGTGGCACTCCCTTGCATTAAAGGTCTTATGAATCATTTAAAACAACTTGAAAACATGTCCTAAAATCATGAAAAATCAGTTTTTGCATAAAATCAACATTTATGCGCCGATCTGAATTTTGTATGTGCTGACACATAAAATCTGCATTTATACAATTTCTGAAAAACTTCAGTATGTATCGACACATACTATTTATGGACCGACACATACGACCTATGCACCGACACATGCAATTCATGTGTCATCACATGTACTGCATTATTAAAGCTTTTAGCCACTATTTTTCATGTGTGGACACATAAACTTTCCAGGCCGACACATACTATTTTGTGGGTCATATTTTCATAATTTTTTCATTCTAAAACTTCACTATTTTACATAAAAAGAGCCCAACTATAAACATATAATGCATGCATCATTCAAACTTGGTGAAACCATAAAATTAGGTTATGTTTGTCTTCGTCATAAACCTCCAACCTATGCATACACATTGACATTATATTGTAACAATGTCAGTTGGAGTGTCATCAAGACGAGGATTGATAGTTTCCACTTGTGTATTGGGTTGAGCTTTGTAGGGTACTTCATTCAGGAAAAATATGGGTTTATCCTCTACGATCGTTGGTTGATTTGGTGGTTTTCATGCAAGACATTCAAGAGGTATTTGCAGCCAAGTGAATTCCTTTGGAGATAAATAACAAAAGGGATCCTTTGGAGATAAAGAATGCAAAGGAAGTGGCAAAAGAACGGCGAATTACAATTGAAGTCTGCTATTGTAATAGGTACAATTGATGGTGCACGAAAAATTTGGAGATAAAGAATGCAAAGGAGTAGAAAGATCCAGATAATCAATTGGTAGCTATTGTGTCTTGGTCTTGTTGAAGATCAAAGGAAGAGAAGCGGTTGAATCAATATCAAACATTTGTTTTTATAGGGTTTCTCTTAGAACACTTCTCTTGTATTCATACTTTTGGCAAAGTAAGAAAGTATCTCAATTTCACATTGGAATTGGGCGCATATGTACCCACATATAAGGACTAAAGTAGGGAACTGTGTTGACAAATCCGTGTGTCTCTTTTCTTTTATTGTTTTACTTTCTTTAGTTTTCATATATCAATTTGTCAAATAGCATTGAGTAATTTATCGACGCATATAAATTTTATGAAATTGTTTCTGTTTTGAATTTTGTGTTGAGTTGCTTATAATCACTTTTGATTATAAGTGCTTTTTCATATCAACACAACACAAAGTAAAATTTTGAAACTTTGATTACACGCCAAGTGTTTGACAAATTGTTTAGCTTGTTTAACTCAAAGTAAAATTAATATGTTCTATCTCTTACTTTCATTTACTCTCTATATGCAATTTGTTAAATGTGTTGCTTGATCGATTGATTCATATAGAATTTCTCTTTAATTATTAATGTTTAAACTGCTCTGTTGATTAAATTATAATCACGTTGATTGTAAGTTATTTTGCATATCAATAAATCTCAAAGAAAATTCTGAAAAATTGATTGCGCGCCACATGATCGATAAATTGTCATGTTATGTTTTTAATATGATTTCATTAGAAATGGGAAACTGTTGTGTTTGATATTAAACTATTAATGAAGATGTTATTATGTTGATTGAATTTATCATTATGTTAATTCCATATGGCTCGTTCATATCTGAGTTTCTAATAATTACGTTCATTTAGACTACTATATTTAATCTAGGCCAAAAACCTTCCGCTCAACATTGTTTTTCAAATAAATTTTTAACTAACCATTCTGAAATGTGATTTTTATTTGGGTATCTATCCACTCCTCCCTCTAGATATGTTACCGTAGTCTAACACATCCTATGTGGAATAATTGTGAAAGTATCTCTTATTTAATTACAATTATGCATTGGGGATATATGGTGTTATATGTGGCATATCGAAATTGACTGAATTTCCAGAAATAAAGAAATCAATTGATGTGAAGTAGATTTTCAAAGTAAAGATGAATTCAAAAGCAACAATAGTGAAGCACAAAGCAAAACTTATCGCAATGGGTTTCCTTCAAAGATAAGGTCTGGATTATTCTAGTGTGTTTGAACCAGTGGCAAGGCATGAGACTATAAGGTTGGTAGTGACACTAGCCTGCAAGAGAAGGTGGATATTGTCACACATGCATGTAAAACCTGCCATTCTAAATTGTCCTCTTAATGAAGATTGTAGTTGTTTAGGTATTGGCTTGCATTTTTGGTAAAACCCAAGTGTATGTGTGAATGTCATGACTGATGTCATAACATTCTAGTTTAGTTTGTACTGACTCATTAGGTACCTTTGCAGAAAAATATTGTAATTCAAGTACTGATGTTTATAAGTGTGTATCTGAGCATTTTGCAAAATGATCACATTTTGCTAAATCAGTAGACAGGTTTTCTCAGATGTCATAACAGATGTTATGACATCCTGTTCTGAACTAACAGGTTTGCAGGTTGGATAAGTCTGAGTTTTTTCAGAAAAATAACTCAGTCTTTCCTGAACAGAATCATGCGTTTTCTGAGGGGTAACCTAGCTCAACCCTAACCTGGTTAATAAAGTCATGTGACCTGGTCTTTAGGTCAAACGGAATTAACCCTAGGTTTTTGTGGAAACCCTAACTGAAGTTCAGCTGCTATATATTCAACAGAGCTGCTGTTTTGCAAGGCATCCCTTTTAATTGATCAGAAGATCATTTGTAATCTGTATAGGTTTGATTATTGTACTCCAAGCAATTATCATTGTGATAAGTGACTTGGAATAGGTTTCTAATTGTAAGGGCTGTGTAGCACTCAAAGCTTTGAAGCAAGAGTGTTTGAATGTTCCTTGACTAAAGCTGTGAAGCAGAGTCAAGTTAGCTGTGTGCATCACTCAAAGCTGTGAAGCACGAGTGATTGTGTTGCTTGATTAAAAAGCTGTGAAGCTTAATCAAGTGTTTGTTTTTGAAGAGTGTCTTCATCAATTCTTAAGTCAAATTGGTTTATGTATCACTGCTGTGATTGAGGGGGAGTGAGTAGGAACTCAGGTTTAAGTTGTACTTAGATTGGAATTGCATTGGATAGGTCTTAAGTGAAGGAGATAAACTGGTTGGTTTATTCCTGAATTAACATCTCTTATAGTGGATTTCCTCCCTGGCTTGGTAGCCCCCAGAGTAGGTGTTGTTGCACACTGAACTGGGTAAACAATTGACTGTGTTCTTTATTGATTTTGTATTTACTGTCATATAGTAAGTCAGATACGGTGTCATAACATTGAACGTGACATTGAGTATCTGCAGCCAGAATTTCAATTGGCATCATAGAAAGCACCCTGCCTGTATTACTGGGTGAGATCTAGGGATATCACTTTCTGGCACTATGGACAAAGAAGGAGTTTTTGGAAATAGACCACCCATCCTGGATGGAACTAATTATGACTACTGGAAACCTCGTATGATTGCCTTCCTAAAATCTCTGGACAAAAAGGCTTGGAGAGCTGCTGACAAAGGATGGATTCATCCCACCATAACTGAGAAAGATGGGACAATCAGTCTGAAGCCTGAGGAAGATTGGAGTAAAGAAGAAGATGAGTTAGCTCTGGGAAATTCAAAAGCTTTAAATGCCTTGTTCAATGGAATTGATAGAAACATTTTCAGACTAGTACATCAATATGAACTGGCCAAGGAAGTTTGGGACACTCTCAAAACTACTCATGAGGGCACTTCCAAAGTAAAAATTTCAAGGCTTCAGATGTTGACCACCAAGTTTGAGAATCTAAAAATGATGGAAGATGAAACCATTCATGAGTTTCACATGAACATCTTGGAGATTTCCAACACCTCAGGAGCACTGGGAGAAAAGATGTCAGAAGAAAAACTGGTAAGGAAGATTCTCAGATCCTTGCCTAAAAGATTTGCAATGAAGGTAACTGCCATAGAGGAAGCCCAGGACATCAGCAAGTTGAAAGTGGATGAACTTATTGGGTCTCTTCAGACTTTTGAGATGGGGATCACTGATAATGGTGACAAGAAGAACAAAAGCATAGCACTTGTATCCAACGCTGATGTTGAAAACAAGGAGGATGAAGAAGAAAATATATCAGAAGCTATTGCTATGCTTGGAAGACAGTTCAACAAGCTCATCAAAAGAATGGATCCAAAGTCAAGGTCTAATGTTCATAACATTCCCTCTGACATTGACAGTTCCAGTAGAAGACCAAGGTCAGAAGATAAGGGAAACCAAGGCAGAGGTATTCAATGCCATGGATGTGAAGGATATGGACATATTCGAGCTGAATGTCTTACCTTTCTTAAGAAACAAAAGAAAGGAATGACTGTTACTTGGTATGACTATGATTCAGAAAGTAATTCTGAAGAAGAATCTGCCAAACTAGTTACTGCTCTAACTAGTGTTTGTACTTCTGAAAGTGACACTAGTGATGAAGAAGTGACATTTGAAGAACTTGCTGATACCTACAAGAAATTGTGTATCAGAAGTGCTGAAGTCTGTGTGCAGAATGAGAAACAGTCAAAACTCATTATAAAGCTGGAGGCGGAAAAAAGGGCAGATCTTGAAACTATAAGTCACCTAGAAGGGGAAGTTCAATTACTGAACTCACAACTGAACCAAATGACAAAATATGTCAAGATGTTGACCAATGGATCAGATAAATTGGAAGAGATCCTACAAGTGGGACAAAATGTGGGAAAAAAATCTGGTCTAGGATTTGTGGAAGCTAAGAAACCTGGTGCAGACCAGAAGATCAGGCATGTTAAACAATTGTCAAAGCAGATGTCTCAACACAACTCTCAACATCAGAAATACATGAAGAAAAAATACCAAAGATGGAGATGTCATCATTGTGGGAGGTATGGACACATAAAGCCCTTCTGCTTCAAATTGCATGGATACCCTAATAAAAACTCTGGTGCTAAACCTAAGCCAAAAAGGGTACCACATACTCCTCATTGGAAGAAAAAGGCTACTGCCCTGATAGCCCATACTTCCCTGAGAGTGTCTGCAAAGGAAGGATGGTACTTTGACAGTGGATGTTCCAGACACATGACTGGATTCAAAAATCTCCTCAATAATGTTATGCCTCACACTACCAGTTTTGTGACCTTTGGAGATGGTGCTAAAGGTGAAGTCAAAGGAGTTGGTAATTTGGACTGCCCTGGAGTTCCAAGTCTGAATAAAGTACTGCTGGTAAAAGGGCTGACTGCTAATCTCATTAGTATCAGTCAATTATGTGACCTAGGATTCAAGATCAACTTCTCAAGATCTGAATGTCTAGTAATTAATGAAAAACTAGAAGTTGTAATGAGAGGAATCAGATCCAAAGATAACTGCTACTTGTGGCAGCCTGAGAACACTGATATCTCCACTATGTGTCCAATTATCAAAGAAGAAAAAGAGATGAAACTGTGGCAGCATAAGCTTGGTCCCCTTCATCTAAGAAGAATGAAAAGAGCTATTTCTATGGAAGCAGTCAGAAGAACTCCAAAACTACAGGTTGATAATATCTGTGATGTGGCAAATAAACTTGAAGAAGGATGTGTTGTCAGAACCATAAGTCATCTTGACAAGGATGTTGGAAATAACAAGTCTAATAAATTCTGTTTCCCTGAAGAAATGAGGCTTGAAGTCTCCTCTCCTATAACTCTCCATCAAAATGGACTGGACAAACAGAAAATTATTCAAGAATCAACCAGAACTATGATTCATATCAAAAGAATGCCTTCCCAATTCTGTGCGGAAACAGTTGCTGCTAGGAAAAACTGTTCTCAAAACATCTGGTCAAAACAGATACTTCCTGAGTACAATGTCACACAAGATGTTGTGACATTGTGTTGTGACAATCTGAATACAATCAACATTTCCTTGAACCCTATTGACTTTGAAGAGAAGAAGTCATTTAAACTGGAACATAGTTTCTCTAAGCTTCAGCTGACTGATTCTTCTACCAAGGCTCTTGTTGGAAATAAACTTGAAAATTTGAAGGGCAGGTTGGGTATTCACCAACATAAGATTTTATAGCAATTAATTTTGCTTAAAACAAAGGTTGAAGGAATTAATTTTATTAAGTCTATCTTTAGTGGGTTAATCATATATTTTCACAATTATTTCAAAATCTTTAAGAAGTTGAAAAGACTCCCTTTTACCCCCTACCTCTCTCGTCCTTGCAACCTGTTTCCTCCTCACAATCAAAGATTTTTCTCAAACTGCTACCATTACTCAAAGTCAATCAAAATGTCTCAGACATCGTCTTCAACCATGGCAACTTCGTCATCCTCATCATCGTCATCATCTGACCAAGATTCTAGGGCAATCACCACATGCATAGAATCTGAAGTTCTTGAGGTCACTCCTCTCAGAGAGATGGCAACTGACCCAGCCAAAGTCAAAAAGCTCAGAACCAGACACGCAGGAAGAGATCAAGCTACATCCTCTGGTAATTCTTCTCATCCTTCATCTTCTGTACCTAATAGAGAAGGATCAGTTCAAGTTCATCAAGCTATTGCTAGGCTGGTTACTAGTATACTGAGTGGCAACCAATCTGTACCGGGGATCTCTGTCCCTTTAAACCAATCAGAAAGTCCAAATGTGGAAGTTTCTGAGAATGTAGATGTCATTGAGAATGTTGTGACACAAAAAGACAACATTCAGAACCCTTCAGAAAAGGCTGCTGATCCACCTATCATTGATGTGGATGAGGATTACTCAGATAATGATCTGATTGCTAATGTGAACCCTAGCATAGCTAGGAGATTGATGAAAAGAAAGAGTAGTCAGAATGATAAACCTAATGCTAAGAAACCCAAGGCTGAAGGCATGGCTGAGAAAAGTATTCAGACAAAAGGGAAGAAGGCCCAGGTGCATACTGCTAGACAACCAATCTCTAAGAAGAAAAAAAGAACCTGAATCTTCTGATTCTGATGAGGAATCAGAATTTGAGATTGATATTGAAGAAACTCCTATCAGAAGGAAGCTCCCCTCCAGCAAAATTGCTAGAGTGCCTGAAGTCCCAACAGACAACATCTCTTTTCATCATCCTGACAATGCAAACAGATGGAAGTATGTTTGCTTAAAGAGAATAGCCTTAGAGAGAGAACTCAACAATGATGCCTTGGAGTGCAAACACATCATGGACCTGATCAAGAATGCTGGACTAATGAAGACAGTGATAAAGTTTAACAAATGTTATGAAAATCTGGTCAAGGAGTTTTTAGTGAACTTGTCTAATGATTGTGCTGATGGAAGGTCAGCTGACTTTGAAAGTGTTTTTGTTAGAGGAAGAAGGGTCAAGTTCTCTCCATCAGAAATCAACAAGTTTCTTGGAAGAACAAATGAGGACTGTCCTGATCTGGAGGCAACTGACAATGAAGTTTGTCAAACCATCACAGCCAGGAAAGTAAAGTGCTGGCCCTTGAAAGGCAAGCTGAATGCCAGTAAACTCAGCATGAAATTTTCCATCTTGCATAAAATAGGTGCAGCCAACTGGGTGCCTACAAATCATAAATCAACTATCTCCACATGATTGGGGAGATTTATTTATGCTGTGGGAACCAAGACTGCTTTTAACTATGGCAGGTACATCTTTGAACAAACTTTAAAGCATGCTGGCAGTTATGCTGTCAAAGGACCAATTGCCTTTCCCTCCCTCCTTTGTGGAATCATCCTTGCACAATACCCTGATATCCTTGTGGCAAGAGATACAGTCTGCAAAAGAGCTCCTGCCCTTGGCTTGCACTACAAACTGTTTCAGGGATCTCATGCTCCAGACATTGTCATAACATCAGCTGAGACATCGTCTGTGAAGACCCAGTCCAAGACATCAGATGTCATAGCTGTTTTAAAAGAAACTTGCAAAGAGCTGGATGCTAGAAAAAGGACCCTAGAAATTCTAATTTCCAGGCTAGAAAAGGAGGAAGCTGAAGAAAATAGAAGGGAAGAAGGTGTAGAAGCTGAAGGTCATCTCAACATTGAAGAAACTAGCTCCTCTGAGTCTGATGACAGTGCTTGAAGGTTGGTTGCTGTTTGGTGGTGTTGCTGGTCAGTGCTGATATCTGGTGGAGTTTGGAAGTTTTTTTTTCTTCTGCTGCTGCTCTTATTAATTGTTTTTGGATAACTGTATAATCATTATGAACATGTATCTTTGGCCCATTTGTGGCTAAAGAGGGGGAGAATATTTTGGTACTTAATATGTACTTGCTCAATTAGACATTCTATTTTTCTGCAGTCATTTATTTCTGCTGCTATCTATCTCTGATTGCTTAGGGTCTTTAGCCAAAAATCTGCCAAAGGGGGAGTTTGTAGTTGTTTAGGTATTGGCTTGCATTTTTGGTAAAACCCAAGTGTATGTGTGAATGTCATGACTGATGTCATAACATTCTAGTTTAGTTTGTACTGACTCATTAGGTACCTTTGCAGAAAAATATTGTAATTCAAGTACTGATGTTTATAAGTGTGTATCTGAGCATTTTGCAAAATGATCACATTTTGCTAAATCAGTAGACAGGTTTTCTCAGATGTCATAACAGATGTTATGACATCCTGTTCTGAACTAACAGGTTTGCAGGTTGGATAAGTCTGAGTTTTTTCAGGAAAATAACTCAGTCTTTCCTGAACAGAATCCTGCGTTTTCTGAGGGGTAACCTAGCTCAACCCTAACCTGGTTAATAAAGTCCTGTGACCTGGTCTTTAGGTCAAACGGAATTAACCCTAGGTTTTTGTGGAAACCCTAACTGAAGTTGCAGCTGCTATATATTCAACAGAGCTGTTGTTTTACAAGGCATCCCTTTTAATTGATCAGAAGATCATTTGTAATCTGTATAAGTTTGATTATTGTACTCCAAGCAATTATCATTGTGATAAGTGACTTGGAATAGGTTTCTAATTGTAAGGGTTGTGTAGCACTCAAAGCTTTGAAGCAAGAGTGTTTGAATGTTCCTTGACTAAAGCTGTGAAGCAGAGTCAAGTTAGCTGTGTGCATCACTCAAAGCTGTGAAGCACGAGTGATTGTGTTGCTTGATTAAAAAGCTGTGAAGCTTAATCAAGTGTTTGTTTTTGAAGAGTGTCTTCATCAATTCTTAAGTCAAATTGGTTTATGTATCACTGCTGTAATTGAGGGGGAGTGAGTAGGAACTCAGGTTTAAGTTGTACTTAGATTGGAATTGCATTGGGTAGGTCTTAAGTGAAGGAGATAAACTGGTTGGTTTATTCCTGAATTAACATCTCTTATAGTGGATTTCCTCCCTGGCTTGGTATCCCCCAGAGTAGGTGTTGTTGCACACTGAACTGGGTAAACAATTGACTGTGTTCTTTATTGCTTTTGTATTTACTGTCATATAGTAAGTCAGATACGGTGTCATAACATTGAACGTGACATTGAGTATCTGCAGCCAGAATTTCAAAGATGTATATGTGTCTCAACCTCCAGGCTTTTAAGTAAAGGGAAAAAACATATAATATATAGAATATACAAGGCTTTGTATATTTTGAAGCAGGCTCCGAGAACCCGGAACATGAGAATTGATACATTCTTCCTCTGTCATGGTTTCAAAAGGTGTTCAGTTAAGTATGGTATGTATGTAAAATACAATCAAGGTGAAATACTATTAGGTATGTTTGTATATGGATGACCTATTGATAAGTGGAGAATTTCAACTGCAAATTGAAGAGCTCAAGAGTACAATAAAGTAAGAATTTGATATGGCTGATCTAGGTAACCTATCCTACTTCTTTGGTATGAAGTTTCTAAACAAAAAATATAGAATGATCTTGCATCATGCAAAGTATGCTACATACTTGATAAATAGATTCAACATGTTGAACTACAATGATGATGTGACTCCTGTTGAATCAAGTAAGAAGGTGGGAGGATATGATGATGAAGAAAAGGTAGCTGCCACCATGTATAAGCAAATGATTGGATCATTGAGATACCTATTTAATAGTCGATCATACACAATTTTGTATAGGAGTATTGTGCAAATTCATGCATGATCCAAGGAAGTCTCATGTGTTGGATGGGAAAAGAGTACTAAGATACATCAAGGGAATACTAAGGCATGGTGTACTATTTTCATATGGTAGAAAGGGGAACAAGGAAAAGGTGATAGGATTTTTTGATTCAGACTGGTATGGTGACAGATTGGACATGAGAAGTACCAGATCTTATGTTTTCAAGTTTCAAGGAACTCTAATATCTTGGATCTTCAATAAGAAACCTGTTATGGCTCTATCTAGCTATGAGGCAAAATATATTGCTAATTATCCAAGCGCTTGTCAAGCTGCTTGGATTGAATCAGTTCTGACTGAACTTGTAGTAAACATTCAAGTACCAATCAAGCTCCTTATTAATAACAAATATGAAATGAACCTAGCAAATAATCATGTCTCTCATGGAAAATCTAAACATATTGAAACAAGATTTCATTATATAAGGGAGCAAGTGAACAAAAGGAGGTTAACAATGCGATATTGTCATACCAAGGACCAAATTGCTGATATCTTAACTAAAGTTGTAAAAGGAGAACAATTATCCAAGCTGAAGATAGAAATGGGAATGGCGGAATTTGATTCAAAGGTTGGAACTACTTCTAGACCACTAGCCTATGAAGCGTTAGTAGCTTCTGAACCATCGGCCTCTGAATGTTTTAGAGATTGGAACAACCTCTGGGAAAACAACTTTCGAAGAATTGATAGAGAATGAAGACGCTGAGTCTGAAACAACTTCTGAAGCATTGTTGGAGTGTGTTATGTTAATTAAAAAATATTTAGTTAGTTACATGTTGACTGTATAGTTAGTTACTCTATGTATATATAGTAACTACTTGTGTAGTTTTGTAACAACTCTCTCTCTCATTCAATAATCAATTATATCTTTCTTCCCTCCACTACTCTCTATATCTCCATGTCTCTCAATTATCTTTTACATTGTTCATGGTGTTATGATAACACCAACAATTTTACTATGTTTTTATTCAAAGTTTTTATGTATTTGTGTTTTCTTTGGATTTCAGGTAAAAAGAATGAACCATGTCAAAATGGAGATAAAACGAAGCCAGACGTGTGAAGACTGCTCAAGAGAAGGGTATCTGATAAACACATCCAAGCTCATTATAGTTAGACCGTAATGAACATTACTGGCTTTAATGGAGTCCTCATACATAAATATATTCAGCTTTATCACCTGCCCACAATGGCCATTACTGGCTGTAACAGGTATTACCACCTGCCCATAATGACCATTGGTAGTTGTAATGCGTGCAAGTCAGTCTTGAATTACATGCTTTTAATGCGATTCTCTATCATCTTTTGGCATTTCAGTTGTTTCATCTGCCTATGGTGAATAAAGGCTATCTTCTCATTGGCCCTCTCAAAGTAGATATTAGAGGTATCCACCAAATCGTCAAATTATAGACCTCGTCCTCTATTTTTCTGACTGTTGAGTGCCTCTTCTAGGTATTTCCGTGGGTCCCACTCTTTGGTAGCGAGCACCTTATATTTGGAGTCCGCTTCCAAAAGTTTGCCTAACATGATCACATTTATTGCTTGCAAAGCTTCAAAGATTTTATTCTCTATTGACATGTAATGATATGGCATTCAATACCACTAAATGCATTATTTAACAAAAATAATGCCTAATTAAAAACAATTAAGAAATACAAATTTATTAAAATATCGTATTTCCTTTACAATGCTATTTTTAGGTAACAATAACTAATAGAATAATAAAAATAATAATTAAATAGCAAACTAATTGAGTATCAATTACTTGCTATTTTTAGGGAACGATAACTAATAATAACATCAAACAATTAAGTAACAAACTATCACTAATTATTATTGTTCTTGCAAGCCACAAGCCCAATATAAAAAATTTTCCACTTATTATTCCAAGTGTTAACCTCAAATTAGAAAAAGTCAATCAGTTATCCATACATATATATATATATATATATATATATATATATATATATATATATATATATATATATATATATATACCAACATATTTAAAGATTAAGTTACACACACTTTCTCCATACTTCACTCTACTCCCTTTTGTGAACTCAATAAGTGACTTGGGCGTTAGAGTTCTAACCTTGTAGGTACACCTCCATGCTACCGCACCAAAGACTTGAACCACCACATAAGGATTCCATAACCTTAATTCATCCATAATTCTTATTCCCTAACAAAACTGTGTACATTTGTGGGAATCAACTTCTGATTCCTATGAAATTCTACGATCATATCTCTTTTGATCCAAAAGTCAGATTGATACAACAATATACTGAGGCAAAGACGAAAATCTCGGATTTCACTGCTACGGATTATTTCAAATATCCTGAATTGACACCATCTCTAATATTTGTTATTGGCGATATCGAAGGAGTATCGCCAAGTAAACAAGAATCATTGTAGCAAAACTTCCTTCATTTAACATTGTAAGACGAAAAGCAAAGAAATAAAATGAGATCAGAGATTCCAAAATCACAAAAATAGGCAGAATACATAGTGTAATGTTCTTGATGGTGGTAACTGCCACCGTATTAGTCATACTTGTAATGGTAAAAAAGTATCAATGTGCGTGGTATCCCTACAAGGATAAGGATAATTAGAGACTTTATTATGTTTATAACATTTTATGGTGGTTTGGGCTTACTTGAGGTGGCGAGAAGACATGTGTGGTAGTGTTTATAGTGGTGTAAAAGGACTAGCTCATGTGAGGTGAGTGGCTCTATTTTTAAGTATTGTTCCTAGGGTAGTACGTGGTATGTTGTGTAAGTTATGATTTGTCCTTCTCCCATTTATGGAAAACGTATTTATATGGACTCTTGTCCCTAGGTTTTAAGAAACCCTTAGAATTAGTAATCGTATCCTCTTGAGAAGAGAATATGTCTGATATCTTTATGAAGGGAGTTACCTCTTCGAAATCATTGCCCTTAGTGACCCGAGTCTGTCTTAGAAAACACTTAGTCTGGAGAGACTGTTATTCCTCCTTATGGGCCATCTTTGTCATAGTGGCTGCAACATCCACAAGATTATCCACCTTGCATTCAGAAGCGCAAGCTTCTAAAGTCGAGGTAGGAGAGGGAGGCAGAGAAGGAGAAATATTCTCCTAAGAAGCGCAAGCTTCTAATAAATAACTATTCTGCCTAATTATTAAAAATATATTAAGTATTTTTGATAAAAATATCCAATTAATTATTTATAAATATGAAAAATTATAATTTAATACAAATTGCTAAAAATATGATATATTCTAATTAAAAGAAGAAAATAGAATAAGTTAATTAAAGAATTAAATTAATAAATTAATTAATTAAAGTAGGGGTGTAAAAATTAAATCTAGAGTGTATTTTGTTATTCAAAAGAAACTAAAGTCATTTTTTAGATTTTTGTTAATGATAAGAGTTAATACTAAAAGATCTAAATTGATATGGTCAAAAATCTACACTAATTTAATGGTTTTACTAAAAATAAATAAGTAACTAAACAAATCCTAATTTCTAAGCAATAATTTAATAAAATAACCATGTGAAACAATAATTCAATAATAATAACAATTAGAGCAAACAAAAAAGAGAAAAAAATAGTAAACAAAACATCCAGGAACATCCTTCCTCACTAAAGATTTAACTTTCTAGTTTTTGTATTTTCCAACTATTATAAGACACGTGGCCAAATTATTTTGCACAAAAAAAATAAGAATTGTAAAATAAACCAAAGAAAAAGAAATTGAAACCTGTAGTATATCAGATATCTCGATCTCTTCTTCTTCACTTCAAACAAAACCTCAAAATTCTTCTTCTTATCTTCAATTATTCACCAACAAGCCAACATACAAAAGTATTGCAACATCCTAAAAAAGAGAAAAAACATACCTCTCATGGTGGTGAAAAACGGATCCGAATGGGTTCCGCTCAGAGTCATAGATGATGCAGTCTAACGGTGGTTTCAACGACTGGGGTTGTGGAGGTTGCCGCCGGTTCGGAAGGTTGAAGGCTAATAAGAATTATTAATTAGTTGTTGGTCATTGTCTGTTAAAGACAACAACAACCAACAGGGTTTGTAAGAGAGAGAGATTGAATATTTTTTTATATAATTGAATGATTGTTGATGTCTCAAACCATAAAAATAGAGGGATATTTATAGTTGAGAATTATGTCAAAAATTAAGTGAGATTGATATATTTTTGGAATGATTTTAAAGATTAGAAATGGATTGAAATTTGGTCCATAACTTGGTGAACAAGATTATGAATTTAGGCTTGTATATGACTATTCTAAATATTGAGATTGATTTGAAAATATTTTATTTATTTTTTCCAAATTTAACTATTAAGTGCAAAAATATATAATATTTGAAAAATAAAAAATAAATTTAAAATAGCCTTAAAAAAATAAAAAAATAAAAAAAATCTAAAGATGACCTTTTTATCCTTTTTAAATAAAAAAACACAGAAGGACAATAAAATATAAAAGGTATACAATGAGAATCAAACCCACAACCTTATGCTCAATATTCTTACTGATGCTCTCTTACCAAATGTGCTATCTTAATTATTTGAAATAAAAATAGTATTTAAAATTTAAAAGAAATATATAAATAATTCAAAATAAACTATTATATACCTTTTAAATAAGAAAAACTAAATAAATCAACATTGGAAAAAACTAAGCATAGATATAAAATGAAATGAACAAAGATGATAAATAAATAAATTTATTATTTTTAAATAATAATTTTATTTATCATATCAAAGAGACATTTTAAATTCCTATCCCTAATTACTTTTAAATAATTGGATATTCGGCTATAAATAACGACTAAAATAGGCGGTCAAATTTGGAGTATGACAATTGTTCCTATTTAATCGCTCTTCGATTGAAGGGTGCGAGAGGATGCAGTTCTCGAATGTTCGGATCAGAGGGTTATTATAATGGAAGACCCCAAATTTTGACCATAATATTTGAAAGATAAATTGCACAATAAACTAAAAGGTAAACATGCAAGGATGACGCAGTTAACTCACCAATGCATAGAGCATGAACATAAATGGCCTGGATATGACGACGCGTATAATTCGTACATATCATAGGTAACCAAGAGAAGACGACGCAGGTAACTCGTCAACACCTGGAAAAATTAATCGCAGATTTTGTGTATTTATCATAACCTAGGAGGTAAATAAACACAAGTTTGAAGATAGATAATTTATTACTGTATTAAGACTGATGTAACAAGCTATATTGCAGTTATAGAGTATTTACCATGACCTATAGGGTAAATTACACCATTTTGAAAGTTGGACTACTAATGCTCGAAGACTAACATAGTAAGTTTACAACGTTGACTTCGTCTACTCATCATAGCCTATGGGGTGAATAATGCAAAGTTGATAATCCATTGTCGCTTGGAGACTAACACAATGAACCATATCGTAAAAAGAAAGATAATTTATTGCTGCTTAGAGACTAACACAACGAGTTATATCGCAGATTTCGTATATCTACTACAACCTAGGAAGTAAATGATACAAGTTTGAAAATATTCTACTAGCGTGTAGAGACTAACATCGCAAGGTATAACGTAGACTTTTACATTTATCACGACCTAGAGGATAAATAACTTGGACTTAATAATTCACTGTTGCTTAGAGACTAACACAATGAACTATATCGCAAATTTTTGCGTACCTACCACAACCTAGGGGGTAGCTAACACGAGTTTGAAAATGAAATTACTAACACTTTGAGACTAACATAGTAAGATATCGTAAATTTTTATATTTACCACAAACTAGGGGGTAAATCGAGTTGATAATTAAATGTTGCTTGAAGATTAACACAATGAATTATATCGCAAATCCATACACCTATTACAACCTAGAGGATAGATTATACGAGCTCGATGTTTCAAACTTGAGTTTGATAACCAAATCTTTAGATAACTAAATAAAATATATAAATCGCAAATATATCAGTTGTGTCTGTTCTCAATTAAGGCATTTGTTGAATATGCTTAAGGTTTGAATTGTTTAGTTTGCACAGGTAAGCTAGCTAGTAATAGGCCCTAAGATAGTCGCAGTATTCTTAACCAAAGTAGATATGTAAATGCAATGCACGTGTATATGCACAATTCCCTAAAAAGATATGATACCCGAATGTGCTTATTTTGTATATGCACCAAATGTTTCATATGTACATGCACCAAGTATTTTGTAAACGTTTTTTGATATTTTTCTCCTTTTAAAACATTGGGTTTTCTAAGTCACCGACTCCCCAATGTTGTATGTTATTTTTTCGTGGTACCTCCAGATTAATTTGAATTTTGATATATCATATGGTGAACAACGTCAGCAAGATTTCAATAATCGTATCAAATGCGCAGGCATAGGCGAGGACGTAGACGTAGACGTGAATCTTCTTTTTACGTTTTTATAACTGAAATTCTTTTTGATGTTTTTATCCAATGCTTTTATTTGTTTTGTCAAATCCCCAAGATAATCTCAATGCATTATTTACAAAAGATAATCGTAGTATTTTCTAAACAAGTCCAAAAAGGAAGAAAAAAAACACAATTGAAAGATTGAAAAGTAATTCGCTTTATTGATAAAGATGCCTTAAAATAAGAGAGAGTATAGGATGCAATTCCTAGAAAGAGGTAATCATAGGAAGTTTTAAAAAAGTTTAAAAATGGCAATGAAAATGATAATTGTTACTACTATTTATCCAATGTCTTTTTGATAAATCCAATCTCCTTTGCTTCTGAATCAAAAATGATTTATATTGATCATTCCCCTTTGTGTTCGTGGTCGTGGTTCTTAGATCGCAGTCTATTTGTTCTTTATATTTTAGTAAGATCCCTAACTTTTGTCTGGACCGCCCTTCTGGGTTTTCAATCCACCGGGATAATGATTTTGTTTATATGTCACTAATTTTTTCCTGGATCTCCCTTTAGGGTTTTCAGTCCACCGAGAGGCCCCTTTTTGCCTAAGACGTCCGCTTAGAGTTCAAACTTAGCAGGCCTTTTATATATAGTATTTTTTACTACGTCTGTGTTTGTTAGATGCAGTAGTTCTTCCCCATCCATTATGTTGAGTATAAGACCTCCACCCGAGAATGGTGTTTTAACCACATATGGACCTTCTTAGTTAGGTGTCCATTTACCACGTGAATCTAGGCGAGGTATCAGAATCTTCTTGAGAACCAAATCTCCTTCTTTGAACACTCGAGGACATACCTTTTTACCAAATGCTTTCGTCATCTGCTTTTGATACAATTGGAAATTGCATAGAGTTGTTAAGTTATTTTCTTCAATTCGGTTGAGTTGATCAATGAATACCCAATAATTTTCATGACCTTACCTCAAATGTATATTTGTTCAGATTCAACCTCATTCTAAACTTTCGTAGACGTTCGAATAATTTATGCAAGTGTATAGTGTGATCCTCCTCCATATAGGATTTAACAATCATATCATCCATGTATACCTCAACTTCTTTGTAGATCATGTCATGAAACAATGTGACCATGGCTCGTTGATAAGTTTCCCCTGCATTCTTTAGATCGAATGGCATTACTTTGTAACAGAAGATTCCCTAAGATGTCATGAAAATAGTTTTTTCCATATCCTCGGGTGCCATTTTGATCGGATTATAACATGATAAACCATTAATGAATGAGAATAGAAAAGCATGAGTTTGTGTTATCCACCAAAACATCTATGTGAGGTAACGGGAAATCGTCTTTGGGACTTGCTTTATTCATATCCCGATAGTCTACACACATGTGTACTTTACCGTCCTTCTTGGGAACTGACACGATGTTAGCTATCCAAGGTGGATAATCTACCACAACTAGGAATCCTGCATCAAATTGTTTAAGGATCTCTTCTCGAATCTTGCCAGACATGTATGGACATGTTCTTCTAAGCTTCTGCCTAACTGGAGAACAACCTTCTTTGAGAGGTAGCCCATGCACCACAATATCTATATCCCATCCCGACCTATCTCTGGAAGATCATAAAATTATATCAATGTACTCATGAAAGAGCTTGATCAGCCTTTCCTTGATGCTTTCCTCCAAGGTTTCCCCCTAACTTGATCTCTTTTGGATCTTTTTTGGGCCAAGGTTGATGATCTTAATAGATTCTTTGTACGGTTGTATATCATCGTCCCTTTGCTCTAATATCCTTTCCAATTCTTCAGAGAGTTTAAGATCTTCTTCATCTTCCTCTTCAACTTGGTTAATTGGTACATCAGAGTTATATCGAATAACAACAATAACATTATCGATGGTTTTAGATGTGGATCTGCATATTTTATCATGTTTTGGTGCAGCCTAGTATGTTAATTTGAAAAATTCATATGAAGAAAAGTATTTACATTTTTGAAAAGAAAAGGGAAATGCAAAAGAAATACATGGATCTTAACTGAATGCAAAACACAACCCTTATTAATTGAAAATATTGTTTGAAACGAATTGGGGGGCCCTTACAAGGTACCCCTATGACTCGGGCGTGACATAGGTTCTTTTAAAAACAAGAAAAATTACTTGGGAAAGAAAAAGATATCTAGAATCTCCATGACTGACCAATTCTTGAGTTTCTCGCCTGGAGCGCACTTACGAATGAAGTCAAATGCTCTTTTAGTGCTGCTCTTGTTGGATATTATTGCTACTTGTCCAACATGCTTTACTCCTTTGTAGACGAAGGTTTCCTGGATGGGAGGAAACTGTGTGTTGCCTTTCAAAGTAGCCTTTGATGATTCGTAGCCCAAACCAAAACGATCTTTCTTCTCAGGTATCTCCACAAGTTTACCCCAACCTTTTGAGGTATGATTTTTTTCAACTTTTTGCATGTCTCTCCATGAAGTCATAGTAGGATTCTTGATTTTCTCCACTGGTAGGGTTACCACTGAAGCAACCTCCAAGACTTGGAATGGTGTTGCTATGCAATCTTCATCCACACTGATATATCTGTAGGACTCTATGTGACTTACAAAGATGTCCTCTTCACCGTCGATTATAACCAATCTTCCTTCAATGAGGAACTTCAATTTTTGACGCAGGGTTGAGGTAACAGCCTCTGCCGCATGAAACCAAGGTCGCCCGAGAAAGCATGTATATGTTGGCTCTATATCCATTACTTGAAAGGTAATGTAGAACATATATGGACCGATCTTGACAGAAAGATCCACTTCTCCAAACACCAAAATTTGAGAACCATCGAAAGCTTTAACTATCGTAGAACTTGGACTTATGACAACTCCATCTTGTGTTAGTTTCATCAGATTGGATTTTGGTAACACGTTGAGGACAAAACCAGTATCAGTAAGTACCCTGGATAGGCTAGTTGTCCATATCTATATATAAATATGTAGCGCTTTGTTGTGAGCTCTACTTTGTGGAGGTAACTCACTGTCATTGAATCCTAGATATGATCCATATGTTAGATTTTCCAAGACTCCATCAAATTGATTTACAGTAATCTCCTTCACAACATGAGTAGAACTTAGAGTTTTCATCAAAGAGTCTTGATGCTCTTCTAAATTGATAATCAACGAGAGCATTGAAATATTGGTCGGGGTTTGGTGTAGTTGATCCACCACCCTATAATCACTTCTCTTAATTATTTTCAAAAATTCTTCCGCCTCTTGGTCAATAAAATTCTTGCTTGGAGGTTCTTGTTATTGACTTGCCTCCACCACAACTTTTCCTTTATCTTTAACCATAACGTCATTCTTTTTTTTCTGGACCATAGATTCGACGACTGTGAGTTTTTCCCCTTATCCCTGCTATATTTGTGATTGCAAGTTCTTGGCTCGTCGATGACTCACATTCTTGCTTCAAACCATTGACACAGACAGTAGAATCATAACCCGATGGTACAACTTTGTCACTTTCATAAGGAGCGGGAGACGACCCCATAATCACCATTGTAGTATTTGGAATCATTGGTATCCTTAGTGTTTGGCTTGGTATTGTCCCTAGTGCTTTTGTCGTACTTGATTCTCCCCAAGAAATTATAATAGTTTTCTTGGCAGGACTCGTCCCTTGGCAAGGAATTATCAATGGCTTCTTTGTATTTCCTTCAATCGCAACTACATATTCTCTTTTAGGATATCACCCAAATTTTACTATCCCCTGATCTACCAATTTCTGTAGCATCCTCTCAAAAGCATCATTATGCTCCAAAAGAAAACCATGTTCAGACAAATATTCCTTCAGGAGATCTATTAGAGTTTTTACTCGTTTAACTGCCACACAGTTAGTGACTACCTCAATTTCATTCACAGTTGGCCCTCCATGTGGAGGCAAGGGGTTCGTCTTGATGTTGGGCTTGTCAAAAGTGATGTCTTGAGAATCCAACAAATCTTGAACCTTATGTTTGAAGGCCCAACATTTTTCTATGGTATGTCTTAGAGAGTTAGCATGATTTCGCACCTTGCATTAGCGTAATATTTTGGCGGGAGTGCCCCAATTGGAGGAGCTAGTGGCTTCTACTCTACCAAAGATTCATTGAGTAAGTGTTGCAGTAACTGACTGTGTGGCATAGGGAGAGGATTAAATCTTTTCGGAGGCCTTTCAAATATGTTCTGTTGTTCACGTACGATTACCAATGGTTGTTGTACTTTCAGATGCAATGCGATAACATTAATTTCTCCCTCCTTTTTCTTCTAGAAGTTAGGAACATGCTTCTTTGAATTGTAAGGAGTACTGGATAATGCCCCTTGTATCTTTCCACTTTTTATACCCGTCTCAATCCTTTCACCAATTGTTACCAAATTAGAAAATTTGGAAGATACACTACCTACCATTTTATCCTAATATAGGCCTTGTAAAGTACCCATCAACATATCGACCAACACTTTCTCCAGGAGTGGTGGTTGGATGCGGTCTGCCATTTCTTTCCATTGTTGAGCATACGCTTTGAAGGACTCGTCCTTCTTTTGAGATAAGTTCTGAAGTTGCATACGGTTAGGAGCCATGTCTAAGTTGTACTTATATTGTCTTAAGAAAGCGTTGGCAAGATCTTCCCATGTTTGGATATTAACTCGTTCCAATTGCATGTAACAATCTAGAGATGCCCCACTCAAACTGTCTTGGAAATAATGGATCATCAGCTTCTGATCTTGAGAAAAGGCGTGCATTTTTCGGCAGTACATGCGTAGATGGATCCTTGGGCATTTGAGTTCCTTATATTTTCCAAATTCAGGTACTTGGAATTTTGGAGGGATCACTACATCTGGAACTAGACCCATTTTGAGAGAATCAATTTCGAAAGCATTGTAGCCCTCCATAGCCTTCAACCTTTCTTCAAGAGTTTTAAACTGATTAAGTGCCATGGGATTTTCAGTAACATTAGTACGGGTACTTCTTTGAGGTACTTTGTTGACGACTTATATGTCATGATCTTCATACTATACGTCTATGTAATTATCCAAGTTGTGTGGATTGTTGATTAAAATCTGCAAGGTATGAGACATCCCTAACTTTGGTGGAGGTGGGACAAATCCTTCAGAATCAGCTTGCTAGACCTCTTGTTGAGCCACAATTGACTTTAGAGGTCCTGGCTCTGGTACCTGTCTCGGTTGGTGACCACTCGATGCACCGATAGTCTGGGCTACTTCTTCAAAGGCTGCCCTTGGGATCTGATCTTATCTCTCAATTTTATTCTTCAAATCTAGAAGAACTTGGCTCATGTCTTCTTTCATTGAATCAATATTACCCTTCACTTTCTCCAAATATTCTTGGAAAGAAGTATAATTCTCTTCGATCTGTTCCATCACTTTCTTTTGATGGACTCTTGTTTGATATGGCGGTCGGAGATGCGATGCTTTTTTACCAATGATTAACTGGAGAATGATTTTTTTTGAAATATAGTGAGTTTTTATATGAATTTTTCTAAATATTATGTTTGTGAATGCATAAATGTGTATGAATATGCTAAAAATTTTAATTGTTGTCTTATTCACATCGGATTTCCTTATTATATTTTTTCTAGGTTTTGCTTTTTATTGGTGAGCATCCCAAAATAAATACACAATAATATGGAAACAAAGAGTTCCTTTATTGAAATAACAATCATCATCAAGAGGGAATACAATTCAGATACTGAAAAATGTTTGAACCAAAAAGTCAATTACTAAAGAAAATAACAAAAAAAGAAACAAAAAATCTCCTAAGTGCGTCTGCAAATTTCTACCCTAAAATCATAAACCATCACTCGACAAAGCTTGAGGAAGTCTTCTATATCCTTTGGAAGAGGGACCATCATTGTTTCTGCATCTTTCAACCTCCTAGGGATATTACCAATAAGATTGTTTGCCAATAAGGCAAGCTTTGCATGTTTGTCTTTTTACATCCGATACTCCTTGTAAAGCCATGGGATTATGAACTTGTTATCGGTGCTCGCTTGAGCAATATTTGCATATTGTGCTTACCAATACGCCTTTTCAGTCCTCACCTCCTTATAGAGTTCCCTTTGAATGAGGAAATCTTTTCGGAGGTCCTCTAAATCATGATAAACTTGCTCATACTCATCAATCTTTTGGGAGAGATGTCTTTCTGCCCTCATCATCTTGAGACGTTCTACTACGTCCGATTCTTGGCTATCTTGGAGTCTCGTAGTAAGATATTAAATTATCTCTTCTTGATCTAGAGCATCTTGTGCCAAACTTTGAATTTAAGCTCTCAAGTTCTCTTCCATCTCCTTTTTGTATTGTATCACCTTTTTGTACCACCTATTTAGCTTCTTGATTTCCCTAGCAGCATCCTTCAAACGTTGGTCGTGGGAATCCAAGTTGAAGGTAGCACTTGATAATCCTTCGATTGAACACTTCTGCTTAAGACTCTTATTTTCAAATGCTCCACGGTCTCTTTGAATTTTTATCTCTTTCGACTCAAGCTCTTGCTGCAACTTTCTTTTCTCCCTATTTAGTTCATGAAGGTTAAGCTCCAATCCCTCCTTCTCCTTTTTAGCTTGATCCAAGGCCTTCTTCAAGTTGTCTATCTCTTCTATGGACATAGGAAGAGGATCTGGCACGTCCTGCTTGTACTTAGGATCAATGTCAAATGGTAGCTTAACAACTCGAACTCTTTCCAAAACCCACTGAGTATAGGGTTCCCTCACCACAACAATCTTCCTTTCGCCCTTTCTTTTGTTGATTCTACTCCAAGATCGAATGATTTTGTTAAGAAAATCACAGTCATCTTTACCCATGTTGTGAATGATCAATTATTGAAGTTTCTCATCAGAGGGTTTATCCTCCAAAGGATATCCAAGTTGGCGCAAAGCTAAAGTGGGATTATAGTTAATGCATCCACGTGACCCAATCAAAGGAACATTCGGAAAATCTCCACAACTATAAATGATATCTCCAATGTTTAACATTCTTGCATACCATAAAATAGAATCGGCGGTGAGAGTCCTTAATTTTGGGGCCATTCGTATCTTATCAGATTTAGAACCATGTAGTCTTCTTTGTAAAGATGAGACATGAGTCAATGATATAGAAGAGGGATGCAACAGTTTAGAAAACCCCTCCCCTTTTCGTAACGAGTATGAAAAGCATAATAAACATCGTCAAGCAAAATAGGAGTTAGATCTGTATTCAAGGCATTTGCGGCCAAAGACACACTAATAGTTGCAGGGTTCAATATAGTCTAAAGTCCGCAAAAATAGAATTACACCAAAGACAAGCAGTCCCAAACAATCAACATAATACTCCCATTCTTTCTTAATGGCAAAAGAAAGGGATTTAGCTTCCAAATATTCTTTTTTGATCCCTTGTACATCTCCATCTCTTCTGTAAATAGATGACAAATCAGCATAGGGTATCCCTAAACCTCTTTCCAAGTCTTTAACATCGATAGTCTGTCCAATTCCCACATAAACTTTGCTTTGAGAAAAATTTAAAGTTCTATCAAATTCCTCCAAAGTTGGGGCTAGTTGAAATCTTTGAAAAGTGAAACATCTTAGCAGCGGACCGTAGAACTGAACTAAGGCAGTGATAGCATCCAATTGTATATCCACTTTTGTCAACTCAAGGGTATCCCCATAGTGGAGAACAAACATCTTCTTAGCTCTGTCAGATAGATTCCCCTTGATGATTTTTATCTTTGTCATATCTGGCTTGACGTCACTAACATAGACTAGTTGTTTCCCTTTGACATCCATTTTTAGGATACTCACCAAAAACCTTTGATTTTTTTAGGAATCCTGTGAATAAGACAACAAAAATGCAAAAACAAATGAATATTTGAAATGAAAAATGTATGAATGCATGGTGGTGGGGTTTTGGGAAATGTATCCCTAGTTGGTAGGTTCCTAATTTTGGCCTACGAATATTCTAACCTCCCCATAAGGTTTCTTCCTTAAGGGTATTATGGATAACAATAGAGGGAAAGGAACAATGGCTTCCCTTAAGCAGAGCCTCATTGTAGACCAAAACTTTTGTCTCTAAAGTCGTACAAGGTCTCGCCATGAGATTTTGGCTTAGAGTTATACAAAGAGTCATAGGTTTCATTCCAAAGTCCTATCCTACAAAAGTATAGTTCTTGAGACGTATTCCTTTTTCGGAATTCCACCGACTCTAGGCGAAGTCAACACAAAAACTCATAGAGATTATATATCCCATTAGCCAATAGACGAACCTTCTTTCTATGAGTTTGAAAAAAAATTGAAAATATAATCGCGCCACATTGAATAATATAATAATGAAAATAATATTAAAAAAATAAACCAAATAAATAAATAAAATAAGAAAATATAGAAAATATAGAAAATCACCAAATATAGAGAAACCCTAAAAAAACTTAAACCCAAAAAGGAGAGGCTTCTAAACCCTAGGGTTGAGTTCTGGGTTGAGTCGCCAGCTGCCGTAACTGGAAAAAGATAACGAGTCGCCACCACTACTTTTTGTCCTAACGACGGGTGAATAATAAATAACCCTAAATTGATAAAGAGATTCTAAGTTCTTATTCACTTTAAACAAAGGGAAGGTGTTAGGCACTCTTCATCTACCTTGTTCTCTAGGAAGTCTTAGTGTTTATGTTAAAAGGGTAGAATAGGGTTTTCATAAATAATTTATGAAAAGGGTTTTAATTTTTTGATTAGGGGACTCTCCATTGTTTTTAAGTCGCATGCCTACGTATCATCTTATGAGGAATCATAGTCCTAATTCGTAGTTCATAGTGTTTGGTTGTTTTTTTCATGGACAGTGGAAATCCCTTAGAGTCTCCTGGAACTAAGTCTGAGTTTGAAATTAGCAGAACCATAGACGAAGTTCGCAGTCGATGAAATAGATCTCCACAATCCTTTTTGAAGTTGTCTTGATTTAATTATGTTAGTAGAAAAATTGTTAGTATTTGTTTTAAACTTCAAAAATTCATAAAAAAATTCATTTTAACTTCTAAAAACCTGAAAAAAATTCTCAAAAATACTTTTGATTTTTCTTTCTGATTTTTTGCTTCACAATTTTATTTTGTGATTTGATATTTTTTATGATTTTTCAATTTATTTAACTTGTTTTAATTGTTTAAAAATACTTTTCTTGATTTTTAAATTAAGAAAAAAAATATGGAAGGATCCAATGATCTCTTGACAAATATTGGCGACCTAATTTTATTTTTATTTCAGATTTTACTATTTTTTACAAGTTTTGGTTTATTTTGCTTATTTCTTTGAATTTTAAAAAATAGTTTGTGACTTTAAAAAATTCTGAAATTTTTTGGCAACACTTGTTAACTCATGTTTGACTTCTGATAATTTTTTAGAATTTTAATTTGGTGTTTTAACATACTTTGTGTATTTTATTAATTATTTTCCCTTTTATTAATCATATTTAAATATTGTTTTATTAACTATTATTTTATTATTTTTGTTTGGTCCTGATTTGGGTGTTATTTTAGGACAAATTCTTAAACCTCATTGGATCTTGTGTGTTGATAGGTTGAAAAACCTAATCCACCAAAATGGATGAATGATATTGATGATATTTGAAACCCTAATTTCATCTGATACATCCTCTCCCTCTTCATCTTATCCCTTTCTTACTTGTGCTACATGTTGTTGGAGAATAATCTACATATCATTTCTCTAACATGTGGTACATACATTGCTATTGACCGGTCTCAAAATAGGTGTAACTTCTACATAAGTCCACTTACGATTGCTTAACATAGCACTAAATTTGTCCCGATTCGAAAAATGATCATTCGTGGCCCAAACCTATGTTTACAATCCCAAGTATGTTTAATTTAAAACATTTGATCCAATAACTTTGAGGTTCATTGTTAGGAGGCTTTGATCTTATCAATCCTCTAATGAACTTCACGAACTTTGGTCTAAATGAATCTTTTGAAGATCGTTATTCATATGTGATTGCCTTGAATACTTGAAATGAATGATATACGTGAAAAAAAAACAAATGAGACTTGTTGTTGAGAAGCTTTAATTTTATCAATCTTCTAATGAGTTTTCAAATGCAAGTTTCAAGATGGTCATTCAACTAACCTCTAACTTCTAATTTATTAACATTTGACTTTAATTTGTATTTTTAATTTGTGCTTTTACTTTATTCCCTTTATTTTATGCCTTTACTTTTATGCACCATTTACTTTAGCATTTACATTTCATGTTATTTTCATCTTTGCTCACTTGAGAATTTATCTTTATGTCATTCTTGTTTTTCTCACTTGAGCTTTCATTTTCTTTTTGAAGATACTTAATAATCAACTTGAACAATAAAAACCTTAAGGTTACTTGGACTATTTGGTTACTATCCTTGGCATAATGGAGTTATGGACCTCTTGCACTTAGGATTAGAATCCTTGATTACCCATGGGACCTTGTGACTCTATGGTTATTTTGTCTAGAGTTTTCAGGGTTTACCTCAAGACATTAGGTTGATTTTCTTTGTGTGTAGGTTTTTCTGATTTTATGTATTGTCCGTGATTTAGAATTCCTTTGTATACAACTGTTACTCTACCCTATTTTATTGAATACTTAATTCTTCTAAAGCTTGGTGTTCCTCAGAGGTTTAGTATTCTTGCTTGCTTGGTTTTCATCCATAGGATGAGAATTCTACATTTACTTCCTCATGTCAAGTGTTGGCTTCTTGTTGGCTAGATTTTTCTTTTTCTTAGCTTTTACTTTGTATACTTAGGATAGTTCCTTCATCTCCTCACATCTTCTTTAATTTCAAAAATATTCTTCCTCCTTTTTAAAGCTCTTCTTGTTTTCTAACTTGAATCACTTTCATAATAAACTTGGACTTAGGTCATGCATCTTTTAAAATCTTTTCTTAATCAAAATTTAACCAACTTAATCATACTTTGACATTTTTTATGAGAAGAATAAAAGTAAATTAAACTCATTCGAACCATTTTGCTACTTTGGCTTTTTATTTTAAAACTTTTTCTCAAAAATATTAGACTCTTGTCGATTCTTGTAGTGACACAGGCTACTATACTTCTTTGATATATAGTGAAATGAGATATTTTCCACTTGGGTATTGAGTAAGGCTTTGTTGATTTTAAAATCCAAGCTATATCCTCCACTTTGAGATGATACAAATTCTCCTTTCTCATAATCATGGTTAGTAAGTATGTTTACCACTCGGATATGACGACGATGTCTCTTATCTTAAAATTAACCAACACCATGTGTTTTAAAAATTTTGAGGTGAACTACGAGTATCCTGATCCCCTATTGCACGTAAGGTGGTACATGGGAACTAAAGGTTCACAACCGCGGCGGATGCAAAAATTGTAAAAAAATATTTCTTTTCCCATCTCCACCATCTATTTTTGTATACAACTTTTATAGAAAAAATACACAAATTTTCAAAGAGGTTCTTGCGGAGTACCGTAGATGTTTAGGATGCTAATACATTCCCTTTGCATAACCAACCCCCGTACCTAGATTTTCTCCCCCACTTTTTGGGTTTATTCACTCTTTTCCCATTTCCTTTGGAAACAATAAAGCGCGGTGGAGGTTTTTATTTTATCTGAGCGAGTCAAGTCAATCCAATGGCTTAATCTCAACATTTTTACCGCTACATAAAACTGGCGACTTCACTGGGGAAAGATCGACCAAATGTTGATCCATCTCTAAGTGGGCAAATTCCTGTCTTTGTTTATCTATGTATGTTCTATTATTTGTTGTATATATGTTTGCCTGGATTTTTCTGCTTTTCAGGGTGCTTGGTGATTTTTCATAAGTCCTCTACCCGGACTTGGGAAAACTTAAGATAGGACGGGTGGTATAGTCATGTTAACTTTGATGGAGGAATCCCAAAAAAGGAGACATGATATCCCCCACTCAGTAGAGGCCCCTTTAATTGTAGTATTTGTTTATAAAACAATCGAGAAGACATGCTGCTTTCGACCTGGGAGACTGCTGAAGCTGAGGACCGTATAACCCTTAACCCAACTTGGCCTTTTAGGTGTAGTGCGGAGACTATGACAGAGCAATCCAGAAGTAGTTGTCATGTGATGCTACACTCAGACAAGTTTTTCTTGAGAATATTGTTGATTACCGAGTTAAACGGATTGTTGGAAATATATGAAGGAAGGATGTAAACTCTGGGAACCTTTTAGAACCTTGTTCAGCAGGTGATAAACTATTAGTCCGTACCTTGTGGGTAGTACTTTGGCTTCATGCTCGTGAAGTCGAACCTATGAACCCACATGTTTGTGATCTAACATATGATTGTTGCATCATGCATTCACTATTCCATGAGAATTATTTAAAAAAATTTCTTCAAAGAACTTAAGGGTTGACTTTTACAAATATCTCAAGTACTTTTTGACCATGGATTTTGGAAAAATAAAAACTCAGAAGTACAGTTTCAAGGATCCTAAGATAGAGCATCTGATTAGTTTGATTCCTGAGATTGAGAGCTCTACATATTTCTGGAAAAGTATGGATCTGACGTTCCTCTTATGAAGCTCAAGATGAATGAGGGTATTCTTTCTATATTGGTCCATTTCTATGATCCATTGTGGCGGTGTTTTACTTTCCTTGATTATCTTCTAATGCCCACATTGGAGGAGTATTCTTACTTACTTAGTTTAGCTATTACTGATTGTGGTCCTTTTACGGCTTAGAAGGAGAGCCTAAGTATCATGAGATTGCTGCCATGACTCATTTTAAGAAGTATGAGATCTAGGCTAACATGAGTACCACAGGAGGAATCAAGGGTTTACCTACTCAGTTTCTATTGGACAAATCTCGTTACTTTGCCAAGATGAAGAGTACAACTGCTTTTGAGGCTATATTTGCTTTTCTTACATATGGGTTGTTCTTGTTTCCTAACATCAAAAAATTTATGGATGTTAATGCTATCATGACCTTTCTGATTGGGAATCTATTCCCTACATTGCTAGGAGATACTTATTATTCCATCTATCTTCAGAATTTCTATCAAGGAAGGATGATCATCTGTTGAACTCATTCTGACATTTTTTGGTACCATCATGCTTATTGTGATGTAGAGATTATTGAAAGTTGTGGTAGTTTCCCCAATGTTCATCTTCTTGGTACAAAGGGGGGAATTAATTACAATCTCATTCTTGTGCGTTGTCAACTTGGATATCCAATGAGAGACAGTCCAAACAACATTCATCTGAGTGGTTTCTTTCTCAAAGAATGAGAATATCATTAGGAGGCTAAGAAAGAGATTGAAAAGTCTTGGCAACACATTCATAGAAAAGGTAGAAAATATTTGGGACCAAGATGAGCTATTTCCTTGGAGCCTCATCTTCGTTGGGTACAAGCAAGAGCAATTTAGTTGAAAATTCCATATTCTCTTGAAGAACATATATCTGATCTATTTATAAGGGTTACCCCTCGTCTCTTAGATGACGTGGAAGAACTTCAGCTTTCCCTGGTTAGGATGCAGCATAAGAAGGAAGCGTGAAAGAACAAGTACCAGACTTTGGAGGTGTTCTACTCAACAAAATTGAAACAAAGAGATGACTTGATCGAGATTCTTGAGAGTCATTCTATGGAGATGAGGGAGAAGAAAGAGGATTTATTTTCCTGTAGAGCTCAGCCAGGCCCCAATCACTCATTTTTTGACTTTGGTAATTAGAAAGAATTCATCGACAAGTATGAAGAAGAGAACAAGCAATTGAAAGCTTAAATAGAAAGACACAAAGGAAAGCATAAGTGTGTGGAAAGATCTTCAATTAGATTTGGCTCTTTAGAATTTTGAGATTCTATCTTTATTCTCTTGTACTTAGGATTATTGAAACTTGTACTAAAAGTCTTAATCCAGTTTGAGGTTATTACTAAAATGAAATTTTCAGTATTTCCAATGTGTTAGTACTTTAATATTAGAAATTGTCTATAATTATTTGAGTTCCTTGAATAAACACAACAAATCATATTCATTTCATATCATGCATAATTTTGCACATATTTTTTACATTCATGTTCACTCCAGGTGTCTTACATGTTTCTCTGCTTCGTTCATTCGGTAAGATGTCTCATCGCTACAATACTTAAGCTAATTCCAGGAAGAAGATGGAAAATATTGAACAAGAGAACCGGGAGCTACACGAAGAAGTTACTGCTTTGAGGGCTGGTATGGTTAATTTGACTACTTTGATGGAATTGTTGGTGGTTGCTCAAAATCAGCCACCACCTCCTACTCTGTGTCCTCATGCTACTTAGCCACAACAAACGACTATTATTTCTTAAGTTCTTTCAGTTCTCATCTCTATTACTCCAATTACTGCTTCTCAATATCGTATGCCTCTTGGTTATCCATGGGGAATTCCTGAGAATTTCATGCCAGAAGGTTACAATCCCACTGCTCAAGTTTCTCCATTTACTCAAATAGATGTTGTTTCCGCACCTTATGTGGTACATGTTACTCCGGTTGCTAATAATGAGAGTCATCATGTTGTCCCTCATACAATAAATGTTATACCTGTTATTAATGATGAAGTTTATCATCTTGCTCCTCCACTGAGTGAAAGTTTGGGTTGTTACGACTGATTGGATGATTTTCAGGATTAATTTAATGAAATGCAGAAAGAAGTGAAGGCTCTTTGAGGGAAAGATTTATTCAGACAAAATGTCATTGATCTCTATTTAGTTCCAAATGTGAAAGTTCCAGCAAAGTTTAAGGTGCCAAAATTTGAGAAGTACAAGGGTAACTCTTTCCCCCGTGACCACCTAGTGTTGTATATCAGAATAATGTCCACTCATACTGATGACCAACATTTGCTTATTCATTTCTTCAAGGATAATTTAATCTATTATGCTTTGAAATGATATATGGGATTGAACAACAACAACATCCGCACTTTCAATGACTTGGGTGAAGCTTTCGTCAAGCAGTATAAGTATAACATGTTTATGGCGCCTTACTGTTATCAATTAAGGGCGATGGCTCAGAAGGATAAAGATTCGTTTAAAGAGTATGCACATATTTGGTGAGAGGTTGTTGCCAAAGTGGTACCCCAGATGGGAGAGCAAGAAATGACTAAGGTCTTCCTAAAAACCCTTGGTTCATTTTACTATGAAAGGATGGTTGCAAGTACACTGAGTGATTTCACTGACATGGTAAGTATTGGTATTTGTCAAGAAGAAGCTGTCAGGGAATGATGCTTGGCAAAAGATGAAGGATCTAGTGGAACAAGGAAATCATCATATGGGTTTTCTAAAATGAAAGAAAGTGAAACAAATGTTATTGTTGAGGAAACAAAGGTTAGACCTCCGTGAAGATGTCATAAACACCCATAACAAGTGGCTTATGTAACTCCAGTCATTAGTGTAGCTCAAACTATTATTTACTATCAAAGAGCACCTCCTCAAGGTAATCAAGGGAAAGGTCAGAAGAGAGAATCCTTTGATCCTATTCCAATGAGTTATGCAGAATTGTTTCCGGCTTTAATTTAGAAGAAATTGGTGCATACTAGACCTTCCCTTGTTATACCTTCACCTTTACCATGGTATTACAAGGTGGATCAGACTTGTACTTTTCATCAAAGAGCCCCTGGACACAACATTGAAAATTTCTATCCATTGAAGTCTGAGGTATAGAAAATGGTAAGATTTGGTCTCCTGTCTTTTAAAGATGTTGGTCCCAATGTAAAGGATAATCCACTACCCAAACATGGAGGTGTAAATGATGTAAATATGGTTGTTGGTTGTCCTAAGGACTGCATGATTTTTGATATCAATCTGGTCAGAAGTGATTTAGTAAAGATGCATGTTGATCTTTGTGAATTCAGCTATTATACACATGACCATGTTGGTTATAGTATTTGTAGTTCAGATATCCATGGATGCGATAAAGTGAGAGTTGATCTTCAAGAAATGATGGATGAAGGTCTTATCCACATAATAAAACCAAGGGCTGAATATGAAGAAAAGGTGAACATGGTTTATGGTTTCCCTGAGGAATTCTGGATTTTTGATGTGGACTACATGAATGATGATCTGGTACAGTTGCATGCCACCTTTTGTCACATGGATGGCCAGGAGGTACATCATTATGGGTCCTGTTAGATCTGCTGTAGGGATTTCCATGGTTGTTCTGTTGTAAGGAGATGTATTCAATTACTGTTAGATAATGGTATTATCATAGTCATAGGCAGCAAAGATGATGATAATGGAGTTAACATGATTTAAGACTACTCAGTTTAGGCCATGACAGATAATGAGTATGTTTATGCTGATGAATTCTTTTATTCTAATGAAGATATATTTTCTGACAATGATTCTGTGATTCTTGAGTATGCTGAAGAAGTGGAGGTGAATGTTATTGTATTGTGTTTTGGTGATCCCTCTCCTATAGAGATTGAGTACTGTAGCAAGCATGATGTTGCTTCCGTGGTTATTTGTCTGCCTGGTCCTATCCCATATGAATCAGACAAAGTTGTGCCTTATAAGTACAATGCAACTATCCTGGAAGATGGTGTGGAAATTCCTATCCAACCTTTATCCCATTTTAAGAATATTTATGAAGCTAATTGGGTAACTCGCAATGGTCGTATCTTTGCCCCTACCTTTTGAGGAGATGTTAATCCTGGAAAAAATATTGTTGAGAATATTGAAACTAAGAAAGTGGTAAGAGAATCTAGTGGCGCTGCCTTGTTAAAAATCATCAGGATTGTGGATCAGTTGTAACAAACTCCATCAAAGATTTCCATTTTAGCCTTGTTGATGAACTCCTCTTCTCATTGGGAATCTCTGATGAGGGTGTTGGATGAGGCTTTTCTTAAAAGTGATATGTCTCTGGATCAATTTAGTGGTGTTTTGGCGTATATTACATCTTGTAGCAATCTGAGCTTTTGTGATGACGAGTTTCCTGATGAAGGAAGGAACCACAATCTAGCTCTGCATATATCTTTGAATCGTAAGAATGACTCTTTTTCAAATGTGATGATTGAAAATGGGTCTACTTTGAATGTCATACCGAGAAGTACTCTCATGAAGCTAAAGTACAAAGGAACTCGGATGCACCCTAGTGGAGTTATAGTGAAAGCTTTTGATGGTTTGAGAAAGCCTGTCATCAGAGAATTGGATTTACCTATTCATATAGGTCCACACCTATTCCAAATCACCTTTCAGGTTATGGATATGGTACCCACCTATAGTTGTTTATTGGGAGACAATGGATCCATGAAGCAGAAGCTGTTACTTTAACCTTGCATCAGAAGCTGAAATTTGTTTGTGAAAGCAATGTAGTCATTGTGAACAGCGAGCAAGCTCTGTTGATATCTCACTTGTCTTCCTTTAGCATTGTAGAAGCTGATGAAGCTGCTGTTGGAACATAGTTCCAAGCTTTGTCTATTGATAATATAAGGAAGAATGAAGATTTTATCACCTCATTTAAGGATGCATAATAGGTAGTGCAGAAAGGCCCTAGCAATGTGTAGGGGCAGGTTATTAATCCACCTGTGAACATGAATTGGACTGGTTTGGGTTTCTCCATGAAGAAAGAAGTTATGAAGCCAAAGTCCACTTTAAGTAAATAACAAGACATCTTTCACATTGCAGTATATTTTAATCTGACTACTCCAAGGATCAATGTTATTCTCAAAGATGAGTCAGAGCAAGAGATGCCAAACTTCGTGACACATGGAGTTAGAGTCTAGAATTGGATCACTGCTGATGTTTCTTTTCGCGCTCACATTTCAAAGTAATTCGTTTTTTGTTTGTATTTTCAAAAGTCTTTCACTCTGCCCAAAGTGGAAGTAATGATTGTATAGACGTGTTATTTGTGTTGAAAGTTAAGATCATTAATAAAGTTTTTTTTTTAATTTCTAAGTTATGTCTTTATTTTCTACTTTTTCTTGGAAAATGGTAATCCAAAAAAAACCTTTCAAAATAAATAATAATTGTAAATAAATCTGCATAATTACTTTTTACATGTGTTAGTTTCTAAAAACAATCATAAATCATATGTGCAGATTAATTAAAAAACCATGTTGAGTGCACTGACCCCGCACCCTCTTCCAATTTTGAATATACTGTGTATGTGGCTAAAGAAGAGGGATATGATGAAATCCAAGAAGAGGTTTCACAGTTGCTTGAGCACGAGGAAAATACCATTCAGCCATATGAAGAGCCGTTGGAGATGATTAACTTAGCTTCAGAGGAAGATCCAAAAGAAGTCAACATTGGGGCACTACTTCATCCCAAGGTGAAGAGTAGGTTGATTGAGTTTCTAAAAGAGTATATGGATATCTTTTCTTGGTCTTTTCAAGACATGCCTATTTTGGATACCGATATTATGGAACACTATTTGCCACTTAAGCTAGAATGTCCACCGATCAAGTAGAAGCTACGAAGAACTCATCCTGACATGGCAGTGAAGGTTAAAGAAGAGGTTTTAAAGAAGATTGATGTTGGTTTTCTTGTAACATCAATGTACCCTCATTGGATTACCAATATTGTTCCAGTACCAAAGAAAGACGAAATTTTTTTCATGTGCGTCGATTATAGAGGTTTAAATAAATCCAGTCCGAAATATGACTTCCCATTGCCACATATTGATATGTTGGTTGATAGCATAACAAAACTCAAAGTGTTCTCGTTCATGGATGGATTTTTAGGATACAATCAAATTAGAATGGCTCTTGAGGACATGGAAAAAACAACGTTTATCACACCCTAGAGAACATTCTGTTACATAGTGATGCCCTTCGAGTTAAAGAACGCTGGTGCAACGTACCTAAGGGTTATGACAACCGTATTCCATAATCTGATGCATAAGGAAATTGAGGTGTATGTTGATGATATAATCGCCAAATCTCAGGCTGAAGAAGGGCATATAGAAGATTTGTTGAAGTTCTTTTAGCGATTAAGGAAGTATTGTCTCTGTTTGAATCCAAATAAGTGTACTTTTGGCGTTCGTTCAAGAAAGTTGACAGGTTTCATTGTTAGCCAAAAAGGAATTGAAGTTGATCCTTATAAAGTTAAGGAAATTCAGTAAATTCCTACACCAAGAACTGAAAAGCAAGTTAGAGGCTTCCTTGGACGTTTAAATTACATTTCCATATTTATTTCCTATATGACTGCATCATGTGAACCCATCTTCAAGCTATTGAAGAAAGATCAAGGTTGTGTGTGGACGAATGATTGTCAAAGGGCATTAGAAAGCCCTAAAGAGTATCTGCTTGAGCCTCCTATCTTGCTCCCTCCTATTGGAGTAAAACCATTGATTATGTACCTGACTGTGTTAGATAACTCCATGGGTTATATTTTTGGATAACATTTTATATCTGGGAAAGAAGTTCACTATATGTGAGTCACAATATTCTATGCTAGAAAAAACATGTTGTGCTTTGGCCTGGGCGGCAAAGCGATTGTGACAATGTATGTTGAATCATACTACTTGGTTGATTTCCAAAATGGATCCAATTAACGATATTTTTGAAAATTCTTCTCTTACTAGAAGAATTTCCCGCTGGAAGATGCTGTTATCTGAATATGATATCAAATACCGTACTTAGAAGGTTATGAAAGGCAGTGTGTTGGCAGAGTACCTTACCCACCAACCGGTGGACGATTTTTAGTCTGGTAAGTATGATTTCTCGGATGAGGGTGTGATTTTTATGAAAGTAAAAGATTGTGATAAGCCTTTTCCCGACGAAGGTCCTAATCTTGAATCCCGGTGGGGTATGGTGTTTGATGGGGCTGCAAATTCTTATGGAAAAGGAATTGGTGTTGTGATTATCACTCCCCATGGGTCACACATCCCTTCTACTGCAAGGTTGGCATTTGATTGTACCAATAATATGATGGAGTATGAAGCTTGTATCATGGGTCTTGAAGAGACTATAGATCTTAGAATCAAAACTCTTGATGTATATGGTGATTCGGCTTTGGTAATAAATTAGATCAAAGGAGAATGGGAGACTAATCACATTGGCTTGATTCCCTACCTGTAATACTGTGGGAGAACTGACTTTTTTGGTTTTATCCAAATGTGTGGATAGCAAGAGTCGCCACCGACTTTTCTATTATCCAATATTTAGGAAAGGTAAAAAGAATAGGAAATACCCTGATAGATTTTGAGTTCGGGGGGTTAGTTATGAAAAGGGAAGATGTTAGCACCCTTTTCATCCATAGTTATCTATGGGCTCTTAATTGCTTATCTCACTTTTAAAAAAAACTTGCTTTGTGTGTGTGTGTGCTTTGTTCGAAAATATTTTGAAATGCCAAGGTACGGCCAACTTTGTGATGATTCTTGTATAAGACCTCAAGAATGCATACAAATTGCTTGAAAATAGTTTCTTTGAAAAGTGTGATGTTAAAAATGTTTATTTCAGAAAAGAGTTGTGAGCAAGTGATTAAAAGTTCCTTACCCAATAAAGGTCGTTCTTATTATTTTCCTTCTCCTTTAGAGATAATGTTATCCATACCATTAGTTAGTAGGTAGCCCCATCTATTGGATGTGAGGGGACAACCATAGGGTCATCGAGTGGTCATTGAAGGAAACATGTAGGAATACTTTAGCAATTTATATAAGAGGCACTAGATCATTTTTGTAGACAACTTCATAGGGTCATCGAGGGACTATGATCTTTTATTTGTAAGGGTATTTTGCTAAAATATCCCTACTTTTGAGGGACATGACCATTAATTGTAAGGAAACAAGAGAGAGTACCCTAGGGGTGCAAGTGTGAACATTGTATTGATTTCAGTTATATTATCTTGAGAGTTAGGGTTTTCTACGTTTGTTTTTAGTATTGCCATACAAACCCTAATTACTAGGAATTAAATATGTACAGAAAAAGTAAAGTGCAGAAACTAAAACCCTAAACTATTACATGGCTTTGGGGCAGGTACATAAGTATAAAAATTGCGGAAAAGTAAATCTACGCTATTACAACCTCGGAGCAGATACATGATAAAAAAAATGCGAGAAGGTAAATCTACGACTATTACAAGAAAATATGCAACCTATACAATCGTCTAAGAAAATAAATAGCAAAAAGAAATAAGAAAAAGGTTTGAAAAAGTGTTTGAATGTTTTTTATGTTTTGTATTTTTTTATGAAAGTCATTTAAGTGTTAATGATAATAAAACCTAAATCTAATTAATTTAAATATTAAGAAAATGTTAAATAACCTAATTAATTAGTAAATAAAAAAATGTCAAAAATTAATTATTGCTTAAAAACCTAAACCTAATTTATTAGGGTTTTAAAAATAATTAAAATTGGTTAATGGTTGATTAAGAAAATAATTAAGAAAAAAAAAGAAATTAGGGTTAGTAAAATAAAATAGAAAGAAAATGCATGGGATGGGTGTTGAACCCACACCCTCTAAGTCATCTGCACATCTACTTGACACTGCGACCTAGCTGTTTTAATGTTTAGGAACATAAGTCAATCAAGGTATGATAATCTGCACGTTTAGTTTGGAAAATTAAACATAGTAATGCAAAAAGGCTGGGATCAAACCCATGCCATTCATAATACGCGCACGCTTGCTTCACCAACTTAGCCATTGTGTTTTTCTGTTATTGGAATACAAACAAAACAAAATATGATATTAAAAAGAATTGAAACCAGAGAGGCGTCAGAGTCCTAGCTTCAGTCTTCTTCTCCGATCAGCCCTTTCACCAAAAGCCTGCAAAATGTTAGAATCAATGAGAACAAAAGATCATATCCCCCTAAATCAATGGACGCGAATCCAATGGTGCTATACATTTGTTCTAAAAATTCTAGTACACAGAGATACGAAGAACCAGAACCTTCATGCCCTAACAATGGTGTTTTCTGATTCATGCGTCAAAACTTACATGTAATGCGTCAACCGTGTTCTAATGATGCATATGAATTGATCTAGCATGTTAGCAATGATTAAAACTTTATGAAATAATAAATTCGAAACTCACCAAACTTACCAACCGGTGTAGTTGAAAGGAAGTGTTCTAGGCATGATTTGAGATGCTTAAGGACTTGGATGGATTCTTGGGGCACTTCAGGATGATGATGCAATTCTTGGTTTTGATTGTGAGGGGTTGGAGACAAGGGTTTCGTGTTGCCCTAGTTTCTTAAATTTTTGAGATTTTTAGGGTGTACTTTTGGAGGCCGCTTGTGTGTTTTTCTTAGTCTGAATACACTGTGTATTTATAGGACAAGATTAGGTCAACAAAAGTTGGATCAAATCTTGTATGATTATGATGAGAAGATTTGATTTGATTTTTTCATGGAATATATCTTTTTGAGATTAATCTAGTGCCACCTATGCTCCACTCGTTTCTTGATCATCAAGGTGAATTATCTAGGCCTCCATGTGACTGGAATCAAAAGCCTATGCACCTTGATCTAATGCTTCATATATTTTTTTAATTTAATTTTTATTTAAATGAATAAAAATTCAAATAAAAGAAATAAAAATCATAAAAAATATGTGAATGGTTTTAGGGGTCCCCTAAGATATTATAAACACGTTTTAACTTCAAAAGTTAGACCCATTAGTCCAAAAGCCCAAAATTTTTCAATTGAGATTTCATGCAATTTCACAAAATTGCTTGACTTGCACCAATCACAACTCTCTTAATTTTTTTTATATGAAGGTGATCTTGTACTTTTTGGAAACCCCAAGATGTCTCCTATAAACTTCATGATGGACATTTATTCATTTGAAGTCTTTATCTTCATGTAAATTGCTTTGATAAAAAGTGTCCTTTTATTGACTTTTAAAATGACCTGTAATGTTTTAGCTCATATATCTCAAATGAAACATTTTTTGGCATTGAGCTTAGAGATACAAAGTTGTAGAGAATGGAATTTCCATCAAAATGGGCTTTGGTTGAGAATTTTCTGATGAAGCATGTGAAAGTTACGCTTCGTCAAAGTTTAGTTGACTTCTTCTAAGGAAAACCCTAATTTAGTAACTTTCAACTTTTGATGAATCTTGAGGTTTCTTGATGAATCATGATCATCCCTTGATCAAATTATGAATATGAGTTCAAAATCTTGATGTTGACCAAAAATCTTGAAGTTTGACTGTAAATTGGTCAAAGTTGACTTGTTTCCCAATATAGTTGATTTTTAATCATCTGGCTAATTGACTAAGCAAACTTGTGTTGTAAGGCTTGAAACTTGGCATGAGGATACCTTGAAGCATATGAGAAACCATGAAGTCCGCTTGAAGCATCAGAATTCCAATTTTCTTTTCGAAAACCAAAACCCTAATTATAGGTCACTGCTTAGGAAGAGGATTCATCTGATCATTTCTTTGAGTAGTCTTGAGAACCTTAGGAGCATGAGAAGGTATCTTGAATCAATTTTTCTTGAAAAATGGGAGGGAAAATTTATGGGTACAACAAATGCCCTAGTTCAATCTTCTTAAACCCGAAGAGTTATATTGGCATGCTCGCCATTCGGGATCAGAAGATGGAAAAGGATTGAACACTTAAGTGCCCAGAAATTTGCACTCACTTGTGCACAAAGTAACACTATTGGTTGATTATACTGCTTGAATGAGCTTAAAGATGTCATTCAGAGAGGTGATAGAGTGTCATTCTAAAATTTTCTAAGCTCAGGCCATATAAACGTAAACTATGGATATGTACAACTTCGTGGCAATGAGGTCTACATTTTATCTTCACAAATACAAGCCTAAAAATGACTAAGTAATGAGATAGAAGTTCAAGAAAAATACCTCAAAACCGGAAATCGTGAAATTCAAATGAGCTTGTTTCAAGTGATGGTGATGATCAGGTTAGCTTCCTTGGACCTCTAGGAAGCTAATTCAATGGCTGACTTGAACTATAGGTGGCTGGAATGGTCTGGAGAAGTCAACTTGAAGACTCTGTTTTTCGGTTATGGAGGAAGGTGAAAATGGTGTTACAGTTCCAAAACAAAGACAGGGATGGACTATATTTGAGGTATAGAAGCTTTGCAAATGAATTTGAGGGAAAACGCACGAGGGAAATGAGAGATACAAGTTCAAGGTCAGAATTGTGTATCAGTGGTGTTTTTGAGCAGATTTATGGTTTTTTAGTGTTTGAGATTGTTTCAGGGCACTAGCATCCGTTTTTTATCTTTCAAATAGTGTATGTAATTATAGACAAGAGGTTTTGAGGCTTGAAATAACTCAGAAATTGAAATCACATGTTATGGCTTGGTTACTTGATTTTGAAGCAAAGTTGACAAACATGGTTTCAATGTGAAGTACAAGGATTTGTAGTGTGTTAGCAGGATGTAGATATGTTGCTTCTTGCTTTTAAACGTTTTTATGTCAGAAACAACAATGTATAGGCTCAAGAAGAGTTGACATTGTGATTAAAGTCACTTTTCCAAAATGGAAGTGGTGACTTTCTTCCCAAAATGGAAATGCAACTTGGGTAATGGCTCAAATGCTTGGAAAATGGATTTATCAGTTGTGTAAACATTAAATTATTGAGTGAGTAGAAAGTTTGAAGCCTGCAAAGCAAGATTTGTACAGCATGCTTGAAGATTGGATCAAGTGTTCTTCACAAAATGGCTTGTAATTCAAGTTTGAAAACCCTAACTTCTTGCCTTCGATTCTCCTTGCTCAAGAATGATCTCATGGATTTCTTGGACATTTTGGAAAGCTTGAAATGTTATCTACAACCCATCGTTGAATTTCTTTTGAATATTCCCTTTGGAACTATGTGAAAATTTTCCATGAAGTTAGGTCAAAAATCTGCCTAACTAGGGAAAAATTTCACTAAGTCTTTTTTAGTTCACGAGCATGTGTTCACAAAATTATAACTTGAGATACAAGCACTTTTGGAAGAATTTGTGTGCAGAAAATTTGTATATTTCATGGAGATCTACAACTTTCATGTTGGAAGTTTCCTTTGAATCATCTTGCATCATGGTGAAAATTTGGTTCAAAGTTATGAAAAAATAAGAAATTTTTGACACTTAGAAATATTTCTAAGTTTAGAAATTTTGTATTTTCAAAATGAAATCTTGATTTATTGATTTCTTGATGAATAAGTTTCCTATTTTGTCATGTTTTTATGAATTGTGATCTTTGGCACTTGAATTTGATTAAAAAGTAGAAGTTTGACTTTTCAGTATACAGTTGACTTTTGATCTGTTGACTGTAAAATTCATCTGTCAATCCAATGGACTTGCAATGTTTTGAACCCTATCATTGGGTCAAAATGATGAAATTGGACTCTTGAGATCATGCCTTAAACCAATTGATCAATTTCTAGGTCAAAAATCAGAAATTGCCATTTCCTAGTCAAAACCCTAATTTTGACCATTTTGCCCTTTTGGAGATTTGATCAAATTTCTTGAGGAATAGTGGTCCAAACTTGATCAGATGATAAATATGAGTTTAAAATTTTTATGTGGATAAAAAATTATGGGGTTTGACTGTAAATTGGCCATGGTTGACTTTTCCCCCAATACAACTGATTTTTAGGTCAACTGTTCAATTGACTGATCAAAAGTGTGATCCAAGGCTTGAAACTTGACATGAGTAATCTTGGGGGTCCATAATGATCCATGAAAGTCATATGGGGCATTGGAAGTTCAAAAATATATGTGCAAACTCAAATCCTAATTTTGGTCATCAGTGCATAAGAAGGTGTCTTGAGCTGATAAAACCCTAGTGCAGTCTTGAGCCCAATGAGATCTTATGAGAAGATTCTTGATAAGTGAGAGGAAAATTTTTGGGGTACAACAGCTGCCCTTGTTCAATCTTCTTAAGCCTGAAGAGTTAGATTGACGTGTTTTGCCAGTCGTGACTCGAAGGTGAAAGATGATTGGACACTAGAGTGCCCAGAAATTTACACTCAGTGATGTGATGGTTGAGGGAATGGGCTTAAAGATGCCATTTGGAGAGGTGATAGAAAGCTATAGGATATGGGCTTAAAATATTCCATCAAAAGTGATTGTTGTTTTTATAATTTGTAAGCCGTAAGAATGAGTATTAGAATGGCGTTCGTGTCTTAAGCGTATCTGAACTGTATTTAAGAGCTAGTTTTGAATGAATGTAATAATGGAATCCATGTTTGGAGAATATCTGAACTGTATCTGAGAACTTGAATCTGAATGAGTATCAGAACGACATCCGTGTCTGGAGCGTATCTGAACTGTATCTGAAAGTTGGATCTGAATGAGTATAAAAATGACATCCGTGTATGGAGCATATTTGAACTGTATCTGAAAGCTGAATCTGAATGAGTATCAAGATGGCATTGGTATCTAGAGCATATCTGAACTGTATTTGAAATCTGAATATGAATGAGTATCGGGATGACATATGTATCTGGAGCGTATCTGAACTGTATCTGAACGCTGAATCTGAATGAGTATCAGGATGGCATTCGTATCTGGAGTGTATCTGAACTGTATCTGAAAGCTGAATCTGAATGAGTATCAGGATGGCATCTGTGTCTAGAGCGTATCTGAACTTTATCTGAAAGCTGAATCTGAATGAGTATCAGGATGACATCCGTGTCTGGGGCGTATCTGAACTATATTTGAAAACTTTGAACATTGTTAATGGTAGCTATTAACCTTATCCTAAAAGGGTAAAATGTTAGCTAAAATGTAAAGTCGTGTCATATGAAAAGCATGGTATGATGCATTCGTTCTATCATTGTTTACGATATATAGATGCGATGTATGCGTATGTGAGCTAATCTGTTGCACTGCTGTTGGATTGGGAAAATAAATCTCTGACTGCTGTTGAGGATATGTAAGTCTTCATGTTGTGAATTCTAAGTGTTGACAAATTTCTGCTTAGAGAAATAAACTCTATTGTAAGGGGAATGTTGTGTACCACTTGTAAAATCCTGAGAAATTTGATGACTTCTACTGAGGATTGATAATTGGAAGCTCGTTCCGCTGGGATTCAAATTGCAAACTGTGGGGGATTTATGGAAATAGCTTAGAGAGATTTCCCTACCTCTTAAAGCCATTAGTAATTGTATTTTATTTTGTTTATTTGTAAACAGTAATTATGTTCAAATGCATATGTTCATCAATGAATCATTGGACGTTTTTGTAAACAAAACACAAGAGTAAAGCAAAAAACAGATAATTTTGCACTTTCAAAGGAATATCTTTGTATTGACTTTGAGTATGTATTTTTGTACAATGAGACAAACATTCTAGTAAGAGAATGCCGTCGTAAAAATTGAAAATTTTGATACAAAGAAAAGATAGCTATGTGCAATAATCCCATGGAGTTCCCATTCTGCTATAGCCTTTGTATCTCTGAGCATTTTGTTTATTTGTTGCCTCGTTCGAAGAAGATTGAATTTATCAGAACCTCTGAGTTTGCAGGTTGTCCGTAAGGTGATCCAACGGGACATAGTCATACGCTTTAATTCCCTAACTTTTGCCTGGACCGCCCTTTCGGGTTTTCAGTCCACCAGGAAACCCTTTTTTGGCCCAAGCCGCCCTTTCGGGTTTTCAACTTGTCGGTTGTACAATTTTTTTTGTTTTATCCCTAATTTTTGCCTGAACCTCTTTGGTTCGCCGGGATGCCCTTGTTTTGCCTAGGTATGTCGACCTAGCGGGTCTCTTATGCGTAGTATCTTTTGACTATGTCCGTGTTCGCAGGGTGTGGTAGGTCGTCACCATCCATGGTAGTCAAGATCATTGCTCCACCAGAGAATATATTTTTGATTACAAATGGTCCTTCATACGTAGGGGTCCATTTTCCCCTGGGATCACCTTGCAGTAGTATGATACGTTTGATTACCAAATCCCCAACTTGATACACTTGGCGTATGACCTTTTTGTTGAAAGCATTGATCATCCGTTTTTGATACATTTGACCATGGCAAACAGCAGTAAGTCTCTTCTCATCAATCAAGTTCAGTTGATCAAGTCGAGTCTGGATCCAATCTTCTTCGTTCAACCCTGCATCCTTCATAATTCTTAGAGAGGGGATCTGGACCTTGATAGGAAAGATAACCTCCATGCCGTAAACTAGAGAATAGGGTGTTGCCTCGGTTGATGTGCGAGTTGTGGTACGATACTCGTGGAGAGAAAATGGTAGCATTTCATGCTAGTCTTTGTATGTGATTGTCATTTCCTGTATGATCTTTTTAATGTTCTTATTTGTAGCTTCGACAACACCATTCATCTTTGGCCGGTAAGGGGAAGAATTGTGATGCTAGACCTTGAATTGCTCGCACAAGGCGGTGATAATAGTGTTGTTGAGATTTTCACCATTATCAGTGATGATCCTTTTCGGGATACCATACCGGCAAATGAGATTTTGTTTGATGAAACGGGAAACAACATTCTTGGTAACGAAAGCAAAGGAAGATTCCTCCACCCACTTTGTAAAATAATCAATGGCCACTAAGATGAAACAGTTTCTATTGGAGGCCGTCGACTTGATTTCCCCAATCATATCTATTCCCCACATAGCAAAGGTCCAAGGAGTCGTCAAGACATTCAGAGGAATTGGAGGTACGTGCACCTTGTCAGCATAGATATGACACTTGTGGCAGGTTCGAGAGTGTTGATAGCAATCTACTTCCATGGTAGACCAGTAATAGCCTTCCCGTAGGATTTTCTTTGCCATCGTATGCCCACTGGAATGGGTACCAAAAGTTCCTTCATGCAATTCAGCCATGATCCTTTCAGCTTCAACCTTATCTATGCACCGAAGTAACATAGATTCATGATTGCGTTTGTAAAGACTGCCATTACTAAGGAAGAATTTAGAAGAGAATCTCCTTAAGAACTTCTTATCATTAATTGAAGCTCCTTCTGGATATTCTTGAGCCTCGAGATACTTCTTGACTTCGTGAAACCAAGACTGGTCCACTACTTCTTCAGTATTAATCTCGTGACAATGCGCTGGTTCCTCCATTCGCTCAATGGTGATCTGGGGAGCCTCGTTATCCCAATTAAGTTTAAACATAGATGACATTGTGGCTACATCATCTGCTAGCTGATTTTCTTCTCGCAGGAAATGCTCGAAGGTAACCTTCTCAAAATGTGGTAGAAATGTCAAAACATGTTCTTTATAAGGGATAAGGTTAAGGTGTTTGGTGTCCCATTCCCCTTTGATCTGGATGATAACCAAAGCTTAATCTCCGAATACATCCAAGGATTTGATCCCCAACTCTATGGCAGCTTTGAGACCAAAGATGCATGCTTCGTATTCCGCCATATTGTTTGTACAATTGAAGCAGAGTCTTGCAATAAAGGGAGTATGACACCCTTCCGGAGATATGAGTATAGCACCGATACCATTTCCAAGTGCATTGGATGCCGCATCAAAGAACAGGGTCCATCGGGATCCTTGTTCAGGTCCATCATATGGCCTGAATTCTTTACAGTTGTCTAACGTCATGATGTCTTCATCCGGAAATTCGAACTTCATGGACTGGTAGTCTTCTACAGCTTGGTGAGCAAGGTGGTCAGCTAGTACACTTCCCTTTATAGCTTTCTGGGTAGTATATTGTATGTCGTACTCTGTTAGGGTAATCTGCCATCTCGCTATTCTCCCAGAAAGAGCTGGCTTCTCGAAGATGTATTTTATAGGATCCATTTTAGATATCAACAAGGTAGTATGAGTCAGCATATACTGTCTTAGCCGGCGAGCAGCCCATGCCAGAGCGCAACAAGTTTTCTCGAGCAGTGAATATCTGGTTTCACAGTCGGTAAACTTTTTGCTCAGGTAGTAAATAGCATGCTGTTTTCGGCCAGACTTGTCATGTTGCCCCAATACACACCCCATTGAGTTTTCTAAAACAGTCAGATACATGATCAACGGTCTTCCCTCGACTGGTGGCATCAACACAGGAGGCTCTTGTAAGTATTCTTTGATTTTGTCAAAAGCAACTTGGCACTCGTCATTCCATTTAACTACCTGATCTTTCTTCAACAATTTGAAGATTGGTTCACAAGTAGCTGTAGGTGAGAGATGAATCTGTCAATGTAGTTCAAACGTCCCAAGAACCCTCTGACTTCCTTCTCAGTACGAGGAACAGACATCTCTTGTATTGATTTTACCTTGGTAGGATCTACTTCAATACCTTTGTTACTGATGATAAAGCCTAGGAGTTTACCAGACCGTACCCCAAATGTGCACTTGTTTGGATTCAACCTCACTTTATACCTCTTCAGTCTCTCAAACAATTTTTGTAAGTGATCAAGGTGCTCTTCTTTTGTTTCAGATCTAGCTATCATGTCGTCCATATAGACCTTTATTTCATGATGTATCATGTCATGAAATAAAGCTACCATGGCACGCTGATAGGTTGCCCCAGCATTCTTCAGCCCGAACGACATCACCTTATAGCAGAAAGTGCCCCACTGCGTGACAAATGTTGTTTTCTCCATGTCCTCATGCGCCATTTTGATTTGGTTGTAGCCTGAGAAACCGTCCATGAAGGAAAACACTTTGTGTTGTGTCGTATTATCAACTAGAATATCAATGTGGGGGAGTGGAAAATCATCCTTAGGGCTTTCCCTATTCAAATCTCTGTAGTCCACACAAATTCGTACTTTGCCGTCCTTTTTGGGCACGGGAACAACATTGGACACCCATTGGGGGATAAGAGGTGACAACCAAGAATCTAGCGTTGAATTGCTTCATGACTTCTGCTTTAATCTTTTCTGACATATTAGGCCTCATGCGGTGAACCTTTTGTTTTACTGGCAGACAATCCTCTCTTATAGGCAGATGATGTACCACAATATCTGCATCAAGTCCCGGCATGTCTTCATACGACCAAGCAAAGACTTCAACATAATCGTGTAACAACTGAATCAGACGCTCCTTGATACTGGGTTCCAGATTGGCACCCACCTTGACCTCTTTTTTGTCTTCTTCAGTACCTAGGTTGATTGTATCCACGGGTTTCTTGTGAGGTTGAATGGTTCTCTCTTCTTGTTGTATTAGTCTGGAAAGTTCTCCTGGTACTTCACAATCTTGCTCACCTTCGTCTCCGGCTTGGTAGATTAGATTCTCAGAGTCACAAAAGGCCATAGCAGTATTATTACCCATGGGATCCCGATGGATGTATACCTTCATTGTGAGTGTGAGTGTGTGTAAGGGTATAACTATCCTTGAAAGAAATAAAAATGAAAATAAAAACAATGAGCACAAAAGTTTTTATGAGAAAACGTCCATGATTCATTGATGTCATGTGAAAATGAGATAATAACCCTTACAAATGGACCATTATGCCTCAGGTAAGACACAAGGTTTTAAGAGTGCGAATTGTTTTAATATTACATATCCAACAAAATGTAAAGACAAATTACTGTGGGATAAAAGTGATCGGGACAAAATCTCTAGCCTCCCATTTGCTGAGCCCTCCATTGACAGTTGGGAATGTCCAGCGTTCCAAGTCACAGCTATCTCCATCATCTTCTACGATGTTGACCTCGCGGTTGCTGATCTTCAGGGATGGTCCTCCAGCACGAGCGCGATGTATATCCTTCTGAGCACTTGAAGTGAAACCCAGGCCAAAATTGTCAGACTTATATGGGATATATGGGAGTTGTCCCCAGATAGTGCACCCACCTTCTTCTACCACTGCTTTGGCATCTTTCAGAGATGACATCTGGAATGGAGGCCTTGTGATCTTGGCAACAGCCTTGGTTACTGCCTCATCTTGCGGGACCTCTTCAAAGTGTTGGAATGGAGTTTCAATAAATTCACCATCTAATTCCACATATCTAAAGGAATTGAGATGACTGATTATATACTCTTCTTCTCCATGAACGGTGATAATCTTCCCTTGAATCGGATATTTCAGCATTTGGTGCAATGTAGAAGTGACAGCGCTAGCATTGTGAATCCATGGTCGGCATAGCAAGTAGGAATATGAGAGAAGGATATCCATTATGTAAAAAGTTGAATCAAATGTTTGTGTTCCAACTTTTATGGGAATGTCTACTTCCCCATGTACCATCCTTTTCGAGCCGTCAAAAGCCCTTACTACTATGTTACTTGGCTTCAATGTCAACCCCTCATAGTCAAGCCTATCAAGAGCTTTTTTAGGCAATACATTCAGAGATGAGCCAATGTCCACCAAAACATGAGCCAAGGTTGTGCCCCTACATTCAACTGAGACATGCAATGCCTCATTATGCTTCCTTCCCCTTGGAGTTAAATCAACATCTGAAAAACCTAGACCATTATCTGCAGTTAGGCTGGCTACGCAGTCTTGAAACTGATTGACAGATGTCTCTTGGGGTACATGGGCAGTTTTCAGGAATTTTACCAAGGCTTTTGCATGCGCCTCGGAACATAGTAGTAATGCTAGCATGGAAATTTTAGAGGGGGTTTTCCCCAGTTGTTCAACTACATCGTAGTCGCTTCTTTTTATGATCTTCAGAATTTCCTCCATCTCTTTCCGGGAGGTCTCAGGGACAGCCAATGATTGTGTCTTCGTCTTGACAGACTCAACCAGAACACCTTTTCCTTGAGTCTCGGTTAACTTGGCAGCAGAAGTTTTGGTAGGAATGATAATAGCGATTGTAACAGCTTTGTCAGTTGGAGTATTGGTTAAGATGATTGTAGGACTGGGAGCAGCTTTTAGAGGAGTAACAGCAGGAATGATTACGGGTTCAAAAACTGTTTTGGGGGAGCAATTTCTAGATAGAAAATCCTACCACTTCGGGTAATCTTGCTAGTTCCTGCAATATTACTGATGTCAGAGTTGACTTTCTGGGAGCTTGAATCTTCGGCGGCTGGCCAGTCCTACTTGATACCATGATAGTAGATATCCCCTCCATAATTCCATGGTATGGTTTTGTCTGACGAATATGGGACTGGTCCAGGCATTGTAGTTATTAAAGGAGTTGCTTTCGGAGCTGATGTAATTCTAACGGGTCTGTGGTACGATGGGAGAACTGACTTGAGGTTTTGTGTTTTATCGCAAATGTTGCGGTTAGCAAGAGTCGCCACTGACTTTTCTTTTATCCAATAAGGAAAGGTGAAAAAGCACAGGAAAGACCTTTAGAGATGTTTTCTTGAGTTCGGGGGGTAGATTATGAAAAGGGAAGGTATTAGCACCCTTTTCATCCATGGTTTTCCATGGGCTCTTAGTTACTTGCTAGATCACTTGCTTTTTGTTTTGAAATTATGCTTTGTGTGGTTTTGAAAGTATTTTGAAAAGGTGCCATCGTTTAGACAATCTTTGTAATGACCCTCGTTCGTAAGAATGTATACAAAGATGTTGATCTTTTGAAAAATGTTTCAAGTTTGGAAAAAAACGTTTGGAAAGTGTATGTGATTGTTTTGAAAATAGAAAGCATATTTTTTTTGAAATTGAGCAAGTAACTAAAAGTAATCTACCTACTCAAAAGATCTTAGATGTGCTTTTCCTCCTCCTTTGGATGTTGCTATCTTACCATTGATTGGGTAAGAAGCCCCATCATTGGATTTTAAGGGACGGGCGTTGGGTCATCGTATGACTATGATAGCAATGTTGTGAGATGACTTAACACTTTTCCTTAGGGACTAAGATCATTTGGATAGGCAAATTTGATAGCGTCATCGAGGGACTATGATCTTGTATTTTTCGATTCGTTTGTACTAAGTCATCCCACATGCATAACATGGCCATTTTTATAAGGCAACAGGTGGAATTACCCTAAGGGTGCATGTGTGCAAGTGTGTTTGATTGCATGCATTTTTCTTTGATTTTTAGTGGTCTACTTGTTGGTTATATCTTGCCATACACGCCTACTTACTATACAGTATAAGGAAAACAGTAAATTGTGGAAAAGGAAGTTTTATGCTATTACAATATTTAGGGGATGGGGGTACATATTTATGAATGTGGATTGCAAGTAAAATAAATCATAAATTACTATTACAACCATATTGAAATGCCTAATAATGTACAAGGAAATGTGAATTGAACTTGTTTTGTTTTAAGAAAACATTTTTGGTCTTTTGTTTTAAGAAATAAAATAAAGTGTGAAGGGAAAACTTTTTATGTTTGCTGATTAATGGAATGAAGAGTGATAGCAAAAATAATGAAAAAGGAAAAAGAATCAGCGTGTTGCTGATAAAATGAAGTCAGAGGTTCTGACCCTGGCACGCTGCAAAATAGAAACCCGTTAGTGAAAATGTATAAGGTCAGAAGTTCTGAACCCACTGGGAACACAGTGGTTTTCAGAAGTTCTGATATTACTGGTAACAAAACAAGCTTCAGAAGTTCTGATATTACTGGTAACAAAACATATTTCATAAGTTCTAGCGCCACAAACAGAACTTGGTCTCTCTCTTATGCTAGTCAGAACATCAGTAATTTGGTTATTTCTCCACAAAACAGAAGATATGTATAGAACAGTTATAGCAAATGTCACGGTGTTTCAGAAAATAAGAAATATCAGAACTAAAAGTCAGAGGCAAGCATGCATTTGCTAATCCTAATTCTGAGTTCTAATTTCCTCTACTTAGGCAGACAGATGCATGAAATCTCAGAATATGTACATCATCTAAAACATGATATCTACATTGTATTTTTTAACGTGTAAATCTGGTGATGCTTCAAGTAACGTGATAAGAGTCAGCAGAAGCTTACCTTGCAGCTGAAAAGATTCTATGGGACAGAGGTTGATCCTGAATTCTGGTGAGGTTCTGAGAAACTTCTTCACGTACTCAACAGGATGGAAGTTCTCAACTTCTGGTACAACAAAGAGGTGATGTTCTAATTTCTTTGAGCAGATGTGTGATCGGTGGAAATAGAACTGACTGTTTTTAAGCTGGTTTCACGAAATGTCGCGGTAAGCAAGAGTCGCCATCGTCTTTTATTTTCTCCAACATGGAAAGGACAAAAGCACAGCAAAATTCCTTATGAGAATGTTTCTCGGTTCGGGAGGTAGATTTATAGAAAGGGAAGGTGTTAGCACCCTTTCTATCCATGGTTATCCATGGGCTCTTAGGTACTTGCTCTTATGTTTTCAAAATGTTTGCTTTTCAAATGTGAGTGGGTTTGAAAAAATTTCTTTGAAAGATTTCTGAATAACTCTTGTATCTGTCCTCAAGAGTGTTTGAAAAATTTGTTTTGAAAGCTTTTGAAAGTGTAAGGTGTGAAAAGTATTTGGTTTGTTTTTGAAAAGAGCAAGTACCCATGAGTCATCTACCTACCCTAAGGAATTAAGCTGTGTAAGTGTCCTTTAGGTAGTGCCATCCCACCATTGAGAGGTAGGTAGCACCACCGTTGGAGGTGTTCGGGTCAATTCGATTGTAGGGACAGTGTGGTCACCGAAGCAACAATTAGGACACCTTAGAAGTAACCCTAATGTCCTAGATCCTTTTTAATCCGAGGCAACCGTTTCGAGGCAATTGTTTCGAGGCAACTGGATCTTTGGACTAAGGGTGACCTCTAAGACGTCCTATACTTGATGACCACATTTCGAAGGCAACGAGTGAGACGTACCCTAGAAGTGGTGTGTGCATTGTGTGTTGTATTCAGTTAATGTTTGTCTTTGTAATTAGTGAGCTACGAGTTGTTTTTATTTACATACATTCTTTCATGCAAGTTTAGCAGTTAAGGGGTGCAGAAAGTAAGTTGCGGAAAAATAAATCCTACGCTATTACAAGGCGCGGGTCTATACATCGCCAAAAATTACAAAGACCCGTTTTTTGGTAAATAAGTACGGAAATTAAATAAAGCAATAAACCTATTTAACTATTACATTCTTGAAGACAATTACATAATAATCAAATAAAGTAAATGCGCGCGAATAAATTAATCGGGAATGTCTAAGGGTATTGACCCTTTTTTAGAAAAGAAATTGATTTTTTTGGCTTTTTTATAATTAAAGTGAAATTAAAACTAACTAATGGCTAATTAATTAATTTAATTAAAAGAAAATATTTTTTTGTTTTTTATGTTTTTATGAAATAAAAGAAATGAAATAAAATTAAAAGTTAACTTTACCTAATTCTAGATCTATTTTAATTATTTAAGAAAAGGAATTAAAATTTCCTAATTAAACTATTTTAGTTAATGTTTATTTACAAAATAAAATAATAATAATAATAATGTTGTTAATTCTTTTTTGGATTTTTTATGAAAATGTGTTAATTGGTTAATTTGTTAATAATAATAAATAAAATAAAGCAAGTAAATAAAAAAATGTCAAAACAAAGTAAAAAGAAGAGCAAAAACCCAAGGGGTGTGGGCTGAAATGGAGGGTGTATTGAAGCAATTCAGGCCCACTGAAATCTAAGCCACGTTTGACTTTCCTGATTGCCTGCAGCACGCTTGACTCCAGAGTATGGTGTGCTAGCCTTTTGGACCTTTGGATCTATGCTGGTGAACACTTGGAGCACTGGGATATGAGGTTTATGGTGTTCCTCCTTTGAGAATCTGCACATGAAAGCAATGAAAATAATGATATGGAAATTATAGGGGACCTGGGAATCGAACCCAGGTCCCAACGTTTACCAAACACACTGCCAGCCAACTGAACCAAGCGCACTAGTTGTAAGCATAATAGAAACAAAAGAATAAATGGAATAAACGCCCTATATGCTGAAACACGCGCGTGAATTTGAACTGACCACTCATGCGCTGCCACGCCTTTCGTCTTCAAGCTTTTCTGCAAACATAAAAACACATAGCGGGGGTTTTAAACCCCCACAAAATACAGGCAATATGAAAATAGCGATTAGCTTCTCATACAATATAAAAAGGGCGCGAGTATCTCATTTCAATCGTCTCATCATGCTGAGTTTAACCATATGTGTGTGGAGTTTTAATTTTACAGCATGACAAAACCCCTAATTCGAAGCTCTAAAAAACCTAGAAATTGCTAATGGTAACTTTCGTTTTAGAGCCTCATTCTCAAATTAAATCACATGGAGAGATTTGTATTGATCCTGTAAACATAATGCTATCAACAAAAAGTGTTAAAAATGCATGAAATGGGATATGTAAATTTGAGAAAAAATGAAAACCGTGTGAGTGGTATGGCGTGATTCATTGAGGTTTTGGACTTGATTTTGATTGCCAAAGGTTGCTGGTGATGCAAGGAGTGTATAGGAATCAAAATGGAAGCTTGAATGGTACTGTAACTAAGTTTTCAGTTTGTGGTTTTTCTCTTTAAAACTTGGAAATGGCTTATGCAGTCTATGTGTTTCTAGGTCGTGAATTGCATATGGAATGCTTGCATATATGTTTTGTAATGTGTATCAATCCAAATAATGGTCATTGAAGCCTTGCAATAATGTTCTTGATTTCCTCCATAACCAACATTGAACCACTTGCCATATTGGTGAAAATTTGAATTTTCTTGCTTGGAATAGGCCTTGCACGAATTTGGTAAGTACTTCATGGTGCATCAAAGCAATTCAACACAAAATATATCCCTCCATTAACTTTCTTGATTTTTATTTGAATTTTAAAGATTTAAAATGAATTAAATCAAATAAAATTAAATAAAAATGGGAAAATTAATTTTTAATCTTGAAATAAATTGTGGGACACGTGGGAGGCATGTCCAAGCTGAAACAAGTGGAAAAAGTGGGCCCCTTTTGTCAAAAATGAAGTTTCAAGGATAATTGACTTTGGCCATTTCACAAAAATTTCCCAACTTTCTCCAATGCATATCTTGCTAAATTTTGAAGCTATGAACATGTTCTTAGACATTTTGGAAAGGTTTTGAAGTCCTCTAACCAATGTCTTTGGTCCCATGTCATTTTGATTTACCAATCTCAAGTTATGGTCTTTGACTTAAAGTGCCTTTTTGTTGACTTTTGAAAATGACCTATAATGTTGAAATTGATAACTTTTTGTGAGAGCATTTCTTGGACTTGGAATGTGAAGATGAGTTGTAGGAAATGTCTTACCCTTCAATATGAGCATTCGATGGTATTTTTCTGATGAACCATGGAAGAGTTATGCCTTGGTCAAGTTACAGTTGACTTTTCAGCTGTCCAAAAATAGAAACTTTTGACACCTTGATGATTTTTGAGCCATTCTTGTGAAATCATGGTCAAGACTTGACCAAATGATGATTGTGGCTTCAAAAGAAGATGTTGACAAAAAATTATGACTTTTGACTGCCAAATGACCATTTTGCCCCTGCAGTTGACTGTGAAGCAATTAGGGTTTTTGACTGTGCAACTTGACCTTGTGAGCCTTGAAACTTGACATGTAGATGCTTGACAATGTGTATGAGCATATGGGACTTGATTAAGCCCCTTGAAATCCTCAACTTCCTTGCAAGAACCAAAACCCTAATTTGATTGGCTTAGAAGGGTGGTTGACTGTGCAACCCTTGAGAGATCTTGAAGCATTTGAAGAGGATGTTTGGAAAAACATTGGAGATTATGGGAGGGAAAATTTTGGGGTACAACAGTTTCCCCTGTTCAATCTTCTTAGACCTGAGGATGTAGATTGGCTAGCGTGCCTTTCGTGATCCGAAGGTGGAAGATGATTGAACACTAGAGTATCCAGAAATTTGCACTCACATAGTAGAGTATCAGCAGTGTGATAGCGGGAATGGGCTTATAGATGCCATTTGGAGAGATGAGGGATAGGAGGATGGGCTTATAGATGCCATCTGGAGGTGTGACAGAACCTTGTCGGGAATGGGCTTATAGATGCCATCTGGAAGTGTGACAGAACCTTTTCGGGAATGGGCTTATGGATGCCATTTGGAAGCGTAATGGATAGTTGAATCTGAATAAGAAGTAGAATGGCTTCCATGTCTGGAGCATATCTAGCCTATGTCTGATTGCTGATGCCTGAATAAATAGTAGAATAACCGCCGTGTCTGGGGTATATCCATACTGTGTTTGAATGAGTGACAGAATGTCATCCGAATCTGGATCGTATTTGGAATGTCTTTTAAATGAATCTGGACTAAAGAATAGAATAACATCCGGGTTCGGAGCATCTCTAAGTTGTCTTTAGAAGTTGGGCAGTAGAATAGCGTCCGGGTCAGGAGCATCTCTAAGCTATCTCTGGAGGGAAATCTGGAATAAAAAATAGAATAAAATCTGTGATCGGAGCATCTCTAAGTTATCTTTAGGAGTTTGACTCTGAATAAGCAATAGGACATCATCCGCGTCGGGAGCATCTCTAAGCTATTTCTGAAAGGAAATCTGGAATAAGTATCAAAACGTCGCCATGCCTGGGTCATATCTGAATTATCTCTAGAAGGAGTCTTGAATAAGCAAAAGAACAACATCCATATCTGGAGAATTTCCAAGCTATCTCTGAAAGGAAATCTGGAATAAGTATCAGAACGTCGCCATGCCTGGGTCACATCTGAACTATCTCTAGAAGGAGTCTTGAATAAGCAAAAGAACAGCATCCATATCTGGAGCATTTCCAAGCTATCTCTGAAAGGAAATCTGGAATAAGTATCAGAACGTCGCCATGCCTGGGTCACATCTGAACTATCTCTAGAAGGAGTCTCGAATAAGCAAAAGAACAACATCCATATCTGGAGCATTTCCAAGCTATCTCTGAAAGGAAATCTGGAATAAGTATCAGGATGTCGCCATGCTTGGGTCACATATGAACTATCTCTAGAAGGAGTCTTAAATAAGCCAAAGAACAGCATCCATATCTGGAGCATTTCCAAGCTATCTCTGAAAGGAAATCTGGAATAAGTATCAGAACGTCGCCATGCCTGGGTCACATCTGAACTATCTCTAGAAGGAGTCTTGAATAAGCAAAAGAACAACATCCATATCTGGAGCATTTCCCCGCTATATCTGAATGGAAACTCTTGAATAAGCAAAAGGACAACATCCATATTTGGAGAATTCCCAAGCTATCTCTGAAGAGAAAGTCTGAATAAGCAAAAGAACAACATCCATCTCTGGAGCATTTCCTAGCTATCTCTTTAATGTAGATATGCCCTGTCTAGATACAGGTATCGAATCCACAATCAATCGCTCACAGATATGCCCTGGCTAGATACAAGTATCGAATCTGGAACTGTGACAGTTGATGGTAATCATCTTTGGATTGACCTTTTTCCTGAAAAGGTAAAACATCAGTTGTATGCAATGTCATGATGTATGAAATGCATGGTGTCATGATTGTTCTCAGGGAGAAGTGAGATTGTGTTATATGATGCGTATGCATGCTATAATGTATGAAGATGTGATGTTCATGAATGTATCTTCGTCTGGGAAAGTAAATCCTTGACACATGCCAGGAAGTTGAATCCTGGGCTGATGTTGAAGAACAAAGTTCTTCGTTTCCGCTGGGGATGATGATTATAAGAATAAACCGGTAGGAGAAGATGACTCTGTTGGGGAATAAACTTGTTGGAGAGATTACTCTGCGGGGAGTCACTTTGCTGAGGTTTTGATGATAACTCCGCTGGGGATACCGTTGATGAGTTATGTTGGAAGATTTGATGAACTCCGCTGGGGGATAGGAAGAACTTCGCCGAGGACGATCTTTCCGCGGTTTTTAGCTGAGGATAACCCAGTTATAAGCTCCGGTGGAGAATAACCTTTGAATAAAAAAGTCCGGGAGATGTGTTCGTGCTCTGTAGGGGATAAGCTTCCATAATCTACTGGGGATAAGCTTCCTACTGGGGAGATTGATCGAACTCTCCTGGGGAGATCTTTTGAGACTGTACTGGGGAAGTGGCTCCACTGGGTGTCTGGTATTCCGCCGGGGAACAATATTAGAATAAGACTGCCGGGGATGCTTGTTTAGGAACAACTGTATACTTCGTTGGGGAATATTGATATTTTCTGGGGATACCCAACTTCCTTAAGGCTGACAGTAGATTAACTCTGCCTGGGGAGAGTGTTGCTGACTTGCTGGAGATACTGTGCCTTGTTAGGGCTGACGGGAGACCAACTCTGCTCGAGGAGAGTATTGTTGATTCTGTCTTACTCTACGGGGAGTGAAGGTATCTTGGTCACGTTCTTCAGCTGAAACTACCTTAGTACCTTGGCGGACAGAGCAACTAGATCGCTTAGACAACTCATATTGCCCATGTTTCTGTGGGAGAAGATACCTGTGGAGGCGCTTGATGACTGCCGGTTGACAAATCTTCTTCTGGTAGGCAAGTGACGAGATGACGGAACATAGTCGTACGCTTTTGATCCCTAATTTTTGCCTGGACCGCCCTTTCGGGTTTTCAATCCAACGGAATACCCATTTTTGCCCAAGCCGCCTTTTCAGGTTTTCGACTTGCCGGGTGTACGGATTATTTCATTTCATCCCTTATTTTTGCCCGAACCCTTTTGGTTCGCCGGGAAGCCCTTGTTTTTGCCTAGGTGTGTCAACCTAGCGGGTCTTTGATTATGCGTAGTATTTTTTCGACTATGTCCGTGCTCTCAGGATGTAGGGAGGTGCCCCTGTCAGTAGTGTTGCGTTGCCCTACTACCAGAAGATCTTTGTTTGATCGTCCAATGCCCCAAGTGATCCAGATGGAGATTTGCCCCAAGTTGGTTGGCCTTTTGAGAGATTCTCCGAATCTTGACTTAACTGCCCCAGATAATAGACCATGATCATGTCTGCCCCTTGGTTGGAAGTACTTTTGTTCATTAGACATTCGTCGTGCGAACTTCTATGTTGTTCAAACAAATAGTCATATGCAGACAATGTTATTTAAAAATGCAAAGCTTATGTCTGTCTTAAAGTTTTTTTTTTTGTTTTGAAAATGTACTTTTTTAGTAAAACAAGCAAGTTTTGTAAAACGTGATGTCCACTCGTTATTTTACCGCAAGCCTTAAGGAGTCAGGATACCTTTCGTAACAGTATGCTTTCGAACTAAACCATGCTTCAGCTAGGGCTTTTAAGGGTTGTGACGTGGCCTGGTTCATGGTTTAAGAAACAAAGGATAAAGGCTCAAATCATATTTGTACCCACCCGCTCTTCATGATGTTCTTCAAACCTAAACTCAACTGATTGTGCGTTCGACCTTGTTTGAGTCTTTGTCCTGATATTCTGGTGATGGTTCGAATGTTGACAATTTATTTTGAATAGGCAATCATTCCTTTTTGTTGAGGGTTTGTGTGACCTCTTTATTTTTATTTATTTATTTTATTATCCCTATTTTTGCCTGAACTGTTCCTTTTATGATCACAGTCAGCGGGATGCCTCAGTTTTGTAAGTCTCCTTCATAGGTTTTGACTTATCAGGTTTTTGTTTTGGGGAGATAATGACTGCCCGTCTTTATGACTATTCGGAACCATCACTGTCTTTGATTTTAACATGACTCCTTTGGTGCCATTCGCTGTGCACTTGGATCAACTGAGAGAACTACCCTGCCCCAGGTTATGATTAAGGGTTTTAATTTTCGAAAAGAAAAACTCCTACTTCTTTGGCTCAAAGGGGTTTGACGAGGGATTATCTTCCTTATAACTCCAGTGTTTAGGGGTTGAAACAATGCCTGTACCTCATCAGCAGGGTCTGTTCAAAAGCATACTGTAGATTGTGGTATCGTTTTCGTCATCCTCCCTCAAGAGGCTTAGAATTATTAACCGAGCGTTGATCATCACAAAAAATATGAAGGCAATTTGAATATAGTGAAAATAATTAGATTAATTCAAAAATAGACATATGTAGTGCATTAATGAAATAAAAGAGTTTGCTATGACATTAATTGCTCGTATAAGCAAAAAAATTACAACTCGGAAATTCAAATAAACAAAAGCCTTCAATGATTGGGCAAAGGAGCAGTGATTATGTTTGGAGTCTCTGGTGCTTCAAACTGAATCTCTCCGGCGTCAATCATGTCTTGAATCTTGTTCTTCAGAGGCCAGCAGTTCTCCGTAGTATGCCCCGGGCTATCAGAGTGGTATGCGCACCTATCGTTGGGATGATAGTTAGGAGCAGAAGTGTTTGGATTCCGGAGAGGAGCCCTTAAGGTAATCAGCCCTGCCTTCAACATTTGCTGTAGCGCTTGATCCAGTGACATCTTGATCTTAGTGAACTGTCTCTTGGGTGCGACCTCCTTACGTTGCTGCCCCTGTCCTTGTTGAGCAGGCCTAGGATTTAAGATTTGGGTTGCCCCTACATGTTGATCATGGCGACCCTTTTTACTATGCACATCATTGGACTCCCTCTTCCCATTGTAAGGCTTTTTATGAGCATCTGCAGGTGCAGCTTCTTGAATCTTTCCAGCCTTGATACCAGCTTCAATCCTCTCCCCAGTCAAAATCAAATCTGTAAACCCAGCAGAAGAATTCCCAATCAGATGGTTGAAGAAAGGACCAGACAGGGTCCCCAAGAACATGTCGACGAGTTCACAGTCAGTCAGCGGTGGCTGCACCCTTCCAGCCAGGTCTCTCCACCTTTGCGCGTACTCCTTAAAGCCTTTACCCGTCCCCAGTGACATACCCTGGAGTTGGGTACGCGTAGGAGCGAGGTCGGCATTATACTGATACTGCTTATAAAAAGCAGTTGCCAAGTCCTCCCAGTTACGAATAGTGGTTCCATCCAGCTGATAGAACCATTCGAGTTGAGTCCCTGAAAGACTCTCCTGGAAGAAATGGATCCATAGATTCTTGTCTGCCGTGTAGGGCTGGATCTTCCTTGCGTAGGAGCGGAGGTGCATTTTAGGACAGGAAGCCCCGTCATACTTCACAAAGGCAGGCGCCTTGAACTTGTGTGGAATTACCACCCCAGAAGATAACCCCAAGTCTCCGAAATCCAACCCAGGCACACGTTGAATCTCCATAGCATTTAACCGGTCTTCCAACTGTTTGTACATGTCCTCCGCAGAAGGGTACTGTTCATCATTGAAATCTGTCTCGGTGTCAGAGACTATGGGACTAGGAACCCTTCCCTCTTGGTGACTGCCTTCCCCAACAGATGGAGTAGTCCGTTCAGCTTCATTCTGCATTGTATTCCCAGATCTGCGTCTAGGGTTGAACAAAACAGTCCTCTTCTTCTTTTTCTTCAAAAGCAGAGTCTTCAATTCCTGTTGTCCTTGGGCTAAGCTCATGACCAGCTCCTAGAACTGGGCGTTCTGGGCCTGGAGGGCCTTGATAGCTTATCCATTGGATGATTCAGGATTGATGATGACTGCTGAAATAAACAACGAAGAAGGTAAGTGACCTGTACCAAGGGTACCTGTTATGCAATGATGTGTATGTATGCATGTGATGTTTTCAAGAATCTCGTGGGGTAAACAAGAAAATTGTTAGAATTTGAATTTTGTAGCTTGATGGAAGGAACTTCATTTTGTTGAGAGTCCTTCTTCAAGAGTCAAGGCTCACCATATCGAGTGGGTCATATCCCCTGACTCAAGTCATTAACCTTGGCTAGAGGAAAATAAATCCTCTTTGCCCCTTGCTAGACAGTTGGTTCATCATGACCTGCATCACAGACCCTTGAGATCCTTGAAATGGGTTAATCCTTATGCAGGATGTATGCAATGGTATGATGTTATGCTATGCGTGGAGTGATGTAATTAGGCCCTGTCATGAGCCCAGATTAAGGACTGTAAACAAAACCTGCAATAAACTTGTGTGTCAGATAACAATTATACAAGTAGTCAAGTTTGAAGGCACACAAGTCACACAAGACAACCCTTAGAGTTTAGGCCGGCATGAAGTTTGGGGTACTACCCTCTTGAAGTTGGTGGGCTCAAAAACCTGTCCTATCAAAGTAACCGGGTTCTAAGGAGCTCAATATCATTGGATTGTTTTCTGTGTTCATTGTTTCGATTTAGCCACTGAACAGGCGATCAAAATATTCCAAGAAAACAACCCTCAATGAGTGTAGTATCGAGTATCAACCAACTTCGGACTGCACCAAAGTCAGTTATCTCACTACCCTAAAGAGGCCAGGATGGTCAAGTAAGGTTCCTAAGGTCAGTTGATGCTTCACGACACCACGCGGTGGCCCCGTACTCTCCTTGACTTGACTCAAGGGTTACCGGTACTCACCAAAGTGCCACATCAACGTAGCAGACTGCTTCAACCGTGTCGGTATACCCCGCACATTTTCCTCACAGTCTTGTTGCTACTTTCTAAGAAGGTATCCTCCAGACCCGGGTTAGGATCTATAGAACTCCCAAGACAGGCCCAATAATATTAAAGCAAGCAAAACAAAGCAATTGAAAACAAAAGTATGAGATATCCTAAGGTACACCTCACTTTAAGTATCCCCAGCAGAGTCGCCAGTTCTGTGATCGGTGGAAATAGAACTGACTGTTTTTAAGCTGGTTTCGCGAAATGTCGCGGTAAGCAAGAGTCGCCACCGTCTTTTATTTTCTCCAACATGGAAAGGACAAAAGCACAGCAAAATTCCTTATGAGAATGTTTCTCGGTTCGGGAGGTAGATTTATAGAAAGGGAAGGTGTTAGCACCCTTTCTATCCATGGTTATCCATGGGCTCTTAGGTACTTGCTCTTATGTTTTCAAAATGTTTGCTTTTCAAATGTGAGTGGGTTTGAAAAAATTTCTTTGAAAGATTTCTGAATAACTCTTGTATCTGTCCTCAAGAGTGTTTGAAAAATTTGTTTTGAAAGCTTTTGAAAGTGTAAGGTGTGAAAAGTATTTGGTTTGTTTTTGAAAAGATCAAGTACCCATGAGTCATCTACCTACCCTAAGGAATTAAGCTGTGTAAGTGTCCTTTAGGTAGTGCCATCCCACCATTGAGAGGTAGGTAGCACCACCGTTGGAGGTGTTCGGGTCAATTTGATTGTAGGGACATTGTGGTCACCGAAGCAACAATTAGGACACCTTAGAAGTAACCCTAATGTCCTAGATCCTTTTTAATCCGAGGCAACCGTTTCGAGGCAACTGTTTCGAGGCAACTGGATCTTTGGACTAAGGGTGACCTCTAAGACGTCCTATACTTGATGACCACATTTCGAAGGCAACGAGTGAGGCGTACCCTAGAAGTGGTGTGTGCATTGTGTGTTGTATTCAGTTAATGTTTGTCTTTGTAATTAGTGAGCTACGAGTTGTTTTTATTTACATACATTCTTTCATGCAAGTTTAGCAGTTAAGGGGTGCAGAAAGTAAGTTGCGGAAAAATAAATCCTACGATATTACAAGGCGTGGGTCTATACATCGCCAAAAATTACAAAGACCCGTTTTTTGGTAAATAAGTACGGAAATTAAATAAAGCGATAAACCTATTTAACTATTACATTCTTGAAGACAATTACATAATAATCAAATAAAGTAAATGCGCGCGAATAAATTAATCGAGAATGTCTAAGGGTGTTGACCCTTTTTTAGAAAAGAAATTGATTTTTTTGGCTTTTTTATAATTAAAGTGAAATTAAAACTAACTAATGGCTAATTAATTAATTTAATTAAAAGAAAATATTTTTTTGTTTTTTATGTTTTTATGAAATAAAAGAAATGAAATAAAATTAAAAGTTAACTTTACCTAATTCTAGATCTATTTTAATTATTTAAGAAAAGGAATTAAAATTGCCTAATTAAACTATTTTAGTTAATGTTTATTTACAAAATAAAATAATAATAATAATAATAATAATGTTGTTAATTCTTTTTTGGATTTTTTATGAAAATGTGTTAATTGGTTAATTTGTTAATAATAATAAATAAAATAAAGCAAGTAAATAAAAAAATGTCAAAACAAAGTAAAAAGAAGAGAAAAAACCCAAGGGGTGTGGGCTGAAATGGAGGGTGTATTGAAGCAATTCAGGCCCACTGAAATCTAAGCCACGTTTGACTTTCCTGATTGTCTGCAGCATGCTTGACTCCAGAGTATGGTGTGCTAGCCTTTTGGACCTTTGGATCTATGCTGGTGAACACTTGGAGCGCTGGGATATGAGGTTTATGGTGTTCCTCCTTTGAGAATCTGCACATGAAAGCAATGAAAAAAATGATATGGAAATTATAGGGGACCTGGGAATCGAACCCAGGTCCCAACGTTTACCAAACACACTGCCAGCCAACTGAACCAAGCGCACTAGTTGTAAGCATAATAGAAACAAAAGAATAAATGGAATAAACGCCCTATATGCTGAAACACGCGCGTGAATTTGAACTGACCACTCATGCGCTGCCACGCCTTTCGTCTTCAAGCTTTTCTGCAAACATAAAAACACATAGCGGGGGTTTTAAACCCCCACAAAATACAGGCAATATGAAAATAGCGATTAGCTTCTCATACAATATAAAAAGGGCGCGAGTATCTCATTTCAATCGTCTCATCATGCTGAGTTTAACCATATGTGTGTGGAGTTTTAATTTTACAGCATGACAAAACCCCTAATTCGAAGCTCTAAAAAACCTAGAAATTGCTAATGGTAACTTTCGTTTTAGAGCCTCATTCTCAAATTAAATCACATGGAGAGCTTTGTATTGATCTTGTAAACATAATGCTATCAACAAAAAATGTTAAAAATGCATGAAATGGGATATGTAAATTTGAGAAAAAATGAAAACCGTGTGAGTGGTATGGCGTGATTCCTTGAGGTTTTGGACTTGATTTTGATTGCCAAAGGTTGCTGGTGATGCAAGGAGTGTATAGGAATCAAAATGGAAGCTTGAATCATACTGTAACTAAGTTTTCAGTTTGTGGTTTTTCTCTTCAAAACTTGGAAATGGCTTATGCAGTCTATGTTTTTCTAGGTCGTGAATTGCATATGGAATGCTTGCATATATGTTTTGTAATGTGTATCAATCCAAATAATGGTCATTGAAGCCTTGCAATAATGTTCTTGATTTCCTCCATAACCAACATTGAACCACTTGCCATATTGGTGAAAATTTGAATTTTCTTGCTTGGAATAGGCCTTGCACGAATTTGGTAAGTACTTCATGGTGCATCAAAGCAATTCAACACAAAATATATCCCTCCATTAACTTTCTTGATTTTTATTTGAATTTTAAAGATTTAAAATGAATTAAATCAAATAAAATTAAATAAAAATGGGAAAATTAATTTTTAATCTTGAAATAAATTATGGGACACGTGGGAGGCATGGCCAAGCTTAAACAAGTGGAAAAAGTGGGCCCCTTTTGTCAAAAATGAAGTTTCAAGGATAATTGACTTTGGCCATTTCACAAAAATTTCCCAACTTTCTCCAATGCATATCTTGCTCAATTTTGAAGCTATGAACATGTTCTTGGACATTTGGGAAAGGTTTTGAAGTCCTCTAACCAATGTCTTTGGTCCCATGTCATTTTGATTTACCAATCTCAAGTTATGGTCTTTGACTTAAAGTGCCTTTTTGTTGACTTTTGAAAATGACCTATAATGTTGAAATTGATAACTTTTTGTGAGAGCATTTCTTGGACTTGGAATGTGAAGATGAGTTGTAGGAAATGTCTTCCCCTTCAAGATGAGAATTGGATGAGATTTTTCTGATGAACCATGAAAGAGTTATGCCTTGGTCAAGTTACAGTTGACTTTTCAGCTGTCCAAAAATAGAAACTTTTGACACCTTGATGATTTTTGAGCCATTCTTGTGAAATCATGGTCAAGACTTGACCAAATGATGATTGTGGCTTCAAAATAAGATGTTGACCAAAAATTTTGACTTTTGACTGCCAAATGACCATTTTGCCCCTACAGTTGACTGTGAAGCAATTAGGGTTTTTGACTGTGCAACTTGACCTTGTGAGCCTTGAAACTTGACATGTAGATGCTTGACAATGTGTATGAGCATATGGGACTTGATTAAGCCCCTTGAAATCCTCAAATTCCTTGCAAGAACCAAAACCCTAATTTGACTGGCTTAGGAGGGTGGTTGACTGTGCAACCCTTGAGAGATCTTGAAGCATTTGAAGAGGATGTTTGGCAAAACTTTGGAGATTATGGGAGGGCAAATTTTGGGGTTCAACAAGATGGATAAAGAATGTGAGGTAGTATGAACACAGAAGTTTAGGCAGTTTCCAACGTATAGATCAGAAATTGTGTGAATGGTTTTTTAGCCAAGAAATGTTTGAGAACAAATGGAGTTTAAATGCAAGGAATCAAAAGTTAACAAGTTTTTATGTGGCGTGTTTACAGTTCTTGGAGCTCTCGGGATTTTGGCAGGGGTTCAAGGCATTTCTTTCTCAAATTTTCGACCTCTTTTCAATGGCCAAGGATGTTCTATTTATAGGCAAAAATTTTGTAGTTTTGGAGAGGTCAAGTAGCGCCATCATCATACGCTAGATGCTGACTTGTTCTTGAAGCAAGTTCAAAAAAGGGTGTGATAGTTGACAGTTTTTTAGCCTACACTGGATTAGCAAGCAGGGATTAAGGAAAAGTAAACCCACAAGCAAAAAGTAACGCATGTACCCTCCCATACTTCTGTATAAAAGTTCTCTTTTAAGGATAACAAGAGTATTTCTATGCCACACGTTGAGAAGTCCCTTGGACAAAGACTCAAAAGTGGTTGTGAGCATTAATGAGCATTAAATGATGATGAGATTTGTCAAAATCAAAAATCCTGTAATTTGAGATTTTGCATCATTGCTTAATTCTGGATCAGAAGTTCTATCTAGGACAAGCATCCATCTTCTGATCTTTGTACCTTGTTGCCTCAGCATGTTCTGAAGGATTTAACAGGCTTTCCAGTAACCCTCTTTAATTTATCTTTGAAAACTCTGGATTAGAAGTTCTGCTTCAGCGTAGCATCCAATCTTCTGATCCTCTTACCTTCTGGCTCCAGCATGTTCTGAAGGAACTTTCAGGCTTCATATTATGCTTTATTACCTTCTTTTCATTACCCTAGCAAACTCTGACTGAACTTGCGTAGATGCCGAAGAGCCATGTTCTGACTGAAGACTATGTGTTGAACCATGTTTACAACTTCTGACTGCACCTGCCTGGAGGTTGGCTCAGAAGTTCTGAAGTGTCATTTTTTTTTAAATACTTAGAAAACAAAATCCCAAGTATTTAGCAATTTGGCTTTTCCATAGTAAACTTGACTTTTGAATTTTTGGTGATACAAAATTCATATTCCAACATGTCTGGATGAAATATGATTCTTGAAACTTGGTTTTGGTCCAAAAGTCAAAGTTAGACTTCTCAGCATGCAAATGACCATTTTACCCTTGTGAATGGTTTTCTTGGAAAACTTGATAATTCAAGGCTTGGAATTGTATGAGAGAAAACTTGAGAATCCAGGGTGATTCCTTGAGAAATGAGAGGGAAAATTTTGGGGTACAACAGCTGCCCCTGTTCAATCTTCCTGAACCTGAAGAATTAGATTGGCGGATCCGCCATTCGCGACATGAAGGTGAAAGATGATTGAACTCTAGAGTGCCCAGAAATTTGCACTCGAAGATGGATGGTGAATGGGCTTATAGATGCCATTTGGAGGAATGTTGGTAAACGCTTGGAAGAAGTATCAACCCAAATCTCTTGTTGATATATACTAAACTTGACGTTTTACCTGGGAGAAAAGGGGTTAGTAAAATGAAAATGTTTGCATGATGTTCATCAGATGTGGTATCATGCTAAATGCACATGGTATGTACATGCTTTGATGTATGAATGTGAGATGTATTTTTCTGTCTGGGAAAATAAATCCATGACTGCTGCTGAGGAAATCCAGGGAGGTTGAATCCCTGATTGCTTGCCGGAAATGAAGAACATGCATATCTTCAAATCTTGTTGAAAGGGTGCTTTTTCTGGGGAATATCGCTCAAACGTTAGTTGTTATCTGGTCGGATCCAGGCTTCACAGTTGCTGAGGATGAAGTAATCGGCTTCCATCCGGTCGGATCCGGGCTTCGTGGCAACTTACTGGAAGAGGAAATGAATTAACTGTTATCTGGTCGGATCCAGGCTTTGCAGAAAATTATTTGAAATTGAATAGTTATCTGGTCAGGTCCAGGATTCACAATAACTTGTTGGGGATGTGGAGGTTAACTGTTATCTAGCCGGGTCCAGGTTTCACAAATTTCTGAGGTTGATTCGGTCAATTATTATCTGGTCGGGTCCAGGTTTCACAATAAAATTCTTGGGGATTTAGTTGTTATCTGGTCGGGTCCAGGCTTCATAACGAGTCTCTAAGGATGATTTCTATCTGGTTGGATCCAGGCTTCTCAACGACTTTCTTGAAAGGACGGAAATAAGGACTGATATCTGGTCGGGTCCAGGTTTCTCAGCTATTTGTTGGGGGATAGACAGACAACTCTACAAGGGGAAAGAAATTAAACCTTGGTCGGATCGAGTTCAGGTTCTCCTATATATTTGCAGAGTTAGGCTATTATCTGGCTGGGTCCAGGTCTCATAGCATCTTTAAGATCAACTGTTATCTGGTCGGGTCCAGGTTTCAGTAATAACTCGAAAATTATGCTAATATCTGATCGGATCCAGGCTTCAAAGCATCTCTTGGAAATAGTAAAGGCTTAGCTGACGGCTTTATAGGAGATTAGGGGTTGTGGCCCTGAGATTTGCAATAATCTAAAGGGGAAATTCAAACTGGAGAGTATAGACTCAGTCGGGTAAGATAGACTCAGTTTAGGGAGGATACATCCATCTGGGGATGACGGGCTTAGCCGGGGATAATGGGCTCATCTGGGGATAAAAGACCTTGGTTGGAAGATATACTCCGCTGGGGAAATAACTCAGTTGGGGAAGGGAACCTTATTGAGGAGGTGAATTCCTTTTAGGAAGAGACCTCCTAGGCTTTAGCTGGGGGAGAAAGTTGCCAAGAGATTGAGACTCTGTCCGGGGATCATCTCGTGTAAGGAGATGTTGTGGGCAACTCCGTCGGGGAAAGGTCTATTGTCACATCCCTGGTGAGGATAATGATGATGAGATAACTCTGTGGGGCTATTTCATATACATTAAAAGAGATACTTACTACTGTGCGCTGATGCTTTATTGTTGATGTTCTATTTAGCAGGACACATGTGCCAAAAGTTTTAATTATGTTCATATGCATATATTCATTCAATGTTAGTCATTGGACAAATTTGCATTCAAAACGAAAGCAGAAAATTCTGCACTTCAAAGTGTATTTATATTGATATTTCGCCCATGAATAGGCGTTTTTGTACATAGAGACGGAAATCCTAGTAAGAGGAAATCGTCAAAAAGGGAAACAATTTTGAGAATGAAAACAAATAGCCATGTGAAATGATCTCATTTCCTTCCAGCCCTACTATTTCCCCATATGTCTTTGAACATCCTTTGCCGTTGATCGAAATTGATTGGACTGATCCTGGACCATTTGAATTTGGACCTTGGTGATGGAATTGACTGTGTTGATTTCGCGGGACATAGTCATACGCTTTTAATCCTTAATTTTTGCCTGAACCGCCCTTTCGGGTTTTCGGTTCACCAGAATACCCTTTTTTTCCCAAGTCGCCCTTTCGGGTTTTCAACTTGCCGGGTGTACAAACTTTTGCATATATCCCTAATTTTTGCCCAAACCTTTTGGTTTGCCGGGATGCCTTTTTTTGCTTAGGTGTGTCAACCTAACAGGTCTCTCATGCGTAGTATTTTTTTACTATGTCCGCGTTTATCGGTTGCGGGAAATCTTTGCCATCCATTGTAGTTAGCATCATGGCACCACCAGAGAAAACTCTTTTGACAACAAATGGCCCTTCATAGGTGGGAGTCCATTTTCCTCTGGGGTCACCTTGTGGTAAAATGATGCGTTATATCCCCAAGTCACCGATTTGATATATCCTAGGCTTAACCTTTTTGTTGAATGCTTTGATCATACGTTTTCGATACGCTTGACAATGACAGATAGCAGCTAATCGTTTTTCATCAATCAAGTTTAGCTGATCCAACCTTGTTTGAATCCACTCGTCTTCTCCTAGGCCTACCTCAATCATAATCCTCAGCGAGGGAATCTGAACTTCCACTGGAATAATAGCTTCCATGCCATAGACTAGAGAGAAAGGAGTTGCCCCAATTGATGTTCTGGATGAAGTACGGTAGCCATGTAGAGCAAATGGTAACATCTCATGCCAATCTTTATAGGTCACTACCATCTTCTGCATAATTTTCTTGATATTTTTTTTGGTCGCTTCCACTGCGCCGTTCATTTTGGGTCTATACGGAGAAGAATTGTGATGCTTGATTTTGAATTGAGTGCAAAGCTCAGTAATCATAGCATTGGTAAGGTTAGTCCTATTGTCTGTAATGATCCTTTCAGGAATTCTGTAATGGCAGATGAGGTTATGTTTGATTAACCGAGCTACCACATTCTTGGTTACTGAGGCATAAGAGGCAGCTTCGACCCATTTGGTAAAATAGTCGATGGTGACAAGGATGAAACGGTGTCCGTTGGAAGCAGTAGGTTTAATATCTCCAATCATGTTAATGCCCCACATTGCGAATGGCCAAGGAGCAGTCATGACATTGAGAGGAATATGAGGTACATGGACCTTGTCAGCATAGATTTGGCACTTGTGGCAAGTCCTAGAGTGTTGATGGAAATCGGTTTCCAAGGTTGACCAATAATAACCATCTCTTAGGATTTTCTTGGCCATAGTATGTCCACTGGAATGGGTTCCAAAGAGGCCATTATGCATATCTTCCATAATTTCCTCTGACTCCTTCTTGTCCACACATCGGAGTAGAGTAAAGTCATGGTTGCGTTTATATAGAATTCTGTTGCTTAGAAAGAATTTAGCCGAAAATCTTCGCAAGAACTTTTTATCATTGATGGAAGACCCCTCGGGATATTCTTGTACCTCAAGATACCTCCTCACCTCATGATACCATGGTTTTTCTTCGTCGGTGGCGAGCTCATTGCAATGCGCAGGTTCGTCAAATCTCTCAATCATAATCATGGGAGCTTCATTGTCCCACTTGACTTTGAACATTGAAGACATAGTGGCCAAAGCATCAGCCAATTGATTCTCTTCTCTAGGAAAATGCTCAAAAGTGATCTCTTCAAAGTATGGTATCAGAGTCAACACAAGCTCTTTGTAAGGAATGAGGTTAGGATGCTTAGTATCCCATTCCCCCTTTACTTGGCTAATTACTAAAGCAGAGTCTCCAAAAACACTCAAGTGCTTGATTCTCAAATCAATGGCAACTTTCAATCCCAGGATACACGCTTCGTATTCCCCCATGTTATTCGTACAATCAAAGCATAATATGGCTGTGAAGGGAGTATGGCAACCCTCAGGAGAGATAATTACAACACCTATTCCATTGCCCAGAGCGTTGGAAGCTCCATCAAAAACCATGGTCCATCGGGATCCTGGTTTAGGTCCGTCATACGGTCCAGGTTTTGCACAGTCGGTCACTAACATAATGTCTTCATCTGGGAAGTCGAAATTCATGTATTGATAATCATCAACATCCTGGTGAGCCAAATGATCTGCCAATATGCTTCCTTTGATGGCCTTTTGTGTTGTGTATTGAATATCGTATTCGGTTAGAATCATTTTCCACTTAGCTATTCTTTTGGATAGGGCTGGTTTTTCAAAGATGTATTTGATAGGGTCCATCTTAGAAATCAACAGAGTAGTATGAGTCAGCATATACTGCCTTAGCCGGAGAGAAGCCCATGATAAAGCATAACAAGTTTTCTCGAGCAGTGAATATCTGGTTTCACAGTCGGTAAACTTTTTGCTTAGGTAGTAAATTGCGTTCTCTTTTCGGCCAGACTCGTCATGCTGACCCAACACACACCCCATAGAGTTCTCTAGTACTGTCAAATACATGATTAATGGTCGTCCTTCCACTAGGGGCATCAAAATAGGAGGTTCTTTCAAATACTCTTTGATTTTATCAAAGGCAATCTGGCAATCGTCATTCCATTTGATTACTTGGTCTTTCTTCAAGAGTTTAAAGATCGGTTCACAGGTAGCGGTCATGTGGTATATGAAACAGGCAAAGTAGTTAAGGCGACCCAGGAATCCTCTAACCTCCTTTTCAGAACGAGGAATATGCATTTCTTGAATGGCTTTTACCTTGGAAGGGTCAACTTCGATGCCTTTGTCACTGACGATAAAACCTAAAAGCCTCCCAGATCTTACTCTGAATGTACACTTATTAGGGTTCAATCTCAACTTGTATTTCTTCAACCTCTCAAATAGCTTCTGCAAGTGATCGAGATGTTCTTCCTTATTTTGAGACCTTGCAATCATATCATCCACATAGACCTCTATTTCATGATGGATCATATCATGAAACAAAGCTACCATAGCTCTTTGATATGGTGCCCCTGCATTCTTCAATCCAAACGACATGACTTTGTAGCAAAAGGTACCCCATTGCGTAACGAAAGTTATCTTCTCCATGTCTTCGGGAGCCATCTTGATTTGGTTGTAGCAAGAAAATCCATCCATAAAGGAAAATACCTTGTGTTGAGCGTTATTATCAACCAAGACGTCAATATGAGGTAGAGGGAAGTCATCCTTGGGGCTTGCCCTATTCAGATCCTTATAATCTACACACATGCAGACTTTTCCATCTTTCTTTGGCACATGAACTACATTTGCAACCCATTGAGGATAAGATGTGACATCCAAAAAACCTGCATTGAACTGCTTCATTACCTTGGCCTTTATCTTTTCAGACATATCTGGTTGCATCTGGTGAACCTTTTGTTTAACAGGAGGACAATCTTCCTTCGTAAGCAGACGATGAACCACAATATCGGTATCTAACCCTGGCATATCTTCATATGACCAAGAAAATACTTCCATGTTGTTATGTAGCATATGAACCAATCTGATCTTGATATTGTCTTCTAGGTTGGCCCCTATCTTGATCTCTCTCCTGTCTGTCTCATTACCTAAGATGATGACTTCAATTGACTCTTCATGAGGTTGAATAGCTTTCTCTTCCTATATTAAAAGTCTGGCTAGTTCCCCTGGTATTTCGAAATCTTCCCCGCCTTCATCTTCGGCTTGGTGAATTGGATGCTAGAAATTATACTTGGCAATAGTAGAGTTGTTGACAATAAGATCCTGAGTGGATGATGATCTGCAAATGTGTGTGAGTGTGCACATGTAAGATACATGGCTATTGAAAAAATTAATGAAAGACAATGAACATAAAATTTGAATGCAAAGAGGTCCAATGGTTTATATTAAATGATCATATGATAGATGAAACATGAGCAAAACTCTTAAAAAATGGACCAAAGTGCCCCGGTCAAGGCACATGGCTTAGAAGTCGTTGTTTGGAAATAAAATTACAGACATAGAGTTCTTGAATTGACAGAAAAAGTAAACAGTATTTACTCCTCAGTGAAAGAAACAGGGATGAAATACTTTTCATGCCAATTGTTGAGCTTCCCTTTGGTTGTTGGGTAGATCCAGTCTTCAAAAGCACACTCATCATCAGAGTCTTCTACAATGTTCACTTCAAGATTTTTGAGGTGGAGAGGCGACTTTCTAGCACGAGCACTTCTTACTTCTTTCTGAGCTAGGGAGGTGAAACCTAACCCAAACTTGTCTTCCTTGAACGGGATGTCGAGGAGTTTACCCCATATCTCATTGTTTCCTTCTTCTACCACAACACGGGCATCCTTAAGAGAAACCATCTTGAGAGTAACTTTATCAGCTCTTGGAGTGTCAGAGGAGATTTTGGTGGCGGCCACAACTTCAAACGTCTGGAAAGGAGTTTCTATGAATTCGCCATCCATTTCTACGTATTTGAAATAATTGAGATGGCTTACCATAAATTCTTCCTCGCCGCAAACAGTGAAAACCTTCCCTTGAATCAGATATTTTAACTTCTGGTGGAGAGTAGAAGTGACCGCACATGCTCCATGGGTCCATGGGTGTCCAAGCAAATAAGAATACGCAGGCCGTATGTCCATTATATAAAATGTGGAGTTGAAAATCTGTGAACCAACCTTAATTGGTAGATCCACCTCTCCATGAACCATCCTTCTCGACCCATCAAATGCCCTCACAACAATATCACTTAGCTTCAAAACCAAACCTTCACAGTCTAGCCGATCTAAAGCGCCTTTAGGTAACACATTTAAAGATGAGCCGGTATCCACCAAGACATGAGCCAAATTTGTCCCTTTACATTCAACAGAAACATGTAAGACTTTATTGTGATTCTTTCCCATGGGAGTTAAATCTGCGCCGGAGAACCCCAGACCACTGTCAGCTGTCAGGCTTGCTACGCAGTTCTCAAATTGATCGGCTGTGGTTTCTTGAGGCACATGAGCCTTTTTCAAGAACTTAACCAAAGCTTGTGCATGGGCGTCAGAGCATAGAAACAAGGACCACATTGATATTTTAGAAGGGGTTTTCCCCAACTGCTCTACTATTTTGAAATCGCTTTTCTTGATGATCTTCAGAATCTCCTCCATCTCTTGAGTAGATGGTTCTTCCATAATAGTTTTCTTAGCAGGTGCCTCTTCCCTAGCAGGCTCACCTTCTTTCCCTTTCCCCTTAGTACGGTCACCAGAATTGCCATTGGTTATGAGGATTGGTGGTGAGATAACAGGGGAAAAGACCCTTCATGTTCTTGTGACCTTACTAGAACCAGTAATATTAGTAACAATAGCTCTATTATCATCAATCCAAGAATCTTGTTTTACCCCATGGTAATAAACCTCGGCATCGTAATTCCATGGCACCACTTTATCAGAGGCGTATGGAACAGGCCCGACAACAGTGATTATGAGAGGAGCAATGATCGGTTCGTTCGAAATCTTGATAGGACCTTTGGATGAGATCCTAAAAGGTTTGTTTGAAATTGTTATAATGGCCGAATCTTCAGCTTTGTTGGTTCAATTTTTTATGGTGAGAATCTTTTCGAATAGAATCTCGCGGCTATTTATCAGGCGTTTCACACCTTTCTTCAGTAGCTCGCATCCATTTTCTTGTTGATTACAACAGGCACAATTTGTGGAACATCCAGGAAACACACCGGCTTTTAGCAAATTAGCTTTCACAATGGTCAAGGGAGTTGTTAAATCTTCAACAAATGCGATAAAAGTAACATCATCAATGGCATTAACTCCTTGGCCATGTTTTGGCATTGGCGCGGTTATCACGTTTGAAGTAGCGGGTGGATCAAACTCAATTGTCTTATTATCTATTAGATCTTGAATTTTGTTTTTCAATGCCCAACATTGATCGGTCTCATGGCCGGGGATGTTGGAATGGTATGCGCATTTCACATTCGGTTTGTAATTAGGTGAGGAAACGTCAGGGTTGGGTGGTGGATTGCGCAGAGTCACCAAATTGGCCTTTAGCAGATGTTGTAAGGCTTGTGATAATGACATGCTTATTCTTGTAAATTATCGTCGGGGAATTTCAGGTCTCCGATTGTTGGAGGGTTGCCTTTGAGTAGGTTGAGGGTTGGAAATTAATACAGCATTTACAGATGAGTGATAATTCTTCTTGGTAGGGGCTCTTGCCCCATACACATCATTTGCTTCCTTTTTTCCAGATAAAGGCCTTCTGACGGAGTTGGATGTGGAACCGGATGCCATAGGAATTTTTCTGCTTTTAATACCGCTTTCAATCCTTTCACCAGTTAAAATCAACTTGGTGAATTCATACGAAGAACTTCCAATTAACAGGTTGAAGAATGGACCAGTTAACATACCCATAAACATATCAACTAGCTCTCTTTCGGTCAAAGGTGGCTGGACCCTACTGGCAAGGTCCCTCCATTTCTGGGCATATAGTTTAAACCCTTCGTCATTTCCCATGGTCATATTCTGAAGCTGAACTCTCGTTGGTGCCAGGTCGGTGTTGTATTGATACTGGTGATAAAAGGAAGTGGCTAAATCCTCCAAAGTATGGACGAGAGAACTTTCTAATTGATAAAACCACTCTAGCTGAGTTCCAACTAGACTCTCTTGGAAAAAGTGAATCCATAACTTTCTGTCAGCAGTGTGTGGTTGTATTCTGTGTACATAAGATCTTAGATGTAGTTTGGGACAAGAGACCCCATCATACTTGGAGAAGACTGGTGTTTTGAACTTATAAGGAATGACGACCCCAAGAACTAGACCCAAATGACTAAAATCCAAGCCAAGCACAACTTGAATTTCTACGGCCTTTAGCCTATCCTCTAATTCTTTGTACCTTTCCTCACCAGCAGGTGGGTACTGTTCGTCAAAGTGATCCTCATCTTCAGAAACTTGATCATTCGTACCTTCAACATGGGTGTTTCTTGCCTCTTCTGCTTGGTTCTCATCCTCCTCAGAGGAGTCTTCGACTACTTGCACCTGGCGAATCTGTTCTTTGAATCTCTTCCCCATGTTGATGAGGGCCTTCTTTTTCTTCTTTTTGGTTGTTAATGCTGTCATTAGCTCTTGCTTCCCTTTGGCCAAAGTCATCAGGGTGACTTGGAACTGAATGTTCTGAGCTTGCGAGTCCTTCACTGTCTGTTCAAGATCCATCCTTACTGAAATAAACAATAGAAATATGAGGATACCTGTCGTGAAATGCTTGCTTATGACATGATGCATGAATATGTATATGCGAATGATTTCAAGGATTTAAATAATTTAAATTTGTATGGACAAAGAGTGAACAAATGTTAACTTGCATCAAAGAGTTCTGATTTGAATACAAACACGCCTCTTGGGCTTACAACAACAGAAATAAACATAAAGTAAACTCCTAAGACAGAAAAGTTGTGCGCATCCTCTTTGGCGCAATGTAGGTGTTTAAAATCCTTTCTTCATGAAGCTCCCTTGTAAGCTCTAATATCTTCTTCTCTCTATCATAGAACTTAGCTTCAAATGTGTCTCGCTCTTCTTTTAACTGAATTCAAGCATTTTGAAAATCTTCAAGAGAAGTAGGCATATCAGGATAGAGGATAGTATGTGGAACGTCTCCCTCAGCTACTGGCTCCATGATAACAGGTAAAACGGCTTCATAAGGAATCTTAAGAATTTGAGCGCGAGCCCGCACCCATTTAAGATAAGGTTCCAAAGGAATGGAATTCTTACGCCCCAAAGTCTTGCTATCAACTTTGTTAACCATACTCCAAGCTCGTATAAATCTTTGACGGGAACCTTGGTCTTCTTTGTCATAGTAGAATACCAAACCTTGAATGAGCATTTCATGAGGACCGTCTCTTCGGGCATACCCAAACTATCGAAGAGCTAAATAAGTATTGTAGGTGATACCTCCCCTAATACCAAGAAAAGGAACGTTAGGGAATTCCCCACAGCGGTCAATGATGGAGACGTCTTCCAAGGATCTTGAACACCAACAGATGTCAGAATGGGTGAGGGACATTATCCTTTGAGACCATATCAATCTTTGCTCGTTCTTCAGTACTGATTAAGGTAGATGTGAGACAAACCAGTTGGCGAGTAAGGGAATACAACATAAGAGAGTGCCTCTTTTCTTCATGGTGCGGGTATGAAGGCAATGCAAGATGTCTCCCAATAAGGTGGGTATGGGATTGCGAGAGAGAGATAGATTTTGATGGCATTAACATCTATAAATTGGTCCGAGTTGGGGAACAGAACCAAACCATAAATAAGGAGAGCCAGGACATCTTCAAAATCTTGGAAATCCATGTCGTCCCAGAATGAATGAGCCTTCTCTAATAGAAACTTGGCTAGGAAACCTTTGACCCCACTTCTTGTCTCCCAATTGGCTATGACGCCAGCTCTTTTTAAATGCAAAGTTTCGGCGATGACTTCAGGCTTTGGAATCCCTTCTAGGCCGGTGAACGGTATCCGATCAAGCACGAGCACCCCTAAGAGTAGAGAGAACTCTTCTAATGTAGGTACCAATTGATAGTCTGGGAACGTGAAACAATGATGTACGAGATCAATGAATTGGAATAGTACACACATCATCTCTTCTTGGAAGTTGGATGTAGCCAAACTGAGGAGTCGACCATATTTCTTGGTAAAAGGAGAATCCACGGGCACTCTTGAAGCTAACTCTTGAAGTTGAGGGTGTGCTTTTACAAAGCTGATTCGAATGGTGTTTCTTCGGCCGGGATTCATGACCTACAAAACAAAAACAAAGATAAATTTCTAAATCCTTGAAATGGTTAGTGAGTATGCGTATGATGCTTTATGATGTTATGTACAAGTAAGTATATACACACAAAGCAAACAAATCCCTATGTTTTAGGCTTGCAGGAGGTTTTATAGGTAAGTACCCTCTTGAAGTTTAGTTGGCTTAACTTGTCCTAGTAATAATGATCGGGTTCTAAAGGATCTCAATATCACCGACCTTTCTTTTAGGCATTGTCTCAGCATAATCAATCTTTTCTTGCAGCCAAGATATCCCAAAAGTCCAACCTCAATGAGTTTAGTATCGAGTATCAACCGATTTTCAGCTTTACACCAAAACCAGTTATCTCACTACGTCCTAATGGCCAAGTTGTTCAATTAGGGTTCTAAAGTCAATTAGTGCTTCACGAGGCCACTCAGCGGCCCCGTATTCTTCTCGATTCACCACGAGAGATACTGGTACCCACAAATGCGTCACACTAACATAGCCATTGTTTCAACCATATCGGTCGACACCGTATAGTTTCTACAATCTATTTCTATTTACCTAAAAGGTGCCCCCAAATCCGGGTGGAGGATCAAAGTAAGCCCAAACAGAGAACCAAAATGTAAAGCATACAAATCAAACAATGAAAGCAAATAAATGTCATCTAACCCTAAGGTAACCCCACTTTTAACTTTGAGTCCCCAACAGAGTCTCCAGTTCTGTGGTACGGCGGGAGAACTGACTTGAGGTTTTGAGTTTTATCGCAAATGTTGCAGTTAGCAAGAGTCGCCACCAACTTTTCTTTTATCCAATAAGGAAAGGTGAAAAAGCACAGGAAATACCTTTAGAGATGTTTTCTTGAGTTCGGGGGGTAGATTATGAAAAGGGAAGGTATTAACACCCTTTTCATCCATGGTTATCCATGGGCTCTTAGTTACTTGCTAGATCACTTGCTTTTTGTTTTGAAATTATGCTTTGTGTGGTTTTGAAATTATTTTGAAAAGGTGCCATCGTTTAGGCAATCTTTGTAATGACCCTCGTTCGTAAGAATGTATACAAAGATGTTGATCTTTTGAAAAATGTTTCAAGTTTGGAAAAAACATTTGGAAAGTGTATGTGATTGTTTTGAAAATAGCAAGGATATTTGTTTTAAAATTGAGCAAGTAACTAAAAGTAATCTACCTACTCAAAAGATCTTAGATGTGCTTTTCCTCCTCCTTTGGATGTTGCTATCTTACCATTGATTTGGTAATAAGCCCCATCATTGGATGTGAAGGGACGAGCGTTAGGTCATTGTATGACTATGATAGCAATGTTGTGAGATGACTTAACACTTTTTCCTTAGGGACTAAGATCATTTGGATAGGCAACTTTGATAGCATCATCGAGGGACTATGATCTTGTATTTTTCGATTCGTTTGTGCTAAGTCATCCCACATGCATAACATGGCTATTTTTATAAGGCAACTGATGGAATTACCGTAAGGGTGCATGTGTGCAAGTGTGTTTGATTGCATGCATTTGTCTTTGATTTTTAGTGGTCTACTTGTTGGTTTTATCTTGCCATACATGCCTACTTACTATACAGTATAAGAAAACAGTAAATTGCGGAAAATGAAGTTCTACGCTATTACAATATTTAGGGGATGGGGGTACATATTTATGAATGGGGATTACAAGTAAAAATAAATCATAAATTACTATTACAACCATATTGAAATGCCTAAGAATGTACAAGGAAATGTGAACTGAACTTGTTTTGTTTTAAGAAAAACATTTTTGGTCTTTTGTTTTAAGAAATAAAATAAAGTGTGAAAGGAAAACTTTTGATGTTTGTTGATTAATGGAATGAAGAGTGATATCAAAAATAATGAAAAAGGAAAAAAGAATTAGCGTGTTGCTGATAAAATGAAGTCAGAGGTTCTGACCCTGGCACGCTGCAAAATAGAAACCCATTAGTGAAAATGTATAAGGTCAGAAGTTCTGAACCCACTGGGAACAAAGTGGTTTTCAAAAGTTCTGATATTACTGATAACAAAACAAGCTTCAGAAGTTCTGATATTACTGGTAACAAAACAGATTTCAGAAGTTCTGGCGCCACTGGCAGAACTTGGTCTCTCTCTTATGCTAGTAAGAACATCTGTAATTTGGTTATTTCTCCACAAAATAGAAGATATGTATAGAACAGTTATAGCAAATGTCATGGTGATTCAGAAAATAAGAAATATCAGAACTAAAAGTCAGAGGCAAGCATGTATTTGTTAATCCTAATTCTGAGTTCTAATTTCCTCAAGAAGTTCTGAGCTGGTTTATTCCCTACTTAGGCAGACAGCTGCATGAAATCTCAGAATATGTACATCATCTGAAACATGATATCTACATTGTATTTTTGAACGTGTAAATCTGGTGATGCTTCAAGTAACGTGATAAGAGTCAGCAAAAGCTTACCTCGCAGCTGAAAAGATTCTATGGGACAGAGGTTAATCCTGAATTTTGGTGAGGTTCTGAGCAACTTCTTCACGTACTCAGCAGGATGGAAGTTCTCAACTTCTGGTACAACAAAGAGGTGATGTTCTAATTTCTTTGAGCAGATGGATAAAGAATGTGAGGTAGTATGAACACAGAAGTTTAGGAAGTTTCCAACGTATAGATCAGAAACTGTGAATGGTTTTTTAGCCAAGAAATGTTTGAGATCAAATGGAGTTTAAATCCAAGGAATCAAAAGTTAACAACGTTTTATGTGGTGTGTTTACAGTTCTTGGAGCTCTCGGGATTTTGGCAGGGGTTCAAGGCTTTTCTTTCTCAAATTTTCGACCTCTTTTCAATGGCCAAGGGTTTTCTATTTATAGGCAAAGATTTTGTGGTTTTGGAGAGGTCAAGTAGCGCCATCATCATACGCTAGATGCTGACTTGTTCTTGAAGCAAGTTCAAAAAAGGGTGTGATAGTTGATAGTTTTTTAGCCTAGACTGGATTAGCAAGCAGGGATTAAGGAAAAGTAAACCCACAAGCGAAGAGTAACGCATGGACCCTCCCATACTTCTGTATAAAAGTTTGCTTTTAAGGATAACAAGAGTATTTCTATGCCACACGTGGAGAGGTCCCTTGGACAAAGACTCAAAAGTGGTTGTGAGCATTAATGAGCATTAAATGATGATGAGATTTGTCAAAATCAGAAATCCTGTAATTTGAGATTTTGCATCATTGCTTAATTCTGGATCAGAAGTTCTATCTAGGACAAACATCCATCTTCTGATCATTGTACCTTGTTGCCTCAACATGTTTTGAAGGATTTCCCAAGCTTTCCAGTAACCCTCTTTGATTTATCTTTGAAAACTCTGGATTAGAAGTTCTTCTTCAGCGTAGCATCCAATCTTTTGATCCTCTTACCTTTTGGCTCCAGCATGTTTTTACGGAACTTTCAGGCTTCGTATTACGCTTTATTACCTTCTTTGCATTACCCTAGCAAACTCTGACTGAACTTGCGTAGATGTTGAAGAGACATGTTCTGACTGAAGACTATGTGCTGAACCATGTTTACAACTTTTGACTGCACCTGCCTGGAGGCTGGCTCAGAAGTTCTAAAATGTCATTTTTTTCTTAAATACTTAGAAAAAAAATCCCAAGTATTTAGCAATTTGGCATTTCCATAGTAAACTTGACTTTTGAATTTTTGGTGATACAAAATTCATATTCCAACATGTCTTGATGAAATATGATTCTTGAAACTTGGTTTTGGTCCAAAAGTTAAAGTTAGACTTCTCAGCGTGCAAATGACCATTTTGCCCTTGTGAATGGTTTGCCTGGAAAACTTGATAATTCAAGGCTTGGAATTATATGAGAGAAAACTTGAGAATCCAGGGTGATTCCTTGAGAAACGAGAGGGCAAATTTTGGGGTACAATAGGGTTTTTTGGTGGAGACCCTGGAAGAATTGGTGGAAATGGTAATGATAGAAACATCTTCAAAAGGAGCAGGTGGAACACAAGTCTTCTCAAATAAAATTTCTTTGTTATCTATTAAGCACTGACGCCTGCTTTCAACAAAGGACAGCTGGTTGGTGAGGACAAACAGAAATGACAAACTTCATCACAGCCTGGGAACACATCGGTATTCAACAAGTTCATTTTAATAGTCAGGAGTGGAGTCATAAGTTCATCAACTAAAGTAACAAACATTTCTTCCTCAATGGCATTGGTATTATGGCCATGTCTGGGAATAGGGGCAGAAATGACATTTGACTTTTCGGGCGCATCGAATTCAATCTCTTTTGCTTCAATGAGGTCTTGTATTTTGTTCTTTAGAGTCCAACAGTTATTAGTGTCATGGTCGGGACTTTCAGAGTGGTATGCACAACGGGCATTGGGATGATAGTGAGGATATGTTGTGTTGGGGTTTTTCGGAGCTTCTTTCAAGGTCTCCAAATTGGATCTTAGTAGATGCGGTAATACCTGAGACGGGGTCATGTTAATTCTAGTGAACTTCCTGACCGGTCTTTCCATCCTCGGTTGATTGTTTCTTTTCTGATCAGGTGTAGGCTTAGGAATCTTAACAGCCCCCACCATTGGTCGACGTTCGGCTCTATCTTGGTTTCTTTGCGGATATACAATAACCACATCTTTCTTTCCGATGAAAGGCTTCCTTACAGCTACAAAAGAAGATGTATCTTTCTTAATATTTCCACTCTTTATTCCGGCTTCTACCCTTTCCCTGGTCAATATTCGTTCAGTAAAGCCTGCAGGTGAACTTCCAATTAAATGATTGAAGAAGGGACCAGACAAGGTGCCCAAGAACATGTCTACCAATTCTCTCTCAGATAAAGGGTGTTGAACTCTTCCAGCCAAGTCTCTCCATTTTTGTGCATAGTCCTTGAAACCTTCATTGGAAACCATGGCAATACTCTGGAGTTGAGTACGGGTAGGTGCGAGATCAACATTGTATTGGTATTGTTTGTAGAAGGCTGCAGCAAGATCTTCCCAACTGTGAACGTTGGCTCTTTCTAGTTGGTAAAACCAGTCAAGTTGAGTTCCAGACATGCTGTCTTGGAAGAAGTGTACCCATAAGTCTTTGTCAGCGGTATGGGGCTTGATTTTCCTTACATAAGATCAGAGATGCATTTTATGGCATGAGACTCCGTCATACTTGGCGAACACAAGTGCTTTGAATTTGGGAGGAATGACAATCCCCGACACTAACCCCAATTCCTCAAAGTCCAAGCCAGGCACTTTTTGGATTTCCATTGCACTCAACCGCTCTTCGAGATGTTTATACTTGTCATCAGCTGAAGGGTATTGTTCTTAAGAATAGTCTTCTTCTTCCTCTTTTTCTTCTTCTGATTCTGACGGGACAACTGTTTCCTTGCCTTTCCCATCTTGGTTGTCTCTTTCACCGGATGTCGTTGCAAAATCTATGGTCCTTCTTGTCTGCCCATGAAATCTTCTTCCCATGTTTAGGACTCCGGTTACCTTCTTTGTCTTATTTTTCTTCTCCTCAGCTAGCAAAGTCTTCAACTCTTCTTGTCCTTTGGCTAGGATCAAGAGCAACTGTTGAAACTGTGTATTCTGAGCTTGGAGGTCCTACACTGTTTGCTCGAGATCCATCTTACTGAAATAAACAGTAGAGAGATGAGGAGACTTGTTGCAAAAGATCTGCTTATGTTATGATGAATGTTATATGCATATGTAATGATTTCAAGGATTTGAAAGATTCAAATTTGTTTTAGACAAAAAGGAAACACACGTTATATTAATAAATTAAAGCTCGAGTACATTAATGCCTTCTTGGGCAAGACAAATACAAGAAACTCTAAGATATAAAGGTAGTACGTATCCTCTTTGGTGCAATGTAGGCATTGAGAGTCTGCTTCTCATGAAGTAGTCTAGTGAGTTCCAAAACCTTCTTCTCGCTTGCGTAGAATTGGGATTCAAAAGTATCTCGCTCTCCCTTGAGTTGTATCCAATCTCTTTGTAGTTCTTCAAGAGAGGTGGGCATATCAGGATGTAGGATAGTGTATGGAACATCTCCTTCCATGACAGACTCAATGATTACTGGGAGAATGGAGGGGTAAGGCATCATAAGACTCTGAGCAGGAATTCGTACCCATTTGAGGTAAGGCTCGAGAGGGGTGGAATTCTTGTGCCCCAAAGTCTTTCTATCCACCTTATGCAACATCCTCCAAGCTCGGATAAATCTCTGGGGAAGACATTGATCGTCATTGTCGTAGTCAAATACCAAACCTTGAATCAACATCTCGTGTGGGCCATCCCTTCGGACGTAACCAAATTGTCTTAAGGCTATGCAGGGTTATAGGTGATACCTACCCTAATGCCAAGTAAAGGGACATTAGGGAATTCCCCACAACGGTCAACAATGATAACATTCTCTTTGGATCGAGAACACCAATGAATGTCTGAATGTTTGAGCGTCATCAACCTTTGAGACCACCTTGAACCTTGCTCATTTTTTAATACAGATTATGGAAGATGTGAAACAAAACATATTGCCAAGAGAGGAGTGCAACACATAAGGATACCTCTTTTACTCATTGTGCTAGTGTGAAAAGAGTGTAGGATATCTCCTAGCAATGTAGACACCGGGTTGCGGGATATGAAGATTTTGACGGCGTTGATATCTATGAGTTGGTAAGGATTTGGAAACAAAACCATCCCACAGATGAGGAGAGCCACAATTTCCTAAAAGGCTTACAAGTCCAAGGAATTCCAACAATTTTGGGCTTTCTCAAACAGGAACTTTGCTAGGAAACCTTTGATACCACTCCTTGTTTCCCAATGAGTTGTGACATCAGATGAGTGCAAGTGTAGAGCTTGAGAAATCTCTTCTGGATTTGGGTCTCTTTCTGTACCGTTGAAAGGTAGTTGATTGAGAATGGGAATCCTCAAGAGTTGGGAGAATTCTTCCAAAGTTGGCACAAGTTGATAGTCGGGAAATGTGAAGCAACGGTGTAAAGGATCAAAGAACTGAAAAAGCACCTTCATCATGTCTTCATCTGTGTTGGAGGTGACCAAGTTGAGTAGGCGACCATGTCTCTCGGTGAATGGAGAGTTTTCAGTAATCCTTGAAGCTAGCTCCTTAAGTTGTGGAGGGGTCCTTACAAGATTGACTTGAATAGTTTTCCTGCGAAGTGAATCCATATCCTACAAAACAAGAGAAAAGATAAATCCAAAAAATCCTTGAAATGGTTACTGGATGTATATGATGTCATGATGTTCATGATGTTATGTACAAGTATGCATATATAAACAAAGAAAACAAGTCCTTAGGTTTAGGCTTGCATGGAGTTTTATAGGTAAATACCCTCTTCAAGTTTAGTTGGCTTAGACCTGTCCTAGTAATAGTAATCGGGTTCTAAGGAGCTCAATATCACTAGTTTGTTTCCTTGGTCATTGTTTCAGCACAAGCCTCTTTAATGGCGACCAAAATATCCCAAGAAACCAAACCTCAATGAGTGTAGTATCGAGTATCTACCAACTTCGGACTGCACCAAAGTCGGTCATCTCACTATATCCTAAAGGCCAAGTTGGTAAAGTAAAGGTTCTAAAAGTTCATTAGTGCTTTATGACATCACTCAGTGGCCTTGTATTCTCTTTGATTAACTCAAAGGCTACCGGTACCCACAAATATGTCGCACTAACATAGTTATTGCTTAGACCATGTCGGTATACCACACACAGTTTCCACAATGTATTGCTACTTACCTATAATGTATCCCAAATCCGGGTAGAGGATTCAAACCCAAACAAAGAACCATAATGTAAAGCATACAAGTCAAACAATTTAAGCAAATAAATGTGATTTATCCCTAAGATAACCCCACTTTGTACAACTTAATCCCCAGCAGAGTCGCCAGTTCTGTGATACAGTGGGAGAACTGACTTGAAGGTTTTGCGTTTGATCGCAAATGTTGCGGTTATCAAGAGTCGCCACCGACTTTTCTTTTATCCAAAAGGAAAGGTGAAAAAGCACAGGAAAGACCTTTGAGATTTATTTCGTGAGTTCGGGGGATAGATTATGAAAAGGGAAGGTATTAGCACCCTTTTCATCCATGGTTTTCCATGGGCTCTTAGTTACTTTCTAGATCACTTGCTTTTGTTTGAAATTGTGCTTTGTGTGGTTTTTGAAAGTATTTTGTAAAGAGGCCATTGTTTAGGCAATCTTTGTAATGGTTCTTGTTCGTAAGAATGTATACAAAGATGTTTGATCTTTTGAAAATGTTTTCAAGTTTTGTAAAATGTTTTGAAAGTGTAAGTTTTTGTTTTTGAAAATAGAAAGGATGTTTTGTTTGAAATGGAGCAAGTAATTATGAGCAATTTACCTACTCAAATGTATTTTTTGTTCATTTTCTTTTCCTTTGACATTGTTGTCTTACCATTGATTTGGTAAGAAACCCTATCTTTGGATGTTAACGGGACGGACGTGGGTCATCGTATAACCATGATTAGCAATGTTGCAAGGTATCTTAGCATTCTTTTTGACGGACTAAGATCATTTGTAAGGCAATTTAGATAGCGTCATCGAGGGACTATGATCTTGTATTTGTTTGTTTTTGATAAGATACCTTATATGCGTAATATGGCCATTTTGTATAAGGCAACCAAGTGGGATAACCCTAGGGGTGCTTGTGTGCAAGTGTATTATTTTCATGCTTGATTTTGTCTTGAATTAGGGTTTTCTATTTGGTTGGTTTTAATCTTTCCATACAAAACCTAATTACTAGCATTGTATATATGAAAGTGATAAATTATGAAATTTAAAATTACTACGCTATTACAATACTTGTGGGAGGCGGGGTATACAATTTGTGAATGAGGATTGCAATAATATAAAACTAATTAATCTATTACAACCAAATTGAATATGTACAAATAATTGAAGAAATATATAAAGTACAAATACAAATGGAAAGAAATGATTTTTTTTGTTTGGATTTTTATATGAAAGAGGTTTTAACCTAAACCTAATTAGAGAAAAATAATTTAATCAAAATTAAATTAAATTAGTTAAGAAAAGAAATTAATTAAGAAAAGATTTTTGAATAAAAAAAACTAATTCTATTTAGTTTATTAAAAGAAAGTAAGTTTAAAGAAAAAGTATTTTTTATATTTTGGTCTTGAAAATAATATATGGTGTTGTAAAATACTTTTGACCTTTTTTATATTAAAATAAATATATTTAAATAAGTATAAAAGAAAATAAATAATAACCTAGTTTTAATTTAATTTACAAGATGATTAGTAAAGATAAATAAAGTATAATGAATAAAAATAATTTTTTGTGTGAGAAAAATATTTAAATAATGTCAAAACATAAATCTACTATTTTTATATTTTTTATGATTTTTTTATTATTTTAGAAAATATATTTAAAAGGAAAAAATGAAATAAATAAGTAAATAAAAATAAATGGGCCAGGGGGTGTCAAAAGTAGGCAGGGAGGTGAGCTAGCAAATAAAAAAACAATGTCAGGCCCAAAGGGCCCAGTGCCTGCAAAAATAACATGTTAAAAAGTCAGAAAAATGTAAAAATGTAAAAATGGTCACGCTGGGGCTTGAACCTAGAACTAAGGGGTGAACAGGCGCGCACTTTACCACTAGGGTGACTATACATCCGTTTATATAAACAAAACCATAAATATGTAAGGCAAATCAAGTCTTGATGATTTCATCTTCAACCTATAGCTGGTGTACCTGTAACTTCTTCATTTCTCAACAAAAATGGAAGATGACAAAATGAAAGTTGTGGCATTCTTCCTCACGAATCTAACCATGTAAATAACTAAATCTAAAAGTCAAAGATAAATGAGAATTTCTTTGGCCCTAATTTGAACCCTAAAAATTTCAGAAACTTCAACTCTAAAATTCTCCAAGCTCATGCCATATAAATACAAACTATGGATATCTACAGCTTCGTGGCAATGATGTCTACATTTTATCTTCACAAATGCAATCCTAACAATGCCTAAGTAATGAGATAGAAGTTCAAGAAAAATACCTAAAAACTGGAAATCGTGAAATGCAAATGAGCTTGTTTCAAGTGATGATGATGATCAGGTTAGCTTCCTTGGACCTCTAGGAAGCTAATGTAATGGCTGGCTTGAACTGTAGGTGGCTTCAATGGTCTGGAGAAGTCAACTTGCAGACTATGTTTTTTAGTTATAGAGGAAGGTAAAGATGGTGTTACAGTTCCAAAACAAATAGAAGGATGGACTATATTTGAGGCATAGAAGCTTTGCAAATGAATTTGAGGAAAAACGCACGAGGGAAATGAGAGATACAAGTTCAAGGTCAGAACTGTGTATCAATGGTGTTTTTGAGCAGATTTATGGTTTTTGAGTGTTTGAGATCGTTTCAGGGCACTAGCATCCATTTTTTATCTTGCAAATAGTGTATGTACTTATAGGCAAGAGGTTTTGAGGCTTGAAACAACTCAGAAATTGAAATCACATGTTATGGCTTGGTTACTTGATTTTGAAGCAAAGTTGACAAACATGGTTTCAATGTGAAGTACAAGGATTTGTAGGGTGGTTAGCAGGCTGTAGATATGTTGCTTCTTGATTTTAAATGTTTTTGAGTCAGAAACAACAATGTATGGACTCAAGAAGAGTTGACATTATGATTAAAGTCACTTTTCCAAAATGGAAGTGGTGACTTTCTTCCAAAAATGGAAATGCAACTTGGGTAATGGCTCAAATGCTTGGAAAATGGCTCTATCAGTTGTGTAAACATTAAATTATTGAGTTATTAGCATGTTTGAAGCCTGGAAAGCAAGATTTGTACAGCATTCTTGAAGATTGGATCAAGTGTTCTTCACATAATGGCTTGTAATTCAAGTTTGAAAACCCTAACTTCTTGCCTTCGATTCTCCTTGCTCAAGAATGATCTCAAGGAGTTCTTGGACATTTTGGAAATCTTGCAATGTGATCTACAATCAATATTTGAATTGCTTTTAATGATTCCATTTGGAACTATGTGAAAAATTTCCATGAAGTTAGGTGAAAAATCTGCCTAACTAGGGCAAAATTTCACTAAGTCTTTTTTAGTTCATGAGCATGTATTCACAAAATTATAACTTGAGATATAAGAACTTTTGGAATAAGTTGTGTGAATAAAAGTTGTAGATTTCATGGAGATCTACAACTTTAATGTTGGAAGTTTCCTTTGAATCATCTTGCATCATGGTGAAAATTTGGGTCAAAGTTATGAAAAAATAAGAAATTTTTGACACTTAGAAAAATTTCTAAGTTTAGAAATTTTGACTTTTCAAAATGAAATCTTGATTTCTTGATCTCTTGATGAATAAGTTTCCTATTTTGACATGTTTTTATGAATTATGATCTTTGGCACTTGAATTTGACCAAAAAGTCAAAGTTTGACTTTTCAATATACAGTTGACTTTTGATCAGTTGACTGTAAAATTCATTTGTCAATCCAATGGACTTGCAATGTTTTGAACCCTATCATTAGGTCAAAATGATTCAATTGGACTCTTGAGATCATGCCTTAAACCAATTGATCAATTTCTAGGTCAAAAATCAAAAATTGTCCTTTCCTAGTCAAAACCCTAATTTTGACCATTTTGCCCTTTTGGAGATTTGATCAAATTTCTTGAGGAATAGTCGTCCAAACTTGATCAAATGATACATATGAGTTTAAAATGTTGATGTGGGTAAAAAATTATGGGGTTTGACTATAAATTGGCCATGGTTGACTTTTTCCCCAATACAATTGATTTTTAGGTCAATTGTTCAATTGACTGATCAAAAGTGTGATCCTAGGCTTGAAACTTGACATGAGTAATCTTGGGGGTACAAAATGATCCATGAAAGTCATATGGGGTATTGAAAGTTCAAAAATATTTTTGCAAACTCAAACCCTAATTTTGGTCATCAGTGCCTAAGAAGGTGTCTTGAGCTGATCAAAACCTAGTGCAGTCTTGAGCCCAATGAGATCTTATGAGAAGATTCTTGATAAGTGAGAGGGAAAATTTTGGGGTACAACACCTGTATATCTATTGTAAAAATTAGAAAAGATTTACCAACATCTATTTGGATATTTTTGGTTTTGGTTTGGGAATGACAATTTTCTAGGAGTTTGTGATGAGATTGTCCCAAGCTTCTAAATCAATGATTGTTCTAAGGGGATCTTCTGGGTAGTTATTTGGAGAGGGAAGGTCAGAAAGGATTATGGGTGAATTTGGTGGAGTTGAATGATAAGGAGATGGAAGACCTGGAATGGAGAAGGTCTGTGAAGAAGTTGTGGGAATTATTGGTGGTTGGGAGACCATGAGAGGGAAAGTGATGCCAAGGATGGATATCGTGGTATCAGAACCAAAATTTGGATTTTTGGTTTGGGGAGCTTCAAACACCGGATCAAATTGATCAATATTAGAGAGAACTTGTTCAAGTTCAGGCTGAGTTTGGTCAAAATGGGTTGAAGGTGGATTGTCCAGAGGATTATTTAGAGGTAATGAAGTGTCAAAGTCTAGGTCAAAATCATAAAAGGTTTGAAGAGATGGATCTTCTGTGGGATTTGGAGATGAAGGGGTTTCAAATACTGATAAAAATATTGATTCAATAACAAAAACAAAAGATGAGTTACCTTTCTTTTTGGCAGCTTTGGGAGTCTTCTGAGGAGTTCCTTCTCCAGCTACTTTTCTTTTTCTTGATTTTATGGGAGAAACTTCCAGAGGCTGTTTCCTTAGATCGAGAATGTCCACATCTGGAATCGTACTGTCACTCTTGCATTCTTCCAGATACTTGAGAGCAGTTTCTGGAGAAGAATTTGCTTGAGTGAAGAGAGGAAAATCCTTCAGAGGCACTCTTCGGGTGGTGATGACTTCCTTGGGGGTGATTGTTGGGTTGTTCTTAATAGTTTCAATAATCTTCATCTTCTTCAAATTCTTGGCGTTGAGAGGTTTACCAGCACAAGCTTCAAGAGTGCTAGCTTGTTGAGCGTCAATCAAATGTCCCATCAGTCAGTTTTATGTCAGAATATCTGAAATGATTCTTGCCAGAGTGATCTAATCTCTCTTTGTCCTTTCTTCTTCTCTTGAGTATTTTACACTGGTCTTCAGACGATTGAACAGAAGATGTGGAAGATGAACTTTTGCTTTGGTGGCGATGAAGTACATAAGGTATTGCTGATCAATGTTGATGTAGTCTGCAGAACTAGTAGGCTTCCTGTGATTGATGCATCGAAGAATTATTTTGGACCAAATTATGAGGTAATCCTTCAGATCTTTGATTTTTTTGGATGGTTGGCCAGAAGTAAATATTTCCTTTGAGACCTTGGTTAGGTCAAAACTTTTTTCAGCCATATCACTGTATTGAATATCGTTGCTGTCGTGACCTATGAGTTTCCAAATTATATCTTCAGTGATGATGATCTTCTTTCCCATAACATAGGATGTTACCTTATGATTTGAAGTTATGGCATGGATCCAGAATTCTTTAACAAGTTTTAGAAAAACTGTATCTATGAGGCAATCAAAATACTTAGTCCATCCTTGGAACTCAACATCAGGGATTTAATCATACCCATTTTCCTTCATGCTTACGAAATCAACAATAAGCTCACACAGAACTTACAAAGAATCAATGGTGTGATAAAAGTTATTGAGGGTTTGATGAAACTTTCTTCATTTAAGGAAGAAGAACCAAGAATGTTTTGAGAACCTTGAGAAATTTGTTGAGAGGAAGCCATTTGTTCACACAGACTCTTTTTGAGTTTTTTTTTAAAGATGAACAACTTGAAGAGAAAAAAATGAGTGAGAGTGGAAGTGTGATAATGATTTTGAACGAATGAAGTATATATATAGCCAACTGAAAGGAAATAGCAGTTTTAGTTTAAAAAAAAGGATTTAAAGAAAAACTTACGTGCATTTAATGATTCTTGAAAAGAGGGATAGCGTGAAGATATGAAACAATTACCGATTTCACTTGAGCCTCAATGCACCACTCAATTGTTTCACTCCTTTCAGAATTTGAACACGTGTTCTACCTTAGAGGAATACCTTGCATTTAGAGTTTGATAGATCTTGATATAGTGAACTGCATGCTTCTATCTTAGAAATTAATGGATTATGGAGAACATTCAGATCTTCTAGGTAGATCCTGATACAACTTTCCTTCTCACTTCTAAAGAACTATTGATCAGATGTTCACACACAAAAAATTAAAGCATAAAGTTTTGAGGGTTAAAGTATACAAAAATAACATTATCATTATGGGCATAATTTCATGCTGAGATGTTTCAGAATGAAATTAAATCTATCTTCAGAAAGGGGTTTAGTGAAGACATCAGCCCATTAATGGTCTATGTCTATAAATTTTAAAGAGAGAATTCCCTTCTGAATATAGTCCCTAATAAAATGATGTTTAATTTCTAATGTTTAGCCCTAGAATGTAAAATAGGATTTTTTTGAAAGACAAATAGCAGAGTTTTGTCACAAAGGATATGAATGTTACTCTGATATATGTTGAAGTCTTCAAGCTGACTCTTCATCCAGAGCATTTGTGTTCTGCATCCAGCTGCTTCTATATATTCGGCTTCAGCAGTTGACAGTGCAGTGGTGGATTGTCTTTTGCTGGACAATAAGATTAAATTATCTCATAGGAATTGGCAGCTTCCATAAGTACTTTTTATTTCTATTCAGTCTTCGGCAAAGTCGGCGTCACATTACCCTACTAAATTGTATTCTTTGTATTTTCTATAGCAAATACCAAGATTAGTAGTACCTTTTAGATACTTTAAAATTTTCTTAACTATTGTTAAATGAGATTCTCTAGGATCTAATTGGAATCTAGCACACAGACAAACATTATACAAAATATCAGGTCTCGAAGCTGTTAAATATAAGAGAGAGCCAATCATACATCGGTAGGGCTTCTGTTCTACCTTCTTACTTACCTCTTCTCTTTCTAGAATGCATGTGGGATGCGTTTGAGTTTTGGATGGCTTACATTCTAACAAGTCAAATTTCTTTAGAAGTTCTTTGACATACTTGCTTTGATGAATGTAGGTTCCTTTTGGAGTTTGATTGATTTGGATACCCAGAAAGAACTTGAGTTCACCCATCAAGCTCATTTCAAACTCTGCTTGCATAGACTGGCGACTGAAGCAAAAGTTTCTGTATAGTCTATCCCTTCTTTTTGATTATAACCTTGTGCAACCAGCCGTGCTTTGTTTTTGAAGACTTATCCTTATTCATTTAGCTTGTTTCTAAAGACCCATTTGATTCCAATGATGTTAAATCCTTTTGGTTTAGGAACTAGATCCGACACACTATTTCTGGTAAATTGATTTAGTTCTTCCTGCATTGCTAGAATCTAGTCATTGTCTAGAAGAGCTTCATTGATGGAAGTTGGTTCAATCAGAGACACTGATCTCATTAGTGATTCTTCAAAGTTTCTGAATGAGGATCTTGTATTGATTGGGTCATCCTTCTTTCCCTGAATCGTGTTTTCTGGATGTGTTATGCTGCTTCTGGATAGTCTTTTCTGGGTGGGGTCTGCAGATGTTGTTGTAATATTTGTGACATCCTCTTTTGTATTTAGTTGTGTTTCTTTATTGAGAACTTATGTCAGTTTGTCTTCAGTACCTGTAAATTGAACTTCTATATCTACAAAAGATTTACCCTGCTTTGGCTTTTAAGAACCAAGCTTATCATCAAATCTGACACTAATGGATTCTTCCAATTCGTGTTTGTGTTATATACTCTGTAACCTTTTTAGAGTTCAGATTATCCTAACATGATACACTTTGGTGCTTTAGAATCAAATTTGTTCAGATGTTCTTTAGTGTTTAGTATAAAGAAAGTACATCCAAAAGGATGGAAATAAGATATGTTGGGCTTTCTTTTCTTCCACAGTTCATGTGGAGTCTTATCCAGAATAGGTCTTATAGATATTCTATTCTGAATATAATACGCTGTGTTAATTGATTCTGCCCATAAGTTTTTATCCATGTTAGTCTCATTGATCATGGTTCTGGCCATTTCTTGTAAAGTTCTATTCTTTCGTTATACAAGTCCATTTTGTTGGGGAGTTCTAAGATAAGAGAAATCACGAGAGATGATATTCTCATTAAAAAAGTTTTTGGATCTTTTTTTTTCAAATTCCCCACCATGATCACTTCTGACTTTAACAATTCTAAAATTTGTTTCGTTTTGAACTTGGTTACAAAAGGTAATGAACGCAGAGTATGACTCGACCTTGTGCCTTAAGAACTTTACCCATGTCCATCGGCTAAAGTCATCTACGACCACTAATCCATACTTCTTGCCACTGTTGGATATAGTTTTCACTGGTCCAAACAGATCTATATTCAGAAGTTCTAATGGTCTAGAGGTAGAAACAAATTTTTTAATTTGAATGAAGGTTTTGCAAACTTGCCTTTTTGACATGCTTCACACAAAGCATCTGAGCTGAACTTCAGGTTAGAAATCCCTCTGACCAGATTGAGTTTGTTAATCCATGATATTCTTCTCATACTAATATTCCTCAATCTTCTGTGCCATACCCATTGCTCGTCGTTAACAAACATTAAGCATTTTACATTCTGACTTTTTAGTTCAGAAAGTTTTATTTTGTAAATGTTATTCTTTCTCTTTCCATTTAAAAGGATAGACCCATATTTCTGACTAACTACTTTACATGACTTTTGATTAAGGATTATATCATAATTGTTATCACTTAATTGACTTATGGATAGCAGGTTATGCATTAATCCATCTACTAAAAGAAAATTAGTTATAGAAGGAAGTGTATCGTTACCAATAGTTTCAGAGCCAATGATCTTTCCTTTCTGATTGCCTCTAAACTCTACATAGCCTCCATATTTAAGCTCTATACTTTGGAACATATTCTTTCTTCCCGTCATGTGTCGAGAGCATCCATAGTCCAGGTACTAATATTGGTGTTTCAACTTTGCTGTTAAAGACATCTCTTCTGCCTCTGACTCTAACTCTGATTCAGATGATCCAGTATCATATGATACATTGGCCATTAGAGCTATATTGGCTCGTTCATCTTCTGATTCTATTTCAGCCTCAGAAGATTCCGAGTCATCCCACATTTCCATAAGACTTTTATTCTTTTCTCTGGAAAATTTAGTTTTAGGCTTTTCTTTTTGTATATTTGGACATTCGATTTTGTAGCGACCTGATTCATTGCATTCGTAGCATACAATGTCTTTGTGTCTAGATTTTCTGTATCTAGGAGATGACTCAGAGTGATTTCCCGTTCTTTTGGGATTTCTAAACTTTCTCTGTCTGTGCTTCCATAGCTGACTAACTCTTCTGGAGAGAAGAGATAGTTCATCTTCTTCTGATGAGGATCCACCAGAGTTTTCTTCTTTTTCCTGAAAAGCTTTAGATTCATATTTTTTATTAGATTTAAGAGCCAGAGACTTATCTTGCTTCTGGGGCTCATCTTCTTCTAGTTCTATTTCATGACTTCTCAAGGAGATGATAAGTTCTTCAAGAGATATTTTATTAAGATCTTTGGCTAGTTTTAAGGTTGTTACCATGGGTTTCCATTTATTAGGTAAGCTTCTGATGATTTTCTTAACATGATCTACTATTGAGTACCCTTTGTCCAAAACTTTCAGCTCAACAACTAGAATATGAAACTTTGAGAACATTGTTTCAATTGTTTCATCTTCTTCCACTTTGAAGGCCTCATACTTCTGAATGAGTGTAAGGGCTTTGGTTTCTTTGAATTGTGTGTTGCCTTCATGCTTCATTCTTAATTAGTCGAACATGTTTTTAGTTGATTCTATGTTTGTGATCTTCTGATACTCTGTATACGAGACAACACTCAAAAGTATTGTTCTTGCTTTATGATGATTTCTGAATTCTTTCTTTTTTTGATCTGTCATTCTCTTTCTGTCGATCTTCTGACCATTTTCATCAACAAGATGAATGTATCTATCAGTTACTAGGTCCCAGAGATCAGCGTCATGAGCCAGAAAGAAGATTTTGATTCTGTCTTTCCAGTAGTCGAACTTCTCAACATCAAAGATTAGAGGTTTGCCGCTGATTATGTATTTTTCATCCAATTATCATGGCTGATGATCTGACTGGGTCCCACTATAGTGTTTTTCTTGCTAGGATATTTTTCTGACACGGTTAAGTGTTTGCACACAGAACCAGGCACCCTGATTCCAATTGAAGGATAGAAAAACACAAGGAAGGGGGGTTTGAATTGGTGTTTTAAAAACTTGAACAAAATAACACTTTGAATTTATCCTTGTTCGTTTGAACTTAAACTACTCCCTTCCACCCATTAAGGTGATTTCGCCTCTCTCAACGAGGTCTTAATCCACTAATCAAATCTTTGATTACAAACCACAAAGACTATTGTGAATGTCTTCTTGAGACTAAACCACAACTTGGTTTCTCAAGGAATTTAAACAAATTGAAACAAAGATTGTGTTATAAAGATTGCTTTTAAAAAGTTGTATCACAACTGTGATGTTTACACAAGATTACAATACAATGAACATTATAAAAGTTAGAGAGCTTTTTGAGTGTTACAATTGTTTTTGCACGAGAAAGAGTAATCTTTAAGATTATGAGAGACTCCTTTATATAGGCACAACGATAGATATCCGTTGGAGACATCAGAGTTTATTTTTTGAATGTTGATAAGTGAAAGTAAATGTTATTTCCAAAAATACAGATCTTGTCTTGATTTTTTCGTTACTCCTTTGATTGTAATAATTAAATTGTAACGCATCATAGTTTCCTAGATTACTACCGTTTATATATCAGAATAAGCTTAATCAGAGTTTTGGCTTGCAACTTGGTGCTTCAGAAGATAGTATTAAAGCTTCTTACTGAGCGTGAAATTGATCTAAGCTTTCTACGTTCCATCCTTGGTTCTTTCTTGAGATCTTCTTAAGAGATACTTTGCCAACTTGTACTCTCTTTATTCAAAACTTATCTGCAGGTCAAATGAGACAATTAGAGAGCATAATTGTTCTTTATAAATATTATTTATTTGTTATCATCAAAACTATTTAAGTAAGATGTAGAACCAAACTATGTTCTAACAAGTAATGCCCTTACAGATTGGTTGTGGTCACTCTTATTACAACCCTTCTGGCCGTACACAACATTGGATTCTCTCTTACCATTATAAGCCTTCTTCACAGTATTTGAAGATATGGCCACCTGGATTTTACCGCTTCTGATTCCATTATCAACATGTTCCCCTATCAATATCAGTTCAGTGAAATCGACCGAAGAACTTCTAAGTAGGTGATTATAGAAAGGACCTATCAGTGTACTCATGAACATGTCAACCAACTCTCTATCACCCAAAGGCGGTTGAAATCTACCCGCAAGATCTCTCCATTTTTATGCATACTCTTTGAAACCTTTCTTAGAACCCATGAAGATAATCTACAATTGAATGCGGGTTGGTGCCAAATCATAATTATATTAATAATGTTTGTAGAAATATGCAGCCAAATCTTCCCAAGTAAGAATATTGGCACCTTTAAGTTGATAATACAATTCCAGTTGTGTTCCAAATAGACTCTCTTGAAATAAATGCAACCACAACTTCTTATCAGTAGTGTATGATTGAATTTTCCGAACATATGACCTCAAGTGGAGCTTCGAGCAGGAAATGCCATCATACATGGCAAATATAGGAGTTTTTAATTTAGGAGGAATGACAACTCCTGAAACCAGACCCAAATCATCAAAGTTCAATCCAGGCACATTCTGGATTTCCATAGCTCTCAGACGCTCTTCCAGCAGCTTATACTTCTCATCAGCAAGGGGATGTTGCTCATCCAAATAATCATCTTCCTCTTCATTAGGAAATTTGTCAGAACCCGAATTTCTTCTTTCATTTTTCACATTCTTACTATCTTCATCATGTTTGTCATCTTCATCCGATGAGATATTAAGATCTCGAGCTTGCTTGGTTGGACCCCTGGACCTTCTCAACATGTTAAGGAAACCAATTGGTTTACTTGTTTTCTTCTTCTTCTTCTTCTTCCCATGTGTGACATGTGCCTTCAACTCTTCCTGCCCCTTGGCTAAGTTCAGGAGCATCTGTTGGAATTGGGCATACTGAGCTTGGAGATCTTTAACTGTCTGTTAAAGAGCCATTTCTCTGCTGAAATAAACAGCAAGAAGATGAGAAAACTTATCTTGAGAACACCTGTTATGTAATGATATGCATGACATGTAGATGCTTATGCAATGTCTGAAGAACTTTGAGTCTTTTTCTTTGAACGTCTTTCCATAAGAATCAAGCTTACCATATCAAGTGGGTCCTAGCCTCTAACTCAAGAGAATGTAATTTGATCTTGACAACATCTGGATAGAGGAAAATAAATCCTCTTGCCCCTTGCTAGAAATCTGGCTTATGATAATCCTGCACCAAAGATCCCTAAGATCTTTGAAATGGTTAGTAAAAATATCATGTTATGATGGTATGATGTTATGATGTCATATTTAAATAAGCAAACACAAACAAGTCACATAAGAGCCTTAGGTTTAAAGGCTTACATGAAGTCCAAAGGTAAGTACCCTTCCCCATTTAAAGTCAAGTTAGCTCAACCTGTCCTAAAATAGTAACGGGTTCTAGGAATATCATATCACCGACCTTTCTCACATGCTTTATTTTAGCATGACAACTGGCTTGCCAGCAAAACATCCTGAGGGTCAAATCTCAATGAGCGTAGCATCTAGTATCAACCAACCTTATACTGCACCAAAGTCGGCCATCTCACTACCTTCTAATGGCCAAGATGGGTCAATTAAGGTTCTAAAAGTAAGTTAGTGCTAGTGACACCATGCGGAATCCCAATGTTATCCTTGGTTGACTCAAAGAACATCAGCACAAACTAAAGTGTCACACTAACCGTAGCCATCGTTTTAACCATATCAGTCTATACCGTACAGTCTCAATGATCTATTTCTACTTACCTAAGGCATCCCTAGATCCGGGTGTAGGATTTTACAAGCAATAAAAAACCCAAGGAACCCTTAAATTTAAAGTAAACAAAGAAAACAAAGAAAGAAGGTAAAGTGATCTAACCCTAAGATAAACCCTCTTATTTTTAAGTAGTTCCCCAATAGAGTCTCCAGTTCTGTAATATGGTTGGAGAAGTTATTTTTTTGGTTTTATCTAAATGTGCGGATAGCAAGAGTCGCCACCGACTTTTCTTTTATCCAATATTTAGGAAAGGTGAAAAGAACAGGAAAGACCTTTGATAAATTTTGAGTTCAGGGGGTAAGTTATGAAAAGGTAAGTTGTTATCACCCTTTTCATCCGTAGTTATCTACGGGCTCTTAATTGCTTAGCTCACTTTTGAAAAAACTTTCTTTGTGTGTGTGTGTGTGTGTGTGTGTGTGTGTGTGTGTGTGTGTGTGATTTGTTTGAAAATATTTTAAAATGATAAGGTACGACCAACTTTGTAATGATTCTTGTATCAGTCCTCAAGAATGCATACAAAGTGTTTGAAAATATTTTGTTTGAAAAGTGTGATGTGAAAAAATGTTTATTTCAGAAAAGAGTTTTGAACAAGCGATTAGAAGTTCCTTACCCACTAAAGGTAGTTCTTATTCTTTTCCTTCTCCTTTAGAGATAGTGCTATCCATACCATTAGTTGGCAGGTAGCCCCATCTATTGGATGTGATGGGACAAGCATAGGGTCATCGAATGGTCATTGAAGGCAACATGTACGAATAATTTAGCAATTTGTATCGGAGGGAATAAATCATTTTTGTAGCCAACTTCGAAGGGTTATCGAGGGACTATAATCTTTTATTCATAATGGTCTTTTGCTAAATATCCCTACTTTCAGGGACATGACCATTAATCGTAAGGCAACAAGAGAGGGTACCCTAGGGGTGCAAGTGTGAATAGTGTCTTGATTTCAGTTATATTATCTCGAGAGTTAGGGTTTTCTATGTTTGTTTTTAGTCTTGTCATTCAAACCCTAATTACTAGCAATTAAATATGTACATAAAAAGTGAAGTGCGGAAAGTAAAACCCTAAACTATTACATGGCTTTGCGGCAGGTACATAAGTATAAAAATTGCGGAAAAGTAAATCTACGCTATTACAACCTCGGAGCAGATACATGATAGGAAAAAATGCGAGAAGGTAAATCTACGGCTATTACAAGAAAATATGCAACCTATACAATCGTCTAAGAAAAATAAATAGCAAAAAGAAATAAGAGAAAGGTTGGAAAAAGTGTTTGAATGTTTTTTATGTTTTGTGTTTTTTTATGAAAATCATTTAAGTGTTAATGATAATAAAACCTAAATCTAATTAATTTTAATATTAAGAAAATGTTAGTTAACCTAATTAATTAGTAAATAAAAAAATAATGTCAAAAATTATTTATTGCTTAAAAACCTAAACCTAATTTGTTAGGGTTTTAAAAAGAATTAAAATTGGTTAATGGTTGATTAAGAAAATAATAAAGAAAAAGGAAGAAATTAGGGTTAGTAAAATAAAATAGAAAGAAAATGCATGGGATGGGTGTTGAACTCACGCCCTCTTAGTCATCTGCGCGCCTGCTTGCCACTGCGCCCTAGCTGTTTTGGGGTTTAGGAACAAAAGTCAATCAAGATATGATAATCTGCACATTAGTTTGGAAAATTAAACAAAATAATGCCAAAAGATGGGATCGAACCCATGCCTTTCATTATACGCACGCGCTTGCTTCACCAACTGAGCCATTGTGTTTTTCTATTATTAGAATACAAACAAAACAAAATATGATATTAAAAATAACTGAAACCAGAGAGGCACCGGAGTTCTAGCCCCGGTCTTCTTCTCCAATCATCCCTTTCACCAAAAGCCTGTAAAACGTTAGAATCAAAGCAAATAAAAGATCCTATCCCCCAAAATAAATGGCTACAAATCCAACGGTGCTAGCCATTTATTCTAAAAATGCTTGTATACAGAGATACGAAGAACCAGAACCTTCATGCCCTAACAATGGTGTTTTCAAATTCATGCGTCAAATCTTACATGTAATGCGTCAATTGTATTCTAAGGATGCATATGAATTGATCTAGCATGCTAGCAACGATTTAAAATGTATGAAATAATAAATTCGAAACTCACAAAACTTACCAACCGATGTAGTTGAAAGGAGGTGTTCTAGGCACGATTTGAGATGGTTAAGGACTTGAATAGATTCTTGGGTACTTCAGGATGATGATGCAATGCTTGGTTTTTATTGAGAGGGGCTGGAGACAAGGGTTTGGTGTTTCCCTAGTTTCTTGAATTTTTGTAGATTTTTAGGGTGTATTTTTAGAGGCAACTTGCGTGTTTTTCTTGGTCTGAATATATTGTGTATTTATAGGACAATATTAGGTCAACAAAAGTTGGATCAAATCTTGTATGATTATGATGAGAATATTTTTTTATATTTTTGCATGGAAAATATCTTTTTGAGCTCAATCTTATGCCACCTATGCTCCATACGTTTCTTGATCATTAAGGTGAATTATCTGGGCCTCCATGTGACTGAAATCAAAAGCCCATGATCCTTGATCTAATGCTTCATATTTTATTTGATTTAATTTTCATTTAAATGAATAAAAATTCAATTAAAATAAATAAAAATCATAAAAAATATGTGAATGGTTTTAGGGTTCCCTTAATATGTCATAAACACGTTTGACCTTCAAAAGTTAGGCCGATTAGTCCAAAAGCTCAAAATTGTTCAATTGAGGTTTCATGCATTTTCACAAAATTGCTCGACTTGCACCAATCATAACATTCTCAATTTTGTCATATGAAGGTGATTTTGGTCTTTTTGGAAACCCAACTATGTCTTCTACAACTTTCATGTTGGTCATTTATTTATTTGAATTCTTTATCTTCATATAAATTGATTTGACAAAAAGTGTCTTTTTGTTGACTTTTAAAATGATCTGTAATGTTTTGGCTCATATATCTCAAATGAAACATTTTTTGGCCTTTATATTAGAGAGAAAAAGTTGTAAAGAATTTAATTTTCATCAAAATGGACTTTAGTTGGGAATTTTCTAATGAAGCATGTGAAAGTTATGCTTGGTCAAAGTTTAGTTGACTTCTCCTAAGGAAAACCCTAATTTAGTAACTTTTGACTTTTGATGAATCTTGAGGTTTCTTGATGAATCATGATCAACCCTTTATCAAATGATGAATATGAGTTCAAAATGTTGATGTTGACCAAAAATCTTGAAGTTTGACTGTAAATTGGTCAAAGTTGTCTTTTTGCCCAATACAATTGATTTTCAATCATCTGGCTAATTGACTGAGCAAACTTGTGCTGCAAGGCTTGAAACTTGGCATGAGGATACTTTGAAGCCTTAGAGACACCCTGAAGTCCACTTGAAGCATTAGAAGTCCAATTTTCTTTGAGAAAACCAAATTCCTAATTGTAGGTCACTGCTTTGGAAAATGACTCATCTAATCATTTCTTTGGGTAGTCTTGAGTGCTTGAGAACCTTAGGAGAATGAGAAGGTATCTTGAATCAATTTGTCTTGAAAAATGGGAGAGCTAATTTTAAGTGTACAACATTGTTGTACCCCAAAATTTTCCCTCCCATATTTCCCAAAACATTTCAAGAAAGATCCTCAAGCTGCTCAAGGAAGTCCAAGGGTTGACCAGACAAGCTCTCTCCTAAGGCAGTCTACCTCAAATTAGAGTTTCATGTTGCATCAAGATACTTGAGTCCAAGGGATCCCAAATTCTCACCATTGTCCTAATATGTTCTCAAGATCATCCATACCAAGTTTCAAGCCTTGCAGAGGAAATTTGCTCAATCAATTGCTCAAAAGCCTGAAAATCGATTGTGCTAGGGCAAAAGTCAACTGTGGTCCCCATACAGTCAAACTTCAAGATTTTTGGTCAACATTATCATTTTGAAGCATTATTCATCATTTTATCAAGGGTTGATCACGATTCATCAAGGATTGCTCACAATTCATCAAGAACCAAAAGTTGCTAAATTAGGGTTTTGCAGGAAAAGTCAACTCAACTTTGACCAATCATAACGTTCACATAATTTATGAGAAATGACCCATCCAAAGCTCATATTGAAGATAATGCAATTCCCTACAATACATCTTCATCTCCCAAGTTCAAAATATGCACCCACAAGAAGTTATGAATTTGGACATTATAGGTCATTTTGAAAAGTCAACAAAAACACCTTTTTTGTCAAAGCTTCATACATGAACATGGAAGACTCAATTGATATTAGACAAAAAGGGTTGCTTAGAGGAATTATCAATATTTCTAAAAAGTTCAAGAACACCTTCAAAGAGTCAAAATTGAAGAAGTTATGCATTGGTGAAGTTGACCTTTTTTGCAAAATTGTCAAAAGTCAAAAGTGCCTCAAATTGCAATTTTTGCTAAATGGGCCCAATATTTTGCACTTGTTTTTAGTTGGTAGCAAGGTCCACGAGCCCTAGATCTTCCCATTTGTCTTTATCTTATTTTTTCTATTTATTTTGATTTTTATTTGAATTAAATAAGTTTAAGTCAAAACAAATCATGAAAAAATCGAAATCATTGAAACCTCAAGATCTTGTGCATGTTTCAAGTTCCATTTACAGCTAGCAAGTAAATCAAATCGTGCAAGGCCTTTGTGTGTATGAAAAGATTGGTTTTGGCCTATTTTTAGAAATATTTTCAAGTGAATCAAATCAAGATCAAAAGCCATAATTGATAAAGATTGAGAACACTTTTGCAACCCTAATTCCATCAGTGGTATATAGTGAACATTTGCAGACCTAAAACACAAGGCTTTAGAGGCGTGAAAAGGCAGAACAAACTTGGAAAAATCACAAAAAAGTGCTGACTTGATTTCACACTTCCAGGCGATTACAAGGCTCCCTGAACATCTCATTCACTTCCTGGGATTGCAAGCAAGCTATACCAATCAAGAACAAGGATTTTCCTGCGCTAAAACCCAATGTAAGTAGTTCACGACTTTGGCTTGTTCATGAAATCGAATTACATGATTTTGGCACTTATAGCATGAAATACTTACATATTCTTGTTCCTTGAAGCATTTGAAAGCTATCTTTAATATTTAATTGCATTATTGTTATCTGTACAGGAATCCACCATTGTTAGGGTTCCTTGTTGTGTTTTGGGTTTTTTTAATACAGGTAAAATTGTCCCTCAATAAGAGCACCTTCGTGCTCAGCAGGCCAAGACGAATCATTCCACAGCCTTAAAATTCATTGATCATGCCTGTATATGATTTTGCAATGTGTAAGGTTTATAGTGATGGACGTTTGTCCGTAGGTAAAAGTCTATGACTTTTACCAACGGAGCGAGAAGGAAGATGACTGGCGTGGCACATTCCCACTCGTCTGTTTAAAATGTCGCGCGCAGAAAGTTAACAAAGTTGTTTCTTTTTTATATTATTTGTTTGTTTCTTTACATACAACAGAAGCGCGTGGCTCTGTTGGTAGTGGAGTAGTTGGAAAAGGCTTTGGGGCCTAGGTTCGAATCCCAGGTCCCCCCATTATTTAATATTATTTTCTTTCAAATGATCAGGCGCGCGTACAGATATGATGCCCACCATGTGCCCTCAGAATCCAACCAACCAGGTGTCCAAGAAGCCAGATCTGATGGCCATCACGTGATGAACCATCATACAACCCAGTCAACGCATAGCACTGGAACGGGCAAGTCAACATGGATCAATTTCTTTTGGGCCCAAGACTTGTCATCAGCACCCTCCAAATTGCTATTTCAGGCCCATTTTCCTTTTCCTTTTCTTTTTATTTTCTTAATTAATTTATTTAATTACTTTTATTAACACCAAATTAATTTTTCTTTTTATCAAAAAAACCATAAAATCAATTTTCATCCAATTAGATTTAGAATTTATTTTTTATACAAAAATTAATTTAATTAGATCATTTAATTTTAGGGTAACTTTAATTATTTTGTAAATAAATTTAAAACAAGTTAGAAATTAGGGTTTTGTTTAATTTAAATTATATTTTCTTTTTTCTTAAAAAATAACCAAAAATACAAAAAATAGGCCATGTAAATTATTTTCTTTAATTTAATTTAATTACTAATTAGGTTCATATTTAATTCAAACCTTATTTTTCTTAAAAAAATAATCAAAAAACAATCAAAAATTATTTTTCTTTCAACTAGGTTAGACGGGGTCAAAACCCTAATTTCCTATCGTTCTTAATTCATCGCGCGCACTTTATTATTTATTTTTACCATATTGATGTAATTGCTCACAAGATGTAATAGATTAATTAGGACCTTTTATCGTTTATTTATCATTTTTTTACGGGTTGTTTTCGGCTATGTAAATTAATACCCGAAGCCTTGTAATAGCGTAGCTTTACTTTCTGCACTTCAATTTCCGCAAAATATTAAACTGTTAGATGTATGATATTAGGGTTGCATGACAAGAATGTATGATTAACTTTAAAACGGTTAGCAAACCCTAAATGTGCAAATATAATAATCTGAAATTGAATCACTCGCACATGCGCACTCCTAGGGTATACTCTCACTTCGGTTGCCTTTGGTAAGCGATCATTAAGTATAGGGTATTTTAGTGGTTGCTCTCTTGTCTAAACAAAGATCTAAGTCCTGTTCGGATACGTTGCCTCGAAATGGTTGCCTCGGATACGTTGCCTCGAATAATGATCTTAAGACATTAGGGTTATTACTAAGACATCCTAACATTGCTTTAGTGATCGTACGTCCCTCTCGAATTGACCCTTAAAACTCCAACGACGATGCTACCTACTCACTAATAGTAGGATAGCACTGTCTAAAGGAAATAAGAATATAAACATTCTTTTTTTCGAGTAAGTAGATTAGTTCTTAAGTACTTGCTCAAACAAACAAACTTTTCCACACTTACACTCTTTTCAAACAAAGTTTTCAAAAACACTTCGTAACACTCTTGAAGACAAAAGCAAGGGTTAAATCGAAGTCAAACAAAAACTTTTCAAATCAAACACACACAAGCAATTTTGAAAGTAATGAGCAAGTACCTAAGAGCACGTAGAAAACTATGGATAGATAGGGTGCTAATACCTTCTGTGATCGGTGGATCTGGAACTGACTGTTTAACGCTGGTTCACGAAATGTCGCGGAAGCAAGAGTCGCCACCGTCTTTTATTTTCTCCAACATGGACAGGACAAAAGCACAGCAAAATTCCTTATGAGATAGTTTCTCGGTTCGGGAGGTAGATTTATAGAAAGGGAAGGTGTTAGCACCGTTTCTATCCATGGTTATCCATGGGCTCTTAGATACTTGCTCATTATGTTTTCAAAAATGTTTGTTTTCTTTTCAAAGTGTGAGTGGGTTTTGAAAAAGTTTCGTTTAAAGATTTCAGATCGACTCTTGTATCAGTCCTCAAGAGTGTTTGAAAAGTTGTTTTTGAAAGCTTTTTTTTTTTGAAAAGTGTCGGTGTGAAAAGAAGTTTTTTGATTTGTTTTGAATTAGAGAAAGTATCTATGAGTCATCTACCTACCCTAAGGAATTAGGCTGTGTAAATGTCCTTAAGGTAGTGCCATCCCACCATTGAGAGGTAGGTAGCACCACCCTTGGAGGTGTTCGGGTCAATTCGTTTGTAGGGACAGTGTTGTCACCAGAGCAACAGTAGGACACCTTAGAAGCTACCCTTATGCCATGTTCATGGACATAAGGACTTACTAAAATGTCCTATACTCGACGACCACGTTTTGAGGGGCAAGGCAACAGTGAGGCGTACCCTAAGAGTGGTGTGTGAATTGTGTGTCATTTTCAGTTATGTTTTATCTTGTCATGCATTTGGTGAGCTACGCTTTGATTTTATTTGGGCCATTCATTCTTTCATGCAATAGTTAGCAGTTAAGGGGTGCGGAAATTAAAGTGCGAAAAATAAAGTCCTAAGCTATTACAAGGCGCGGGTCTATACATCGCCAAAAATTACAAAGACCCGTTTTTTTAGTAAAATGCAGAAAGTAAATAAATTTCCTAATTACTATTACAAGGCTTTGGGCAATTACATAATATTAAAAAAGAAACATAAGAATAAACGCGCGAAAAGGAATTAGAATCGAGAGTTCGAGGGCGTTGGACCCTTTAATGAAATTAAAAGTTGATTAATGATTAAATTAAGAAAAGAAATTATTTTTATGTTTTTTGGTATTTATAAAATAAAGAAAATTAATTAAAATTAGAAATTAAATAAATCCCTAGTTCTAAATTATTTTAATTGTTAAAGAAAAATATTTAAGTTTTAACCTAATTTACCCTAATTAATTAATGACATATTTATTTACAAAATAATTAAGAATTAATAATAATGGTAATAAGAAAATTATTTATTAAGCAAAAGAATAAAAATGCTAAAACCTAATTTCTACATTTTTTAGTTATTTAAGAAAAAACATTAGAATTTTAACCTAAGTTAACCTAAGTTGATTATTAAAATTTATTTACAAAAATATTAATGACTTAAATATTAAACAAAACATATTTTTTATTTTTGTGATTTCTGATTTTTTTGTGCTATGGAAATTATTTGGGAATTAAAAGAAACAATTAAAATAATTAAAAGAAAAGAAAAAGGAGAGAAAAAGAAATACAAACAATGGGGGGTCTGGCCCAATTTAGGAGGTGTATTGGAAGCAGTTTTGGCCGAAGAATCCCAAGCCCTTTTGACTTTCTGGAATTGTGTATGGAATGTTTGACTAGCGTGCATGATGAACCTCCACATTCTGACCTTTGGATGAGACTTCCTAGACACTTGGCAGGCAAGCAGGCGAGGGTGCATGATGAACCATTGGATGAGTGCAACGCTGGAACGTGTTTTGACAAAAATCATTGAGATTATGGGGGACCTGGGAATCGAACCCAGGTCCCAATACCTGCAAGCCAACACATCAACGAACCCAACCAACGCGTATGTTTGATATTAATATGGAACGTGAATAATATAATGGGAAAAGCAATAATATGCTGAACAAATCAAAAAAAGCGCCAATTATTCAAACTGTCCAACCACAGCCCAACAACTCAGCGTCTCCTTCCTTGTTTCTTCGTTTTGCCTGAAAATAACAAATAGATAGCGGGGGTTTTAAACCCCCACTAAACTCAAACCTGAAAAATAGCGAATAGGGCATATGCAAACATAAAAAAGGCGCGAATAGTGGATTAGTTTTGTCTGGATGTCCTGAATCCAATGGTCCTGGTTTGAGTGGCCAATTTTTCCTTATGTGTGAAACCCCAAATCAAAGCTTCAGAAACCCTAATATCCGTTCATGGAAACTTTTGACACATGCAATATTAATTCAATTAAAGGACACCAATAGCTTCAGTAAGTTCATGTTAGTATAAATCAATCAACAAAATGCATGAATAATGCCTAGAAATCAAAACACGATAATGGATAATTTTGAGAAAAGTAAGGCTCTGTTATACCGATTCCTTGAGTATGGAAGGCTGGTTTCGATTGGAATAGTTTCCTGGCGGTGTCAGCAAGCTTTTGGAATACTTTTGCAGCCTTGAATTGTCCTCTAGCTAGGTTTTCAGTTTTGAGATTTTTGTGTAAAAAGTGCAATGTGTTCTTTCTCTTCTGCGCAGCTTCTTGTGTTCTAGGCATTAGGGTTCTGTTTGCATATGTATGTAGATGGAATTTGATTAGAAAAACCAAGCCCAAAGTCTTTGCATTGATGATTTGGATATTTGATTTTCCATGATCTTTTTTCAATATTTTTCATGCTAATTATGCCAAATCATGGAAGATTCTTTCCTTTTAGAATGTGCACGAAATCTTGAGCTCATAATGGACATATTAGCTGCATAAAAAGATTCAAAACACATGCTTTAGTATTTTTCTCATAATTAATTTTAATTAAATGAATTAATAGGATTAAAAATTCAATTAATTAATTAAAAATAAGAAAATAACTCCCTTTTAGCTTAATGGGTCGTGCATGGCCTTTGGGTGATGATTCATGGAAGAAATTGAGGCACATTAGCAATTTTGAGGCATTTGAAGCAAAGTTGACTTTTCAAAATTCCCAAAAATTTCCCAACTTCCACAAGGCATATCTTGCTCAATTTTTAAGCTTTGATCTTGTTCTTGGACATTTTGGAAAGGTCTTGAAGTCCTATAACCAATGCCTTTGGTCCCATGTCATTTTGATTTACCAATCTCAGGTTATGGTCTTTGACTTAAAGTGCCTTTTTGTTGACTTTTGAAAATGACCTATAATGTTGAGATTGATAACCTTTTGTGAGAGCATTTCTTGGACTTGAAGTGTGAAGATGAGTTGTAGGAAATGTCATTCTATTCAAAATGAGCTTTGGATGGAATTTTTCTGATAAACCATGTGGAAGTTATGCCTTGGTCAATTTGCAGTTGACTTTTCCAACTGTCCAAAAATAGAAACTTTTGCATCTTGAGACTTTTTGAGCCAAGCCTTGAGAATCATTATCAAGAATTGATCAAATGATGTTTGTGGCTTCAAAATAAGATGTTGACCAAATATTTGGACTTTTGACTGTCAAATGACCATTTTGCCCCCGCAGTTGACTGTGAAGCAATTAGGGTTTTTGACTGTGCAATTTGATGTTGTGAGTCTTGAAACTTGGCATATGGATGATTGACAATGTTTATAGGCATGTGGGACTTGTTTGGACCCTTGGAAACTTCAATTTCTTTGCCAGAACCAAAACCCTAATTTTTGACTGTTAGGAGGCCATTGGACTGTGCAACTCTTGGTAGATTTTGAAGCATGATTTTAGCAAACCTTGAAGAATATGGGAGGGAAAATTTTGGGGTACAACAGTTGCCCCTGTTCAATCTTCTTAAACCTGAGGATGTAGATTGGCTGTCATGCCTTTCGTAATCCGAAGGTGGAAGATGATTGAACACTAGAGTGCCCAGAAATTTGCGCTCACATGTTAGCAGTGTGATGGTGGGAATGGGCTTATAGATGCCATTTGGAGACTGGTGGATAGGAAGATGGGCTTATAGATTCCATCTGGCAGTGTGACTGAACTTTGTCGGGAATGGGCATATAGCTACCATTTGGAGACTGTTGGTATGTGGAGAGATGGGCTTATAGATGCCATCGGGAGGTTGTCGATCGCGTAAGAGATTCCTTAGCGAGAACTTGCGTACCTGAGAAAGAAAAATAATTACCTGGCCTGTTACAGGAGTTGGTCTTCAAACTCTTTGTGTAGATGCGCCCTGACTGGATACAGGAATCGGATCTTCAAACTCTTCAGACGTGCCCTGGAAAGATACAGGAATCGAGTCTGGAGAATATAGTCGTCAACAGATACACCCTGGCGAGATACAGGAATCGGATCTTCGAACTCTTCAGACGCACCTTGGCAAGATACAGAAATCGGGTCTGGTAATGCTAGTCGTCAACAGATACACCCTGGCGAGATACAGGAATCGGATCCTCAAACTCTTCAGACGCACCCTGGAAAGTTACAGGAATCGGGTCTGGTAATGCTAGTCGTCAACAGATACACCCTGGCGAGATACAGGAATCAGATCCTCAAACTCTTCAGACGCACCCTGGTAAGATACAGGAATCGGGTCTGGTAATGTTAGTCTTCAACAGATACACCCTGGCAAGATACAAGAATCGGATCCTCAAACTCTTCAGACGCACCCTGGCAAGATACAGGAATCAGGTCTGGTAATGCTAGTCGTCAACAGATACACCCTGGCGAGATACAGGAATCAGATCCTCAAACTCTTCAGACGCACCCTGGAAAGATACAGGAATCGGGTCTGGTAATGTTAGTCTTCAACAGATACACCCTGGCAAGATACAGGAATCGGATCCTCAAACTCTTCAGACGCACCCTGGCAAGATATAGGAATCGGGTCTTGTAATGTTAGTCTTCAACAGATACACCCTGGCAAGATACAGGAATCGGATCCTCAAACTCTTCAGACGCACCCTGGCAAGATACAGGAATCGGGTCTGGTAATGTTAGTCTTCAACAGATACACCCTGGCAAGATACAGGAATCGGATCCTCAAACTCTTCAGACGCACCCTGGCAAGATACAGGAATCGGGTCTGGAATCAGTCGTCAACAGATACACCCTGGAGAGATACAGGAATCGGATCTTTAGTTGCGACCGTTGATGGTAATCATCTTGGTATTAACTTTTATCTTGAAAAGACAAAACGTTAGTTGTGTGTAATGTCATGATGTATGACATGCGAGATGAGATTGTATGTTCATGATGCGTATATGCATGCTATAATATATGGAGATATGATGTTTATGAATGTATGTTTTCGTCTTAGGAAAATAAATCCTTGACGGATGCCGGGAAGTTAAATCCTGGGCTGATGTGAATAGCATTCTTTGTTTCTGTTGGGGAGTGATGGTTGCAAGAATACCGGTAGGAGAAGATGACTCCGTCGGGGAATAAACTTGGAGATTACTCTGCGGGGGGGGGGGGGGGGGGGGGGGGGAAATTATTCTAGAGATCTTGCTGGGGAACAATACTCTGTGGGGAGAGAGGTACTTTGTTGAGGTATTGATGATAACTTCGCTGGGGATACCGTTGTTATGTCGGAAGTTTTAATAGACTCCGCTGGGGATAAGAAGACTTCGCCGAGGATGATCTTTCCGTGGCTTTTGGCTGAGGATAACCCAGTTATACCCGTGTAGGGAAATAACCTTTGAATAAAGCCGGGAGACGCGTTCCTGCTCTGCAGGGGATAAGCTTCCAGAATCTACTGGGGATAAGCTTACTGCTAGGGAGATGGATTCCACTTTTCCGGGGGAACTTCAGACTGGACTCTCCTGGGGAATTTTTTGAGATATATTGGGGGAATGGCTCCGCTGAATATCTGGTATACCGCCGGGGAACAATCTTAGATCAAGATTGTCGGGGGTGCTTGTTAAGAATGTCTGTATGCTCCTGGGGAATGTTGAGATCTGCTGGAGGATACCTAACTTCCTTAAGGCTGATAGGATAACTCTTTTTGGGGAGAATGCATTGACTTGCTGGCTCACTCTCTGGGGATTTAAGATATTTTGGTTACGTTCTTCAGCTGAACTTACCTTGGTACCTTGGTGGACAGAGCAATTAGATCGTTTAGACAACTCATTATTGCCCCTGTTTCTAATGTTACCTGTAATTAATCTTTTGTTTCGTATGCAAATATTTATGAGTTAGCAATTAGTGTCAAATGCATATATCACAAATTCAACCTTGGACGTTCTTCGCAAAACAAAACAGAAAAAAGGAAAAACAATTGGCAATTTTAGCTGAAAAGTGAATTTGTATTGATTTTTGAATTTTCCTGTAAATAGGCGTTTTATGTACAAGAGGCTGACGTCCTAGTAAGAGAACGCCGCCGAACAAAAGAGTTTATACAAATTTTTACAAAGGGAAAACAAAACAGCTATGTGAAAAGAATAATCCCACTGGGTTCCAACTCTGCTATCGCCTTTATATCTCCGAGCGTCTCATCACTTTGCTGCTCAATTGACGATGAAGCTGATTGATCGATGTCGTTTGAACTTGATGTTGATACCGGATTCTGGATGCAAGGTGATCCAATGAGACATAGTATTACGCTTTAATCCCTAACTTTTTCCTGGACCGCCCTTTCGGGTTTTCAGTCCACCGGGATACCCATTTTTGCCCAAGCCGCCTTTTCAGGTTTTCGACTTGCCGGGTGTACAGATTTTTTCATTTCATCCCTCATTTTGCCCGAACCCTTTTGGTTCGCTGGGAAGCCCTAATTTTTGCCTAGGTATGTCAACCTAGCGGGTCTTTTATCATGCGTAGTATCTTTTTACTATGTCTGCATTGGCGGGGTGAGGCAGGTCGTCACCATCCATGGTGGTCAAAATCATGGCTCCTCCTGAGAACACATGTTTAACCACAAATGGCCCTTCGTACGTAGGGGTCCATTTTCCCCTGGGATCACTCTGAGGAAGAATGATGCGCTTGATTACCAGATCCCCAACTTGATACTCTTGTGGTCTGAATTTCTTGTTAAATGCCCTGATCATCCGTTTTTGATACGTCTGAACATGACAAATAGCAGTGAGTCTCTTTTCGTCGATTAGATTTAACTGATCAAGTCGTGTCTGGATCCAATCATCTTCGCTCAGATCTGCATCCTTCATTATCCGGAGAGAGGGTATTTGCACTTCAATCGGTAAGACTGCCTCCATGCCGTAGACCAAGGAGAAAGGAGTTGCCCCGGTTGACGTCCTTGCTGAGGTACGGTACCCATGTAGAGCAAACGGTAACATCTCGTGCCAATCTTTATAGGTCACTGTCATCTTCTGCACAATCTTTTTGATATTCTTGTTCGCTGCTTCTACAACCCCATTCATCTTCGGCCGGTAATGAGAAGAGTTGTGGTGCTGTATCTTGAATTGCTCACAGAGCTCAGTGATCATCTTGTTGTTGAGATTGGTACCGTTGTCTGTAATGATCCTTTCCGGGACGCCGTATCGACAGATCAAGTTGTGCCGAATGAACCGTGCCACGACATTCTTGGTTACAGTGGCGTAAGAAGCTGCCTCGACCCACTTTGTAAAGTAATCGATCGCTACCAGGATGAAGCGATGGCCGTTGGATGCCGTAGGTTTAATCTCGCCGATCATGTCAATGCCCCACATTGCAAAAGGCCAAGGTGCCGTCAAGACATTCAGAGGAACTGGAGGGACGTGCACCTTATCTGCATAAATCTGGCATTTATGGCATGTCCGAGAATGTTGGTAACATTCGGCTTCCATTGTGGACCAGAAATATCCTTCCCGAAGGATCTTCTTCGCCATGGTATGTCCACTGGAATGTGTTCCGAAGGTACCTTCATGCAACTCCGCCATGATCCTTTCTGCTTCAGTGTTATCCACACAACGCAGTAAGGTCGAATCATGGTTTCACTTGTACAGAATGTCGTTGCTAAGGAAGAACTTCGCTGCGAACCTTCTCAGAAACTTCTTGTCGTTGACAGATGCACCTTCAGGATATTCTTGAGCTTCCAAGTACCTCTTCACCTCATGGTACCAGGGTTTTTCAGTCACTACCTCAGCCTCAAGATCACAACAGTATGCCGGTTCGTCCCGTTTCCAGATAATGACCCGGGGAGCCTCATTGTTCCATTTGACTTTGAACATGGAAGACATCGTAGCTAACGCGTCCGCCAACTGATTCTCTTCTCTCGGAAAGTGTTCAAAAGTTATCTGTGTGAAATGGGGGATCAACGTCAACACACATTCCTTGTAAGGAATAAGATTTTGATGTTTCGTATCCCACTCGCCTTTGATCTGATTGATCACGAGAGCGGAATCTCCGAAGACACTCAGAAACTTGATCCTTAAGTCGATCTCAGCTTGAAGACCCATGATGCATGCCTCATACTCCGCCATGTTGTTGGTGCAGTTGAAACATAGCCGGGCAGTAAGTGGAGTATGAGTGCCTTGAGGGGATATGATCACAGCGCCAATACCGTTACCCAAAGCGTTGGATGCTCCATCAAAGTGCATAGACCATCGGGATCCTTCCTCAGGTCCTTCATCCGGTCCAGGTACTTCACAATCAATCATTATCATGATGCTCTCGTCTGGAAACTCGAAGTTCATTGACTGATAGTCGTCTACTGCCTGGTGTGCCAAGTGGTCTGCCAATACACTTCCTTTGATGGCTTTCTGAGTCGTGTACTGGATGTCGTATTCTGTCAAGATCATCTGCCATCTTGCTATTCTCCCAGACAAAGCAGGCTTTTCAAATATGTACTTTATTGGATCCATCTTTGAGATCAACAAGGTAGTGTGAGTCAGCATATACTGTCTCAGCCGGCGAGCAGCCCATACCAAAGCGCAGCAAGTTTTCTCGAGCAGTGAGTATCGAGTCTCACAGTCGGTAAACTTTTTGCTAAGGTAATAAATGGCATGCTCTTTTCGGCCAGACTCGTCATGCTGCCCCAGCACACACCCCATTGAGTTGTCAAGTACTGTCAGGTATAGTATCAGAGGTATCCCTTCAACCGGTGGCATAAGGATGGGTGGTTCTTGGAGATACTCTTTGATTCTGTCAAAAGCGTCCTGACATTCATCATTCCAACGTACTACCTGATCTTTCTTCAGCAGCTTGAAGATTGGCTCACAGGTAGCAGTTAGATGCGAGATGAACCGGGCAATATAATTCAGGCGTCCTAAAAAGCCTCTGACCTCTTTCTCTGTCTTGGGAACTAGAATCTCTTGAATGGCTTTAACCTTGGCAGGGTCCACTTGAATACCCTTATCACTTACAACGAAGCCTAGCAACTTTCCAGATCTTACCCCGAAGGTGCACTTGTTCGGGTTCAACCTCAGCTTGTACAACTTCAGACGGTCAAACAGCTTCTGTAGATGGTCAAGGTGTTCCTCCTCAGTTTGGGACCTTGCAATCATATCATCGACATACACTTTGATCTCATGATTGATCATGTCATGAAATAAAGCAACCATGGCACGTTGGTAGGTTGCCCTAACATTTTTCAACCCGAATGGCATGACCTTGTAGCAGAAGGTGCCCCACTGAGTAACAAAGGTAGTCTTTTCCATGTCTTCAGGAGCCATCTTGATCTGATTATAACCTGAAAAGCCATCCATGAAGGAGAATACCTTGTGCTGAGCAGTATTGTCAACCAGGACGTCAATGTGAGGTAGAGGAAAGTCATCCTTGGGGATGGCCCTGTTCAGATCCCTGTAGTCAACACACATTTTGACCTTACCATCCTTCTTCGGTACCGGCACCGCATTGGCAACCCACTGAGGGTAAGAAGTCACTGCAAGAAACCCGGCATCAAATTGCTTCATAACCTCAGCTTTGATCTTCTCAGACATCTCTGGACGCATACGGCGGACCTTTTGCTTAACCGAAGGGCAGTCTTCCTTGGTAGGCAAATGATGGACCACAATGTCAGTATCCAACCCAGGCATGTCTTCGTAGGACCAGGCAAAGATCTCCACATAATCATGTAACATCTGAGTTAACCGTTGCTTCACGCTGAGCTCCAGATTGGCACCAATCTTAACTTCCTTTCGGTCTGTCTCAGTACCCAGATTTACCGTTTCCACTGGCTCTTCATGTGGTTGAATTGCCCTCTCTTCCTGGAGTAACAGTCTTGCAAGCTCACCAGGCACTTCGCAATCATCTTCACCTTCGTCTTCGGCTAAGTTGATCGGATTTTCGAAGTCATAATTGGTAGTAGCAGAGTCGTTACCAATGAGATCCAGAGTGGATTGAAACCTGTATAGGTGAGTGTGTGTAAATATAGCTGTTTTGCAATATATAAAGAAAGAAAGAAAGAAAGAAAGGGAGCACAAGATTTGAAATGCGAAAAAACGTCCAAGATCTTTATTCATGATATATGGAAATGACAGTTATAATCCCTCACAAATGAAGCCAACGGTGCCCCGGGTAAGTCACCGGGCCATAAAGTTTCAATTCATTGTTTATTACAAATAACAAAAACAAAGGAATTCATTACTGCGTAACAAAAGTAACAGGTGTATGATCTTTCGCGGTCCAATTGTTCAATCCACCGTCAGTCGTCGGGTAGATCCAGCTATCGAACTCCAATTCTTCCACTTTGTCATCATCCCTGATAGCATTCACTCCATGGTCAGGCAGGGGAGCTGTCACCACATTGGGCTTCTCAAGTGTCTCAAACTGTACTTCCTTGGTATCAATAAGGTCCTGCACCTTGTTCCTTAAGGCCCAACAATCATCAGTAGAATGCCCCGGGCTATCGGAGTGATAAGCACAGCAGGCATTTGGATTATACTTGGGAGATGCAGTATTCACAACCTTTGGAGCCTCTCTGACAGCCACCAAGTTGGTTGATAGCAGTTGCGGCAGGATTTTTGACAAGGTCATACTCAGCCGGGTAAACTCTCTTATGGGTCTTTCAGCCCTTGGTTGATTGAGTTGCCGAGGAGCGGCAGCGGGCTTAGCAATCACCACCACATTGACAGCTTGGCGGCGCTCTGGTTTATCTTGCCTTCTAGGCCCATACACAGCACTGGCCTCCTTCTTAAAAGGTTTCTTCTCAGCACTTGAAGACGCACCTTTCTGAATCTTTCCTGACTTCATACCAGCCTCTATCCTTTCCCCAGTCAGAATGAGGTCAGTGAACCCTGCAGATGAATTGCCAATGAGATGATTAAAGAACGGCCCAGATAGGGTCCCAAAGAACATATCCACTAGCTCACGGTCGGTTAACGGAGGCTGCAGCCTACCAGCCAGGTCCCTCCACTTCTGCGCATACTCTTTAAAACCTTCGCCTGATCCTAGCGACATACCCTGGAGTTGGGTACGTGTAGGAGCAAGGTCGGCATTATATTGATACTGCTTGTAAAAAGCAGTAGCCAACTCCTCCCAGTTACGAACCTTGGTTCCATCCAGCTGATAGAACCATTCGAGGTGAGTCCCTGAAAGACTCTCCTGGAAGAAGTGGATCCACAAGTTCTTGTCCACTGTATACGGTTGAATCTTCCACACATAAGATCTGAGGTGTAGCTTAGGGCAGGAAGCCCCGTCATACTTGGTGAAAGATGGTGCTTTAAACTTGTGCGGGATGATCACACCAGAAGATAAACCCAAGTCTCTGAAATCCAAACCAGGCACTTCTTGAATTTCCATGGCGTTCAGACGGTCTTCCAACTGCTTGTATCTGTCTTCAGCTGGAGGATACTGTTCTTCATTAAAATCAGTCTCGTTGTCCGAGACTATCGGACTTGGAGCCCTTCCCCCCTGGGGACTGTCTTTGCCTACAGAAGAACCAGCTTCTTCATTCTGTAGTGTGTTACCAAATCTCCGGCCCGTGTTGAATAGAACAGTTCTCTTCTTCTTCTTCTTGACCAGCAGAGCCTTCAGCTCCTCTTGACCTTGAGCCAAACCCATCATGATGAATGGAATGCGTATGATTTATGTTTTCAAAGACAATCGGGAATCAACTTTGTAAACAAAAAGGAACACACTTCATTAGATTCAACTTTGAAATTCAAATTGTTCAACAGGTTTCCCTTAGGCGTTACATAAAAATGGAAATACATAAAAGGGAAATAAAACTGTAACAGAATATCCAGAGTTCATCATTGATCCCAGGGTCTCCTCTTCTCAGTACGGATGTAGTCATTCAGAGCTCGCTCATTCTCCAGCTGCTTTGTCAGCTTCTGGATCTTCAATTCCTGCTCGTTGAATTTTTCCCGGTAAGAATCCCGTTCTTCTCGCAGTTGCGCCCAAGACCTCTTTAATGTCTCATAATCAGTAGGTATATGAGGAGGGAGAATAGTTGGAGGAACCCCATCCTTGTCAGGATACTCAAGAATGATAGGTCTGACAGCTTCGTACGGCATACCTAACTTCTGAGCACGGATGCGGACCCATTTGTAGTAGGCTTCCATAGGTAGAGAAGTCTTTGGTCCCAACTCTTCTGGGTCAGCTTTGTGAATTCTTTGCCAAGCCTTGATGAACCTACGACGGAGCTCGTCACTATCCACCTGAAACTCAAAACTGATGTGAGGCACCAACATCTCATGAGGCCCTGCTCTTCTCGCTCTTCCAAACTGACGGAGTGCTAGACATGGGTTATAAGAGATTCCTCCTTGGGTACCAATCAAAGGAACATTAGGGTATTCTCCGCAACGATCAATAACAGCTACCTCATCCAAACCTCTGAAAGTCCAAATGATGTCCTTATCAGTGAGAGACATTAACCTATGAGCCCAACCTCTTCCTTCTTTGTTCTTCAGCACGAACTTAGGGAGGTGCGAGATAAACCACCTCACTATCAAAGGAATGCAACACCATAGAGTTCCTCGTCTTCGGGCAGTACGAGCGTAAAGTTGTTGCAGGATATCACCCAAGAGAGTGGGCACAGGGTTCCGAGACATGAAGATCCTTATGGTAGTGACATTAATGAAGTTTTCAGGATTAGGTTACAAGACTAGACCATAGATTAAGAGAGCCAGGATGTCTTCATATGCCCTAAAGTCCAAGTCGTTCCATAAACTGTTAGCCTTACCAACCAAGAACTTGGCCAAGAAACCCTTAACTCCGCTCCTAGTCACCCAGTTGTCCATTACTTCTTGGTGAGTCAAGGGAAGAGCTGCAGCAACCTCCTCAAGCCTAAGAGTCTTTTCCCAACCAGTGAAGGGAGTCTGATCCAAGATAGGGATACCAAGCAAATCAGAGAACTCTTCCAGGGTAGGGACCAACTGGAAGTCTTGAAAGGTGAAGCACTGGTACAAAGGGTCATAGAACTGGGTCAGGACACTCATCAACTGTTGGTCCCACTTTGCCGTGACTAAACTGAGAAGAGAACCATGCCTCTGGATAAAGGAAGTAGTATTTGGAATTCTGCTAACCAACTCTTCAAGCAACTCAGGTGGGTGAACAAAGTTGAACCAGATAGTATTCCTTCGCATAGGCATCATGATGTCCTACAAAACAGAGCAAATGTGAAACCCTCTTGTATTTGAAATGGTCAGCCTTTATGCAGGATGCATGCAATGTTTATGATGGCATGATGTTATGATAAAGCACACCACAAATATTTACAAAGGAAAACATGATAAGGCACACAAGTCACACAAGACAAGCCCTTAGAGTTTAGGCCAGCATGGGGTCTAGGTATTACCCTCTTTCAGTTTGTTGGTTCATACCTGTCCTATCAGAAGTAACCGGGTTCTAGAGGATCCCAATATCACTGACTTCCCTCAATCGGTCATAACTCCAGCATCACAATCTTTTCTTGCGGCCAGAACCATCACGAGAGTTTAGCCTCAATGGGCATAGCATATTGCTACTGTTCTATTGGCCAAGTTGGGTCATTTAAGGTTCTAAGGTCGGTTGGTGCTTAATGACTCCTCGGAAGACCCATATTCTCCTCGTTGCAACACAAGGGATATCGGTACAGACCAAGGTGCCACACCAACGTAGCCACTGCTTCACCCATGTCGGTCTACGCCAGACAGGTCCCTCACAGCTTATGCTACCTAACAGGGTATCCCCAGATCCGGGTTAGGATCTATGTAACTCCGATGCAACCCACAATAATAAAGCAAACAAAGCACAACAATTGAAAACACAGTTATGAACTATCCTAAGGTACACCTCACTTTATAAGATATCCCCAGCAGAGTTGCCAGTTCTGGCTCTATGGGCTCTTAGATACTTGCTCATTTGTGTTTTCAAAAATGTTTGTTTGCTTTTCAAAGTGTGAGTGGGTTTTGAAAAAGTTTCGTTTAAAGATTTCAGATCGACTCTTGTATCAGTCCTCAAGAGTGTTTGAAAAGTTGTTTTTGAAAGCTTTTTTTTTTGAAAAGTGTCGGTGTGAAAAGAAGTTTTTTGATTTGTTTTGAATTAGGGCAAGTATCTATGAGTCATCTACCTACCCTAAGGAATTAGACTGTGTAAATGTCCTTAAGATAGTGCCATCCCACCATTGAGAGGTAGGTAGCACCACCGTTGGAGGTGTTTGGGTCAATTCGTTTGTAGGGACAGTGTGGTCACCAGAGCAACAGTAGGACACCTTAGAAGCTACCCTTATGCCATGTTCATGGACATAAGGACTTACTAAAACGTCCTATACTCGATGACCACGTTTCGAGGGGCAAGGCAACAGTGAGGCGTACCCTAAGAGTGGTGTGTGAATTGTGTGTCATTTTCAGTTATGTTTTATCTTGTCATGCATTTGGTGAGCTACGCTTTGATTTTATTTGGGCCATTCATTCTTTCATGCAATAGTTAGCAGTTAAGGGGTGCATAAATTAAAGTGCGGAAAATAAAGTCCTAAGCTATTACAAGGCGCGGGTCTATACATCGCCAAAAATTACAAAGACCCGTTTTTTTAGTAAAATGCAGAAAGTAAATAAATTTCCTAATTACTATTACAAGGCTTTGGGCAATTACATAATATTAAAAAAGAAACATAAGAATAAACGCGCGAAAAGGAATTAGAATCGAGAGTTCGAGGGCGTTGGACCCTTTAATGAAATTAAAAGTTGATTAATGATTAAATTAAGAAAAGAAATTATTTTTATGTTTTTTGGTATTTATGAAATAAAGAAAATTAATTGAAATTAGAAATTAAATAAAACCCTAGTTCTAAATTATTTTAATTGTTAAAGAAAAATATTTAAGTTTTAACCTAATTTACCCTAATTAATTAATGACATATTTATTTACAAAATAATTAAGAATTAATAATAATGGTAATAAGAAAATTATTTATTAAGCAAAAGAATAAAAATGCTAAAACCTAATTTCTACATTTTTTAGTTATTTAAGAAAAAACATTAAAATTTTAACCTAAGTTAACCTAAGTTGATTATTAAAATTTATTTACAAAAATATTAATGACTTAAATATTAAACAAAACATATTTTTTATTTTTGTGATTTCTGATTTTTTTGTGCTATGGAAATTATTTTGGGAATTAAAAGAAACAATTAAAATAATTAAAAGAAAAGAAAAAGGAGAGAAAAATAAATACAAACAATGGGGGGTCTGACCCAATTTAGGAGGTGTATTGGAAGCAGTTTTGGCCCAAGAATCCCAAGCCCTTTTGACTTTCTGGAATTGTGTATGGAATGTTTGACTAGCGTGCATGATGAACCTCCACATTTTGACCTTTGGATGAGACTTCCTGGACACTTGGCCGGCAAGCAGGCGAGGGTGCATGATAAACCATTGGATGAGTGCAACGCTGGAACGTGTTTTGACAAAAATCATTGAGATTATGGGGGACCTGGGAATCGAACCCAGGTCCCAATACCTGCAAGCCAACGCATCAACCAACCCAACCAACGCGTATGTTTGATATTAATATGGAACGTGAATAATATAATGGGAAAAGCAATACTATGCTGAACAAATCAAAAAAAGCGCCAATTATTCAAACTGGCCAACCACAGCCCAACAACTCAGCATCTCCTTCCTTGTTTCTTCGTTTTGCCTGAAAATAACAAATAGATAGCGGGGGTTTTAAACCCCCACTAAACTCAAACCTGAAAAATAGCGAATAGGGCATATGCAAACATAAAAAAGGCGCGAATAGTGGATTAGTTTTGTCTGGATGTCCTGAATCCAATGGTCTTGGTTTGAGTGGCCAATTTTTCCTTATGTGTGAAACCCCAAATCAAAGCTTCAGAAACCCTAATATCCGTTAATGGCAACTTTTGACACAAGCAATATTAATTCAATTAAAGGACACCAATAACTTCAGTAAGTTCATGTTAGTATAAATCAATCAACAAAATGCATGAATAATGCCTAGAAATCAAAACACGATAATGGATAATTTTGAGAAAAGTAAGGCTCTGTTATATCGATTCCTTGAGTATGGAAGGCTGGTTTCGATTGGAATAGTTTCCTGGCGGTGTCAGCAAGCTTTTGGAATACTTTTGCAGCCTTGAATTGTCCTCTAGCTAGGTTTTCAGTTTTGAGATTTTTGTGAAAAAGTGCAATGTGTTCTTTCTCTTCTGCACAGCTTCTTGTGTTCTAGGCATTAGGGTTCTGTTTGCATATGTATGTAGATGGAATTAGGTTAGAAAAACCAAGCCCAAAGTATTTGCCTTGATGATTTGGATATTTGATTTTCCATGATCTTTTTTCAATCTTTTTCATGCTAATTATGCCAAATCATGGAAGATTCTTTCCTTTTAGAATGTGCACGAAATCTTGAGCTCATAATGGACATATTAGCTGCATAAAAAGATTCAAAACACATGCTTTAGTATTTTTCTCATAATTAATTTTAATTAAATGAATTAATAGGATTAAAAATTCAATTAATTAATTAAAAATAAGAAAATAACTCCCTTTTAGCTTAATGGGCCGTGCATGGCCTTTGGGTAATGATTCATGGAAGAAATTGAGGCCCATTAGCAATTTTGAGGCATTTGAAGCAAAGTTGACTTTTCAAAATTCCCAAAACTTTCCCAACTTCCACAAGGCATAGCTTGCTCAATTTTTAAGCTTTGATCATGTTCTTAGACATTTTGGAAAGGTCTTGAAGTCCTCTAACCAATGCCTTTGGTCCCATGTAATTTTGATTTACCAATCTCCAGTTATGGTCTTTGACTTAAAGTGCCTTTTTGTTGACTTTTGAAAATGACATATAATGTTGAGATTGATAACCGTTTGTGAGAGCATTTCTTGGACTTGAAGTGTGAAGATGAATTGTAGGAAATGTAATTCTCTTCAAAATGAGCTTTGGATGGAATTTTTCTGATAAACCATGTGGAAGTTATGCCTTGGTCAATTTGCAGTTGACTTTTCCAACTGTCCAAAAATATAAACTTTTGCATCTGGAGACTTTTTGAGCCATGCCTTGAGAATCATGATTAAGAATTGATCAAATGATGTTTGTGGCTTCAAAATAAGATGTTGACCAAAAATTTGGACTTTTGACTGTCAAATGACCATTTTGCCCCCGCAGTTGACTGTGAAGCAATTAGGGTTTTTGACTGTGCAATTTGATGTTGTGAGCCTTGAAACTTGGCATATGGATGCTTGACAATGTTTATAGGCATGTGGGACTTGTTTGGACCCTTGGAAACTTCAATTTCTTTGCCAGAACCAAAACCCTAATTTTTGACTGTTAGGAGGCCATTGGACTGTGCAACTCTTGGTAGATTTTGAAGCATGATTTTAGCAAACCTTGAAGAATATGGGTGGGAAAATTTTGGGGTACAACACCTTCCCTTTCTATAATCTACCCCCCGTACTCAAAATCTAGAAAAAGGGAATTTTTATGTGCTTTTGTCCTTTCCAGTTGGATAAAATAAAAGTCGGTGGCGACTCTTGTTTACCGCGACATTTTGCGAACAAAAAACGTAAAACGCAAGCCAACATTCCAAAATAGTCTGGTTCTGGCAACCGTATCAAAGAACTGGCGACTCTGCTGGGGACTTAATAAGTGGGGTATACCTTAGGATTAGTTCATCATATTTGCTTCTATTGTTTGATTTGATTGCTTTATCTTTGAGGGCTTTGTATCGGGAGTTACTATAGATCCTAACCCGGATCTGAGGGACACCTTTTAGGTAAGTAGAAATAAACTGTGAGGGAATTGTACAGTGTAGACCGATATAGTTGAAGCAGTAGCTACGTTGATGTGGCACATTAGTTGGTACCGGTATCCCTTATGGAGAAACGAGGAGAATACGGGGCTGCTATATGGGTCGTTAAGCATCAACTGACCTTAGAACCTATAATTGACCAACTTGGCCATAGGAAGTAGTGAGATAGCCGGTCTCGGTGTAAAGCTGGGAACTGGTTGATACTCGATGCTACACTCATTGAGACCATACTCTCGAGATAGTTCCAACCGCAAGAATAGATTGCGTGAGCTGAAACCATGGCCGATGGAGGATGGTCAGTGATATTGAGAACCTCTAGAACCCGGTTACTATTATTAGGATAAGTTGAAACCAACTGAACTTCAAGAGGGTAATACCTAGACCCCATGCAATCCTGAAACTTAAGGGCTATTGTGTGACTTGTTTGCCTTTACCATGTCTGCAATCTGTGATACCTGTTGTGTGTTTTATCATGACATCATGCATCATAACATAGCATGCATACTTCATTAGACTAACCATTTCAAAGACCGAGGGGATTTATCTTTGTTCTGTTTTGCAGATCATGACTTCCATGTGCAGACACACCATTCGAGTCAACTTTGTACAAATACATGCTCAACTCAAATATTTGGCCTCGAGAATTTCTGATACTTCTTCATTCATTAGAAGACATGGTCAGCTCCTTAGTTTGGTTACCTCCAGGTTTGATGAGCAAATGATGGGTGTGTTATTCCAGTTCTTCGATCCAGTGCATCATTGTTTTACCTTCCCGGATTATCAGCTAGTTCCCACTTTGGAAGAGTTTTCTCATTTACTAGGTATATCCATCCTCGAGCAGATGCCCTTCACAGGTTTAGAAGATACTCCTAGGACAGAAGACATTGCTTCAGCTTTACACTTGAAAAAAAGCTGATGTAGTGTATAATTGGGAGACACGAAGCGGGGTTAAAGGTTTCTTGGCTAAGTTTTTGATGGATCAAGCTCAACTATTCTGGGACAGTTTGGACTTTCGGGCTTTTGAAGACATCTTAGCTCTCCTCATGTACGGTTTAGTTATTTTCCTGAATCCAGATTCCTTTATAGATGTGAACGCGGTTAATATCTTCCGGTCTCGCAATCATGTGCCTACCCTCTTGGGTGATATTTTGCATGTTCTCTATACACGTACGGTGCGTAGAAGAGGGACCCTCATGTGTTGCATGCCGCTGTTGGCGAGGTGGTTTATTTCGCACCTCCCCAAGTCTGTGTTGAAGAATGAGGAAGGGTTAGGATGGTCTTACAGGATAATGTCCCTTGCCCATACGGACATTCTTTGGAGTTCTAAGGATATGGAAGGTGTTGCTAGCATTGATCGATGTGGGGAATACCCTAATGTCCCATTTCTTGGAATTAGAGGGGGTATAACCTACAGTCCTTGCTTGGCTTTACGATAGTTTGGTCGTGCTCGGAGAGACGGTCCTCATGAGCTACTTCTTACAGACATTGTCTTTGACTATAAGGAGCACGTTAAAGAGTATCGCCGAAGGTTTATACGAGCCTGGGGCATGGTGAACAGGTCTGACCCTCACGAGTTAGGACCAAAGACTTCTCTCCCTATGCAACCCTACCTCCAGTGGGTCCGAGCTCGAGCTCAGAAGCTTGGAATGCCTTATGAAGCTGTGTTGCCAGTGATTTTAGAGCATACTAATGAAGAAGGGGTTCCTTATACTGTCTTTTATCCCTGCATGCCTACTGATCTGGGGGCATTGAAGAGGTCCTGGATTCAGCTAAAGGAGGAAAGGGATACTTACAGGGAGAAGTGTCACAAGCAAGAGAGGAAGATCTTGAGACTCACGAGGCAACTTGAGAATGAGAGGACGATCAATGACTACGTCAGCACGAATGGAAAGCGACCAAGGGATTTCTGATTTTTGCTTATTTATAGTTTAGATTTATTTTCAGTTTATTTCTTTTGTAACGCCTTGAAGGCATTGTCAAACATTTTTACAAGTTTAAATCTAATAAAGTTTGTTATTTCTTGGTTTTCAAATTTAAATCTCCCAACGTCTTTGAAATCATTTCATACGCATTCCATTATCATGCACCTCATTACAGGTCTCATTACAGGTTTCTCATCTTCTTCGCTGTTTATTTCAGCACAGAATGTCTTCTGAAATACCTACCGATCAAGCCATCAAGGATCTTCAAGCACAAAATGCTCAATTGCAAGAGTTGTTCTTGAACTTGGCTAAAGGACAACAGGATTTGAAGACTCTCATCCTGAAGGAGAAGAAGAAGAAGAAGAAGAAGAAGGTGGCACTGCTGAATATGGGTCACAGGTTTGGGAATAGGTTGAGACAAGAGGTTGATCTGTCTCATTCATCTAAAGGAGGAGAGAATCAAGAGGAGGAGAAGGGTCATAGTCATGTAGTCTCTGATAATGACACTAATTTTGATGAAGAACATTATCCTCCTGCTGAGGACAGGTACAAGCAACTTGAAGATCGGTTGAGTGTAATGGAGATTCAGAAGATCCCTGGGTTGGACTTCGGAGATCTAGGACTGGCATCTAGGGTGGTGATCCCTCATAAGTTTAAAGCTCCTGTCTTTACTAAGTATGATGGAGTATCTTGTCCAAAGCTTCATCTCCGCTCATACGTCAGAAAAATTCAACCCCACACTGCTGATAAAAACCTATGGGTTCATTTCTTTCAAGATAGTCTGTCAGGGACTCAGCTTGAATGGTTCTATAAATTGGAAGGAGCTAATGTCTGGGAGGATCTTGATGCTGCTTTTTACAAGAAATACTAGTATAACGTCGACCTTGCTCCCACGCGTACTCAGCTTCAGGGTATGTCTATGGGTGCAGGCGAAGGCTTTAAGGACTATGCTCAGAAGTGGAGAGATCTGGCTGGAAGAGTCCAACCCCCTCTGTCTGATAGGGAGTTGGTGGATATGTTTCTTGGGACTTTGTCTGGTCCGTTTTTCAAACCATTTGATCGGTAGTTCGTCATCATGGTTCACTGAATTAATTTTGACCGGGGAGAGGGTAGAAGCTGGTATCAGAAGTGGCAAGATACATAAAGGTGCTTCATCAAGTACAAAAAAGAAGCCTTTCAAAAAAGAAGCTAGTGCAGTTTACAGCTCGAGGAGCCAAAACCGACCTGAACGCTGCCAAGCAGTAAATGCGGTAGTAATATCAAGACCCACTATTTCCCCACAACGCAACAATCAGCAAAGAGTAGAGAGACCGCAAAGACAGTATACTCGGCTCAGTATGACCCTATCTCAAATTTTACCGCAGCTATTGAAGACCAACTTGATAACTCTGAGGGAAGCCCCGAAGAATCCCAGCACTACATCTCTGCTGTATAATCCAAACGCCCGTTGCGCCTATCACTCCGATAGCCCAGGGCATGATACAAACAACTGCTGGGCCTTGAGAAATAAGGTGCAAGATTTGATTGAAGCTAAAGAAATCGAGTTTGATGCTCCAGAAAAGCCCAACGTCATAACTTCTCCCATGCCTAAACATGATCAAGGAGTGAATGCAATTGGGGAAGATGGGGAAGAGTCAGAATTTGAAAGCTGGATTTACCCGACTACCGATGATGGATTGAACAATTGGACAGCGAAGGACTTCGTGCCCGTTTCTTTTATTACACAGTAATAGACTTTTGTTTTTGAAACTTGTAACAGACAGTTTAAAGCTTTACGGCCCGGTGCCTTGCCCGAGGCACCTCGGCTTTGTTTGTGAGGGCTCATTATGTGTCATTTTCATATATCATCAATAAAGCATTGGATGTTTTCTTGCATTACAAATTTTGCGCTTCTTGTTTTTCTTTTCTATCTTACACTTTATCAAAACAGCTATTGTCTTACACACACTCACATATCATAATGCAGATCCACATCCACTCTGGATCCCATTGATAACAACTCTGCTACTGCCAGTTATGACTTTGAAAATCCGATCAACCAAGCCGAGGACGAAGGTGAGGATGATTTTGAAGTGCCTGGGGAACTTGCTAGACTGTTACTACAGGAAGAGAGGGCCATACAGCCTCATGAAGAGCCAGTGGAATCAGTGAATTTGGGTACAAAGGAAGACAAGAAAGAGGTCAAGATAGGTGCAAATCTAGAGCCTAGCGTCAAGCAACGGTTGATACAAATTCTACGCGACTATGTTGAGATCTTTTCTTGGTCTTATGAAGATATGCCTGGGTTGGATATCGACATTGTGGTTCACCGCTTGCCAACCAAAGAAGACTGTCCTCCAGTAAAGCAGAAAGTTCGTCGCATGCGCGCGGAGATGTCTGAGAAAATCAAAGTTGAGGTCATGAAACAGTTCAATGCCTATTTTCTAGCTGTCACTTCTTACCCGCAGTGGGTTGCCAACGTGGTTCTGGTGCCGAAGAAAGATGGTAAGGTACAAATGTGTGTGGACTATAGGGATCTGAACAGGGCAAACCCCAAGGATGATTTCCCACTCCCTTACATCGACGTTCTGGTCGAAAACACCGTGCAGCATAAGATCTTCTCCTTTATGGATGGTTTTTCTGGTTACAATCAGATTAAGATGGCTCCCGAGGATATGGAGAATACAACTTTCGTTACACAGTGGGGTACCTTTTGCTACAAAGTCATGCCGTTCGGATTGAAGAATGCTGAGGCAACGTATCAGCACGCCATGGTCGCGTTGTTCCATGACATGATTCACCATGAGATCGAGGTGTACGTTGACGACATGATTTCAAGGTCCCAGACTGAGGAAGAACATCTTGACCATCTCCAGAAACTATTCGACACGTTGAAGATGTATAAGCTGAGGTTAAACCCGAACAAGTGCACCTTCGGAGTAAGGTCTGGTAAGTTGTTGGGTTTTATTGTTAGTGATAAAGGTATTCAAGTGGATCCTGCCAAGGTAAAGGCTATACAGGAAATGCCAGCTCCCCGAATGGAAAAAGAACTCAGAGGTTTTTTGGGACGTCTGAATTACATTTCCCGATTCATTTCACATCTGACTGCTACTTGTGAGCCAATCTTTAAGTTGCTGAAGAAAGATCAAGTAGTAAGATGGAATGATAAATGTTAGGACGCTTTCGAAAGGATCAAGGAATATCTACAAGATCCCCCTATTATGATGCCTCCAGTTGAAGGAAGACCTTTGATCTTATACTTGACAGTACTCGACAATTTGATGGGGTGCGTGCTGGGGCAGCATGACGAGTCTGGCCGAAAAGAGCATGCTATTTATTACCTTAGCAAAAAGTTTACCGACTGTGAGACCCGATACTCGCTGCTTGAGAAAACTTGCTGCACTTTGGCATGGGCTTCTCACCAGATGAGACAGTATATGCTGACTCACACTACTCTATTGATATCAAAGATGGATCCAATCAAGTATATCTTCGAAAAGCCTGCCTTATCCGGAAGAATAGCAAGATGGTAGATGATCTTAACTGAGTATGACATCCAATACACAACTCAAAAGGCAATCAAGGGGAGTGTGTTGGCATATCATTTGGCGCATCAGGCCGTGGATGATTACCAGTCTATGAATTTCGAGTTTTTGGATGAGAACATCATGTTAGTGAGCGACTGTGAAAAACCTGGACCGGATGAAGAACCTGAGAAAGGATCCCGATGGTCTATGTATTTTGACAGAGCTTCAAACGCGTTGGGTAATGGCATTGGCGCTGTGATCATATCTCTTGAAGGCTGTCATACTCCATTCACCACCCGATTATGTTTTAACTACACCAACAATATGGCGGAGTATGAAGCGTGTATCATGGGTCTGCGAGCTGCTATTGACCTAAGGATTAAGTTCTTAAGTGTATTAGGAGATTCCTCTCTAGTGATAAGTCAGATCAAAGGCGAGTGGGATACGGAGCACCCAAATCTTATTCCTTACAAAGAGTATGTATTGATGTTGCTCCCACACTTCAAGGAGGTAACCTTTGAACACTTCCCGAGAGAGGAGAATCAGTTAGCGGACGCGCTAGCTACTATGTCTTCTATGTTCAAGGTCAGGTGGGACAATGAAGCTCCCTAGATTACCATTGAGAGGTTGGACGAACCCGCACATTGCTGTGACATTGAGACTGAAGAAGTAGCAGATAAACCCATGTTTCATGAGGTAAAGAGGTATCTTGAGGCCCAGGAGTACCCCGAGGGTGCATCTGTTAATGATAAGAAGTTTATAAGGAGATTCGCTGCAAAGTTCTTCATCAGCGATGGTGTTCTCTACAAGTGTAACCATGATTCAACCTTACTGCGATGTGTTGATAAGAGCGAGGCAGAAAGGATTATGGCAGAGTTACATGAAGGTACTTTCGGGACTCATTCCAATGGACATACCATGGTGAAGAAGATCCTACGGGCAGGATATTACTGGTCAACTATGGAAGCCGATTGTTATCAACACTCTCTGACCTGTCACCCGTGCCAAGTCTATGCTGATAAGATGCATGTACCTCCGGTTCCTCTGAACATTTTGACGGCACATTGGCCCTTTGCAATGTGGGGTATCGATATGATTGGCGAGATCAGACCTACTGCATCTAATAGACATCGTTTCATCCTGGTAACGATTGAATACTTTACGAAGTGGGTTGAGGCAGCTTCCTTTGCTACAGTGATCAAGAATGTGGTGGCCCGGTTCATTCGGCACAATTTGATCTGTCGATATGGTGTACCAAAGAGGATCATTACGGACAATGGTACAAATCTCAACAATACGATGATCACCGAGCTCTGCAAACAGTTCAAGATACAACATCATAACTCTTCTTCTTACCGGCCGAAGATGAATGGGGCTGTTGAAGCGGCTAATAAGAACATCAAGAAGATTATGCAGAAGATGACGGTGACATACAAAGACTGGAACGAGATGTTACCATTTGCTCTTCATGGGTACTGAACTTCAGCGCGGACTTCAACAGGGGCAACACCCTACCCTTTGGTGTATGGAATGGAAGCAGTCTTACCCATTGAGGTCCAGATACCCTCCCTTCAGATTATGAAGGATGCAGGTTTGAGCGAGGACAATTAGATCCAGACCCGGCTTGATCAGCTGAACTTAATCGATGAAAAGAGACTTACTGCTATTTGTCATGGTCAGACGTATCAAAGGCGAATGATCAAGGCATTTAACAAGAAAGTTAGACGACAAGAGTATCAAGTTGGGGATCTGGTGATCAAACGCATCATACTACCGCAAGGTAATCCTAGGGGAAAATGGACCCCTACGTATGAAGGGCCATTTGTGGTTAAGAAAATTTTCTCAGGAGGAGCTATGATTCTAACCACCATGGATGGTGACGACCTTCCTCACCTCATCAATGCAGACATAGTGAAATAATACTACGCATGAACCAAGACCCGCTAGGTTGAACGACCTAGAAAAAAATAAGGGCTTCCCGACGAACCAAAAGGGTTCGGGCAAAAGTAAGGGATGAAAATGAAAAAATATGTACACCCGGTAAGTCGAAAACCTGAAAAGGTGGCTTGGGCAAAAAAGGGTATCCCGGTGGACTGAAAACCCGAAGGGGAGGTCTAGGCAAAAATTAGGGATTGAAGCGTAACACTATGTCTCGTTGGATCACCTTGCAACCAGACTTCAGTATCGACTATCAAGCTCGGACGACACTAATCAATCTGATCTACCTTCAACCAAGTAGAAAAGTGATGAGACGCTCGAAGATATAAAGGCAATAGCAGAGTTGGAACCCAGTGGGACTGTTCACATAACTGTTTTTCTTTGTTTTACACAAACTGTATCAATTCTATCATTCAGCGGCGTTCCCTTACTAGGACGTCAGCCTCCTGTACAAAAATGCCTATTTACAGGCCAACTTCAAAATCAATACAATTAATTTTCACAAAGAAATTTCAAATTGTTTTTCCTTTTCTGTTTTGTTTTGCAAAAACGTCTATGGTTCATTTTTAATATATGCATTTGACAATAATTGCTGCTCATAAATATTTACATGCGAAACAAAAGATTATTACTCGTAATATCAGTAACAGGGGCAAACAAGAAATGTCCAAGCCTTACAGTTGCTCTGTCCACCAGGTATAGGGATAGACCTAGCTGGAGAATACGATTAATGGTACATTCACTCCCCGCAGAGCAAAAGGTATCTAAAAACAATGATTCTCCCCAAGCAGAGTTTGTCTGTCACCAGCACTAGAAGATTATCCCCAGTGGAGTTTATTTCTTCCACAAGCAAAAACTCAATCCCCAATAGGTTTCATTATCACCAGCAATGGTAATTCATCACCGGCCGAGGGTGTTCCTCCAAATCAACAAATCCTCTAGCAGAGCATCTCTTCCCCATAAAATCATTTTCTCATCAGTTTATTCTCCAGCAGAATTATTCTCACAATCATCTTCGGTCGTTATTCCCAGCGAGAACGAAGAATTTAGCTCTTTTCTCCAGCAGCAATCTGGGATTTATTTTCCCCAGCTAGAGAACATCATAAAAGCATTCCATGTCCATACATCATGAGATATGCATAAGCGTCATACCACACAGTCTCATTTATTTTGAGAACATCATTGCTTGATACATGTCATGCATTACATACGACTAATCCTTTACCTTTCAGGAAAGTACAATCAAATTCTCACCAAGTTCAAGCTATGAATCTCGGATCCAACCAGATAGTATCTTGAATTCTACATCATATTGTGAAGCCCAGAGAACGACCGGATAACAGTATCAAACACCACGAAGCCTGGATTCGACCAAATAATGGTTTATCTCTAAGCTATGAGGCCCATATTCGACCGGATAATAGTTTAATCCCCAGCAAGCCGTGAATCCCGGATTACGACCGGATAACAGCTCAGCCAGTTACTGTGAAGCCTGGATTATGACCAGATAGCAGTGCAAGACACCATGAAGCCTGGATTCGACCAGATAGTGGTATATCATAAACACAAACTATGAAGCCCAGATTACGACCGGATAACAGCTCAGCAAGTTATTGTGAAGCCTGGATTACGACCAGATAGCAATACAAGTTACTGTGAAGCCTGGATTACAACCAGATAGCAGCCAAAGATACTACGAAGCCTGGATTACGACCAGATAGTGGTATATCTTTAACACAAGTTATGAAGCCCGGATTCGATTGGATAGTATCTTGATTTCTCCGAACACCATGAAGCCTGGATTCGACCAGATAGTGGTATGAGACATCATGAAGCCTGGATTACGACCAGATAGCGGTAAAAAACACTAAAGCCTGGATTACGACCAGATAATAGTGAGGGACATTGTGAAGCTTGGATTTCGACCAAATAGCAGTCTACCCGGCCGATTACTATGAAGCCCAGAAATCGACCGGATATTAGTAGGCCCAAATGTCAAATGGAAGCCCGGATGCGACCGGATAACCACTTGATTTCTTCTGAAGCCTGGATTACGACCAGATAAGAAGTAAGGTATTGTGAAGCATGGATTAGAACCAGATAGTAGTACAGGACACCATGAAGCCTGGATTCGACCAGATAGTGGTATAAAGCGTCGGGAAGCCTGGATTATGACTAGATAACGATAAACAGACTGAAGCCTGGATTACGACCAGATAACAGTACAAGACACTGCGAAGCTTGAGTTTCGACCAAATAGCAGTTTACCTGGACAATTACTAAGAAGCCCAGAGTCGACCGGATATTAGTGTGCCCTAAATTCAAGTTGAAGCCCAGATGCAATCGGATAACAACTTAATTCCTTCTGAAGACTGGATTACGACCGGATAAGAATTGAGAAATTGTGAAGCCTGGATCACGACCGGATAGCAAGATTAATCTCATCTCCCTAGTAAGTCACTGTAAAGCCTGGATTACGACCAGATAGCAGTCGATCTTATCACCATAAAGCTTGGATCACGACCAAATAGTAGTTCATTTTTATCTCCTCGACTAAGAGACGATTCCCCAGTAGAATAACGGACGACCGGAGCTCCTAAAATTCTATTTCTCTCAAGACAGAGACCAACACTCCCCCAGCATAGTCTTCCTCAACAACAGGTATACAGACTCTCGCTAAGGAATCTCTTATGCGATTGACGCTCCTTCGGATGACATTTTTAAGCCCATTTTCCGTCATCAATTTCCAAATGGAATCTGTAAGCCCATTCCTGACATCACAAGAGAAATACCACTTCATGCAGTGCAAATTTCTGGGCACTCTGGTGTTCAATCATCTTCCACCCTCGGATCACGAAAGGCAGAAAAGCCAATCTACATCCTCAGGTTTAAGAAGGTTGAACAGGGGCATCTGTTGTACCCCAAAATTTTCCCTCCCATATTTCCCAAAACATTTCAAGAAAGATCCTCAAGCTGCTCAAGGAAGTCCAAGGGTTGACTAGACAAGCTCTCTCCTAAGGCAGTCTACCTCAAATTAGAGTTTCATGTTGCATCAAGATACTTGAGTCCAAGGGATCCCAAATGCTCACCATTGTCCTAATATGTTCTCAAGATCATCCATACCAAGTTTCAAGCCTTGCAGAGTAAATTTGCTCAGTCAATTGCTCAAAAGCCTGAAAATCGACTATGCTAGGGCAAAAGTCAACTGTGGTCCCCATACAGTCAAACTTCAAGATTTTTGGTCAACATTCTAATTTTGAAGCATTATTCATCATTTTATCAAGGGTTGATCATGATTCATCAAGGATTACTCACAATTCATCAAGAACCAAAAGTTGCTAAATTAGGGTTTTGTAGGAAAAGTCAACTCAACTTTGACCAAGCATAACTTTCTCATACTTTATGGGAAATGACCCATCAAAAGCTCATATTGGATAGGATGCAATTCCCTACAATCCATATTCATCTCCCAAGTTCAAAATATGCACCCACAAGAAGTTATGAATTTGGATATTATAGGTCATTTTGAAAAGTCAACAAAAACACCTTTTTTGTCAAAGCTTCATACATGAACATGGAAGACTCACTTGAGATGAGACCAAAAGGGTTGCTTAAATGACATCTCAAGCTTTCTAAAAAGTACCAGAACACCTTCAAAGAGTCAAAATTGAAGAAGTTATGCATTGGTGAAGTTGACCTTGTTTGCAAAATTGCCAAAAGTCAAAAGTGCCTCAAATTGCAATTTTTGCTAAATGGGCCCAATCGTTTGCACTTGTTTTGAGTTGGTAGCATGGTCCATGAGCCCTAGCTCTTTCCATTTGTCTTTATCTTATTTTTTCTATTTATTTTGATTTTTATTTGAATTAAATCAATTTAAGTCAAAACAAATCATGAAAAAATCCAAATCATTGAAACCTCAAGATCTTGTGCATGTTTCAGGTTCCATTTACAGCTAGCAAGTAAATCAAATCGTGCAAGGCCTTTGTGTGCATGAAAATATTGGTTTTGGTCTCTTTTTAGAAAGATTTTCAAGTGAATCAAATCAAGATCAAAAGCCATAATAGATAAAGATTGAGAACACTTTTGCAACCTTAATTCCATCAGTGGTATATAGTGAACATTTGCAGACCTAAAACACAAGGCTTTAGAGGCATGAAAAGGCAGAACAAACATGGAAAAATCACAAAAAAGTGTTGACTTGATTTCACACTTCCAGGCGATTACAAGGCTCCCTGACCATCTCATTCACTTCTTGGGATTCCAAGAAAGCTATAACAATCAAGAACGAGGATTTTCCTGCGCTAAAACCCAATGTAAGTAGTTCACGACTTTGGCTTGTTCTTGAAATCGAATTACATGATTTTGGCACTTATAACATGAAATACTAACATATTCTTGTTCCTTGAAGCATTTGTAAGCTATCTATAATATTTAATTGCATTATTGTTAGCTGTACAGGAATCCACCATTGTTAGGGTTCCTTGTTGTGTTTTGGGTTTTTTTTATACAGGTAAAATTGGCCCTCAATAAGAGCACCTTCGTGCTTAGCAGGCCAAGACGAATCAATCCACAGCCTTAGAATTCATTGAATATACCTGTATATGATTTTTCAATGTGTAAGGTTTATAGTGATGGAAGTTTGTCCGTAGGTAAAAGTCTATGACTTTTACCAACGAAACGAGGAGGAAGATGACTGGCGTGGCACATTCCCATTCGTCTGTTTAAAATATCGCACGCAGGAAGTTAACAAAGTTGTTTCTTTTTTATATTATTTGTTTGTTTCTTTAAATACAACAGAAGCGCGTGGCTCCGTTGGTAGTGGAGTAGTTGGAAAAGGCTTTGGGGCCTAGGTTCGAATCCCAGGTCCCCCCATTATTTCATATTATTTTCTTTCAGATGATCAAGCGCGCGTACAGATATGATTCCCACCATGTGCCCTCAGAATCCAACCAACCAGGTGTCCAAGAAGCCATATCTGATGGCCATCACGTGATGAACCATCATACAGCCCAGTCAACGCATAACACTGGAACGGGCAAGTCAACATGGATCAATTTATTTTGGGCCCAAGACTTGTCATCAGCACCCTCCAAATTGCTATTTCAAGCCCATTTTCCTTTTCCTTTTCTTTTTATTTTCTTAATTAATTTATTTAATTACTTTTATTAACACCAAATTAATTTTTCTTTTTATCAAAAAAACCATAAAATTAATTTTCATCCAATTAGATTTAGAATATATTTTTTATACAAAAATTAATTTAATGAGATCATTTAATTTTAGGGTAACTTTAATTATTTTGTAAATAAATTTAAAACAAGTTAGAAATTAGGGTTTTGTTTAATTTAAATTTTATTTTTTTTTTTCTTAAAAAATAACCAAAAATACAAAAAATATGCCATGTAAATTATTTTCTTTAATTTAATTTAATTACTAATTAGGTTCATATTTAATTCAAACCTTATTTTTCTTAAAAAAATAATCAAAAACCAATCAAAAAGAATTTTTCTTTCAATTAGGTTAGACGGGGTCAAAACCCTAATTTCCTATCGTTCTTAATTCATCGCGCGCGCTTTATTATTTATTTTTACCATATTGATGTAATTGCTCACAAGATGTAATAGATTAATTAGGATGCTTTATCGTTCATTTATCGTTTTTTTACGGGTTGTTTTCGGCTATGTAAATTAATACCCGAAGCCTTGTAATAACGTAGCTTTACTTTCCGCACCTCAATTTCCGCAAAATATTAAACTGTTAGATGTATGATATTAGGGTTGCATGACAAGAATGTATGATTAACTTTAAATCGGTTAGCAAACCCTAAATGTGCAAATATAATAATCTAAAATTGAATCACTCGAACATGCGCACTCCTAGGGTATACTCTCACTTCGGTTGCCATTGGTAAACGATCATTAAGTATAGGGTGTTTTAGTCGTCGCTCTCTTGTCTAAACAAAGAACAAAGTCCCATTCGGAAAGTTGCCTCGGATACGTTGCCTCGAATAATGATCTTAAGACATTAGGGTTATTACTAAGACATCCTAACATTGCTTTAGTGATCGTACGTCCCTTTCGAATTGACCCTTAAAACTTCAACGACGATGCTACCTACTCACTAATAGTGGGATAGCACTGTCTAAAGGAAACAAGAATAGAAACATTCTTTTTTTGGAGTAGGTAGATTAGTTCTTAAGTACTTTCTCAAACAAACAAACTTTTCCACACTTACACTCTTTTCAAACAAAGTTTTCAAAAACACTTCGTAACACTATTGAAGACAAAAGCAAGGGTTAAATCGAAGTCAAACAAAAACTTTTTCAAATCAAACACACACAAGCAATTTTGAAAATAATGAGCAAGTACCTAAGAGCCCGTAGAAAACTACGGATAGAAAGGGTTCTAATACCTTCCCTTTCTATAATCTACCCCCCCGTACTCAAAATCTCGAAAAAGGGAATTTTTCTGTGCTTTTGTCCTTTCCAGTTGGATAAAATAAAAGTCGGTGGCGACTCTTACTTACTGCGACATTTTGCAAACAAAAAACGCAAAATGCAAACCAGCATTCCAAAACAGTCTGGTTCTGGCCACCGTATCACAAACATATACAAATATTATTCAAGAAAATTATTACCTTTCTTCAACAATAAAGTTGAATTCCATCATATTCCCAGAGATGAGAATCAAATGGCAGATGCTTTAGCCAATTTCACTTTAATATATCAAGTGAACGCTTGGAATGATGTACCTCAGATTACAATTCGACATCTTTAAAGAACAAATCATGTGTTTGCTATAGAGGGGGCGTCATACGAAAAATCTTGGTATTATGATATCAAGTACTTTCTCCAGACTCAAGAATACCCGCTTGGTGCGTCGAAAAAAAATAGAAAGACATTGAGAAGGTTAGCACGTAGATTTTTCCTCAATGAAGATGTGTTGTATAAGAGAAATTATGACATGGTCTTGCTCAAATGTGTGGATAGACACAAAGTAGACATGTTAATGCATGATATCCATGAAGGTTCCTTTATTACCCATGCCAATGAACATTCCATGGAAAAGAAGATGCTTAGGGAAGGTTGAAACAACCAGCTGAACAGATCATCGGATATAAAATCAATGAAGTCGCCACCGAACATCTTTTATCCTGCATAAAGGGAAAGGTAAACATCGAGAATACCTAAAGAGGGTGAAATCACGGTCTTTCAATCGAGAGATCGGGTAAGAGAGTCGGTTACACGGGGGAAGGTATTAGCACCCCATACGCTCGTAGTACTCTATGGTATCCACTCTTGTTGTTATAATCTAAGGGTGTGTAAAATTTATATCTAATATTAAGAGCCAAAGAGGAAGATGTAAGGAGGGAATGCATGCAAATGAAAAGAGAAAATAATGTAGGGAAAATAAAGTTGTGCTCGTTCAGGCCCTACCCCAATGCCTATGTATCCTTTTTAAGGAATCAGAGCACCCGTAGTTTGGCTCAAATATTTTGGTTGGTTTGTGATTTTTAATTAAAAAGACAAAAAGCGATAATCAAGATGGCAAAACATCAACAAAGATAACAAAACATCAACAATAATGACAAAACGGCAGCAACGATGATAAAACATAAAAAAAAAGGACGACAGGATATCACAAGGCAACACAAACTCAGATAAGATGATAAAATATCAGCATGATAGCTAAATATCGGATGAGATGATAAAACATCACACCTAACAATGATATCAAAATTCAAAGTAGGATAACAAACACGTGCGATGTCGAAGCATCGGAAAAAAGATAACAAAATATCAGGGTGAAAATGGCACAAGTTTTTAATTAGATGAATAAAATATCAAACCTATCAATGATATTGAAGATCAAAGTAGGATAGCAAACATGCGCGATGGTGAAACATCGGAAAAAAGATAGTAAAATATTATGGTAAGATGACAACACATCAAAACTTAGATGATAAAACATCACACGTAACAATGATATTGAGAATCAAAGTAGGATAACAAACATACATGATGGCAAAAACATCAACACAAAGATAGCAAAATATCATGGTAAGATGACAAAACATCAATTTGATAAGGTTTAAAACAAAGCCACAAGGCACACAAACAATTAAGATTAGTTTGTATTTTTTACCATGAAGAAGGATTTATGTTAATTAGAGAAGTTTTATAATTTACCGAAAGAAAGAAGGTTTTGTTTTAAGATGCAATATGAAAAGAAAATAAAACGACTAAGGGAGACTATCCTAATCTCTATCCCTAGTGTAATCATACAATGATGGCCATATGGTTGAGTTTTGAAAGGAGAGTAACTACCTAAGTGATTATACATGGACTCCTACCTTAATGTCTAGCTCAACAACTAGCCTAAACGAGTGATCCTAATGGAACATGGAAAATAAAATGTCATATATCCTGTTAAAAAGACCAAGCAAACAGATAATAAACATCCAGGGCAATCAAAAGCTCGAGCATCACTCAAAAATCAAACACCTACAGGGCACAGGCCAAGTAGTAAAAAAGGAGGTCATGCCATAGACAAGCAAACAAGCATCAGACCGGGGGTTAGGCCACAACCAAGGGGAGTGAATCACCCGAGTCAACCAAGCCATAAGATTATGGGAATATAAGGGGTCCTTAACCACGATATCAATTACCAGGGCAAGAAATATCTGGGGGAAAAGACATAGTGTGTGCATACACTAAGCATCAGTGTTGGTCAACTTGAGCAAAAGAAAACATAGGGATCCGATTGCAAGAACCCTTTTCACTTTCCTTTGAAGGCTTAAATTAATTCAGATCTTGAGCACGTGTTCAGAACATCTACTTGTAGAAAGTGAGCAAAGGAACAACACAGACTAGAATGTGCGGGGGTTGATTATGAACCCTCTCCGCTTGCCTCCTTTTGAGGGATTATCATCTGTAACATAATATGGGCACAATTATTAAACAAACAAAAACATGGCCTCCTAGTGAGGACTTCCAGAATTTCCTGCCAAGTGGCATAGACTCCCAACCCTAAGTAAGCAGTAAAATGCGGGTAAAAAGTAAATTGGATAAGAAAGTACCAAACAGATATAATATGCAAAGAAGCAACTAAATAATAACGAAACCCATAGATCTTTGAACTAGCTAGCATCAACAAAGAAACAAGTCAGAAGTTTTGTCGTCAAGCATAAGCATCAAAGCCTCAATGTGAAAATAAATCATGAATGGTGTGTAGCGGACACGACCATACAAATACTCTACAAGATAATACAAATAGATAAGGCGCACAATAGTGCAAATATATATGCATCCCATAGATATGGGAAACACGATAGATTTCCTTAAAAGCATAATTGTGTCCCATAAATAAAGTGGAACACAAAGTAAAGAAATCCCATGAAGTATCTTGCATAGCTCAATAAAATGATTAGTATTAACAAGGTAAGGTAAAATGTGAACACAAACATGTCATACATTTATCATTTATCCTGGCTAAGAAAACATTTGGTTAGTCATTTTAAAGTGTAATATAAACTCCATAGAAAATGAACTAGCATCCGGTAAAACTATGCAGTGTAGCGCGCCTAGGTAAATGGCGAAAAGGTCAAAGCAAGACAAGTTAAGGGATGATGAGATCAGAAGTAAACACAAAAGGTTAAAGTTCCCTAAGAAACTATGGAAGCCCTAACATAAACCTACTAAAATAATTTTAGGTACAATCATAAAACTAAACCCACAATCCAACCTAAACTAACTCTAAGAGGAAATGAGGTAGGAGGAAAGGGTAAGTGAAGGATGAACATGGTTAGGAGAGTATCTTATCATACAAGTCAGTAGCAAACCAATATCTAAAGATCACATTCAAATATTATAAGTCACACAAGAAAAGTCACACATACATCATACAAAAGTGGAGTGTTGAAAAGAAATAAAGAAACAAGTTTACATTGAACAAGCATGGTGTTGTACCCCAAAATTTTCCCTCCCATATTCTTCAAGGTTTGTCAAGAATCATCTTCAAATTGCTCAAGATTGCTCAAAGATTGTACAGTCAAACCACCTCTTAAGCCAGTTGAAATTAGGGTTTTGGTTCTTTCAAAGAACTTGAGGTTTTCAATTGTTCAATCAAGTCTCATAGGTCTATATACATTCTCAAGCACCTACATACCAAGTTTCAAGATTCACAATGCCAATTTGCACAGTCAAAAGCTCCATTTGATCCATAGTCGACTGTAGGGGCAAAACGGTCATTTTGCAGTCAAAAGTCAACATTTTTGGTCAACATCTTATTTTGAGTCCATAATCATCATTTGATCAAGTCTTGATCATGATTCCACAAGAATGGCTCAAAAATCATCAAGATGCAAAAAGTTACTATTTTTGGACAGCAAAAAAGTCAATTGTATCTTGACCAGGGCATAACTTTTTCATGGTTTGTCAGATAAATCCCATCCAATTATCATTTTGAAGGGGATGACATTTCCTACAATTCATCTTCACATTCCAAATCCAAGAGATTCTCTCATAAAAAATTATCAATTTCTACATTATAGGTCAATTTCAAAAGTCAACAAAAATGCACTTTAAGTCAAAGGCCATAATTTGAGATTGGTAAATCCAAATGACATGGGACCAAAAGCATTGGTTAGAGGACTTCAAGTCCTTTCCAAAATGTCAAATAACATTTTAATATGATCAAAATTGAGCAAGATATGCATTGGAGAAGTTGGGAAATTTTTGTGAATTTGCAAAAGTCAACTTTGCTCAAACACCTTATTTTTGCTAATGGGCCTCAAATCTCTTCTTGAAACTTCATCCATGGCCTATGCACGACCCATCAAGCTTAATTGAATTTATTTTCTTATTTTTATTAATTAATTGGATTTTTAATCAATATTAATTCATTTAATTAATTTAAATTGTAGGAAATACAAAGATATGGTTTTTCAATCTTTTTGTGAAGCAAATATGGTCAAGATATGCTGGCAATTTCGTGCACCAAGTCAAAGATGCAATATCTCCAAAATTGGCAACTTTTTCCAATCATGAAAATGCAAAAAGATTTGATTTTCAATCAAATATTCAATCATCAATTCCATGGATTTTTGTGCAAGATTGTGACCTAATTTCATTCCACTATATATGTACAAGCTAACCCTAATGCCATACACGTGAGAGAAGCTGCAGAAAAGCCATAGCATATTGAAAAATTTCAAGAAAAACTCAAAACTGATTTCTATATTCCAGGGCGATTCAAAGCTTTTTATTGATTCTAACACATTGCAGGAGGTCCCAGGGATAATTTGCAATTGAATTCACGTGCTAAAACTCAAAGAATCATCCATTATAGAACCACGGTTTGCGTTTTTTTTCTCAAAATCATATTATTGAATTCATGCATAATTAACATGTTTTATTGATTGTGTTGCATTGCCAGAGGTCATACCAAGCTCATGGAACCATTTAATTGAATTATAATGCATTGAATCACAAAATGCCATGGACGATTTCTAGGGTTCATAAGTTTTGGAATTGGGGCTTTGCAATCCAGGCAAAATTAGAACTCCTAAGGCATATGGTTGAAATCGTGAGAATCAGACGAACATAAACCAACCCTCACGAAACATTTATATCAACCACAGGGCTAGTCGTTATTTTTCGTCGCTGTAGTTTGTGGAGTTAAAAACCCCCGCTATCTAATGTTTATTTTTTGCAGAACAGCGAAGAAGATGATGAGGTGTTAACCTCTGAGTGGTTAATTCAAATAAGCGCGCGTTTTTATGTTGTTTACAGCTTAGTGATTTATTTCCCAATATATTATTTGTCTCTTATGCTAATAACGACTAAAGCGTGATGGTGGAGTGGTTGGCCAAGCATCCAATAGGCGTTGGGACCTGGGTTCGAATCCCAGGTCCCCCAAAACATTTATTTCATTTTATTTCACATAATTACATGCAGGATTCATGATGTTGTCCACCATATGCCTCAATCATCCATGCGCCAAGTGGCTTGCAAAGCAAATCTGAAGGCCAGGATGGAGTGATCACCATACTCCCAGTCAACCATGCGCATGGAGGATCTCAAAAGTCAAACAGGCTTGTGTGCAAATGGGCTTGAAAATTCCAAACGTACCTCCTAATTGGGCCAGCACCCCCCCTGGTTCATTCATTCTTTTTTTCTTTTCTTTTATAATTTCCATTTAATTATTTTACTATTAATAATAATAATAATAATTATTATTATTTAAATAACTCAATTAATTATTTTTATAATAAAATCAGAAAACTAAAACATTTTTATTATTAATTTCACCTTTAATTTATTATTTTTGTAAATAAATTCTAATGTAATTAATTTAGTTAATTAGGTTAATTTTGACTTTTTTCACAATAAATAAAATTAACATAGAATTAGGGTTTTGACAATTTTAATCATCTTTTTATTTTATTTTATTTTCATTAAAAACATAAAAAACTAAAAAATACTTTTTTCCTTTTAATTAATTAATTAATTAGTTTTAGGTTTAATTTAATTAAATACCAAATAACAAAAAAACTTATTTCTTTCTCAAAAAGGGGTCAAAACCCTAAGGACCTCTCGGATTCAATTTTTTCGCGCATATTATTTTTTTTATTCCATATTTATGTAATTGTTCTGAGGATGTAATAGCGTTAATTAGGACCTTTTTATCGCTTTTCTTTATTTTCTCGCATTTACTTTTCAAGGGTTGTTTTTGGCGATGTAAATACCCGACGCCTTGTAATAGTTTAGTTTTACTTTCCGCAAACTATTAACTATTAGATGTATGTTAACTAGGCTATGCATGACAAGACTTATCTGAAAATTAAAATCAAAACGTAGCTCACCATAACATGTGCAAAGATAACTTAATTGAATCCTGACACACTCGCACATGCCACTCCTAGGGTACGCCTCACTTGGTTGCCTCAACGTGGTCATTGAGTATAGGGTGTTTTAGAGGTCGCCCTCATGTCTAAAGATCCAGTTGCCTCGAAACGGTTGCCTCGGATAAAACGATCTAAGACATTAGGGTTACCGCTAAGGCGTCCTACTATTTCTTTGGTGACCACATGTCCCTATAATCGAATTGACCCGAAACTCCAACGACGGTGCTACCTACTTCTCAATAGTGGGATAGTACTGTCTAAAGGACATTTACACAACTTAATTTCTTTTGAGTAGGTAGAGGTTCTCAGGTAGTTGCTCTTTCAAAACAAAAACAACTTTTCGCACCTACACTTTTCTGACAAAAGTTTTCAAACAACACTTCATACACTCTTGAGGACAGATACAAGAGTTAAATCGAGGTTTTCAAACAAACTTTTTCAAAACCCACAAACACAAGAAAAGCAAACATTTTTGAAAACATAGTGAGCAAGTACCTAAGAGCCTGTGGATAACCACGAATAGAAAGGGTGCTAACACCTTCCCTTTCTATAATCTACCTCCCGAACCGAGAAACATCTCGAAAAGGAATTTTGTTGTGCTTTTGTCCTTTACTTGTTGGAGAACATAAAAGACGGTGGCGACTCTTGCTTACCGCGACATTTCGCGAACCAGCATTTCAAAACAGTCAGTTTTATTTCCACCGATCACAGAACTGGCGACTCTGCTGGGGAATATCTTAATAAGTGAGGTGTACCTTAGGATTAGATCATTCTATGTTTTCAATTGTATGCCTTGTATGCTTTAATTTTGTGGGTTTGCTTCGGAGTTTTATAGATCCTAACCCGGATCTGGGGAATACCCTTTAGGTAAGTAGCAATAAACTATGAGGGACATGTCCGGCGTAGACCGACACGGGTGAAGCAGTAGCTACGTTGGTGTGACACCTTGGTCTGTACCGATATCCCTTGTGTTGGAACGAGGAGAATATGGGTCTTCTGAGGAGTCATTAAGCACCGACTGACCTTAGAACCTTAAATTGACTAACTTGGCCATAGAACAGTAGCAGTATGCTACACTCATTGAGGCTAAACTCTCGTGATTGTTCCGACCGCAAGAAAAGGTTGCGAAGCTGGAGTTATGACCGATTGAGGGTAGTCAGTGATATTGAGATCCTCTAGAACCCGGTTACTATTTCTAGGACAGGTCTTAACCAACTGAAACTGAAAGAGGGTAGTACCTAAACTTCATGCTGGCCTGAACTCTAAGGGCTGTCCTGTGTGACTTGTGTGCCTTACCATGTTTGCCTTTTGTGAATATTTGTGGTGTGCCTTTATTATAACATCATGACATCATAACATTGCATACATCCTGCATAAGGACTAACCCATTTCAAGGATCTCAAGGGTTTGTGATGCAGGTCATGATGAACCAAATGTCTAGCAAGGGGCAAAGGGGATTTATTTTCCTCTAGCCAAGGTTGTTTGGAGATCAAAACATGATAACGGGAGTCAAGGGCTATGACCCACTCGATATGGTGAGCTTTGACTCTTGAAGAAGGACTCTCAGGAACATGAAGTTCCTTCAATCAAGCCACTGAATTCAAACTCTAACAAGTTTCCTTATTTACCCCGCGAGATCCTTGAAAACATTGCATACATCATACATATCATTGCATAACAGGTCATCCGATACAGGTCTCTCACGTTCTCGCTGTTTATTTCAGCAATGGCTATCCAACAAGATCTTCATACTCAAGAGACTCAGTTCAGGGAAATCTTCCTAAGCCTATTCAAGGGGCAGGAAGAGTTGAGAACACTCCTCATGGGGAATTTGGTCAAGAAGAGTCCTGAAGACAGTAAGGACGAACGACTGAAACATCTGCAAGCTGAGGTAGATGCAATGAGAACCCAGATGCTGGGGCAGACGACTCTTATCCAAGGCTTAGCTCGGGAGCAAGAAGAGTTGAGAACCATGATCAACCAGCTTCATCAAGACAGATACAACAGTATGAAGCAAATAGTCAAGACGGAGGATAAAGTCATTAATCAACTTCTGAGAAGTCAAAGGTTTGGTTTGATGAATAATAGACCTCTCCAAGTTGCTACTACCTCACAGGTTCAACAAAGACCTTGCTAAGGACAATGGTATGATCAGAGTAAGCCAAACATGCCCAGGAGGAAATTTACCAAGCTCAACATGTCACTGACTCAAGTGCTACAGCAAATGTTGAAGGCAGGGCTGATTACGTTAAGAGGTCCTCTCCGGAATCCAAACACTTCCGCTCCTACCTATCATCCCAATGAAAGGTGCGCATACCACTCTGACAATCCGGGACATGACACAAACAACTGTTGGGCCTTGAAGAATAAGGTTCAAGACCTGATTGATGCCAAAGAAATCCAGTTTGACCCTTCAGGGACTCCAAACATAATCACTGATCCTATGCCAAATCATTGAAGGCTTTTGTTTTATTTGAATTTTCAAGTTGTATTTTTCTTTGCTTATTCAAACAATTATTATCATGCCAAACTCTTTTATTTCATTAATGCATCGCATATGTCTGTTTTGAATCAATCCATTCGTATTCACTATATTTCAAATTGCTTTCATTTTTTGTGATGTTCAACTCTCGATTAAGAAATTCTAAGCCTTTTGAGGGAGGATGACGAAAACGATACCACGATCTTTACAGTATGCTTTTGAACAGACCCCACTGATGAGGTACAGGCATTGTTTCAAATCCTAAACAGTGGAGTTATAAGGAAGATAATCCCTAGTCAACCCCTTTGAGCCAAAGAAGTTGGAGTTTTTCTTTTCACAAATTAAAACCCTTAATCATAACCTGGGGCAGGGTAGTTCTCTCAGTTAATCCAGGTGCCCAATGAAGGGCATCACTCAGTGATCCAGGTGCACAAAATGGCATCAAAGAAGTCCTTCCGAAACAAGAGACGGTGATGGTTCTGTATAATCGTAAGGACATGCAGTCATTATCTCTCAAAATAAAAGCCCAATAAGTCAAAACCTATGAAGGAGACTTACACAAAAAATGGGGCATCCCGCTGACTGTAATCACAAAAGAAACAGTTTAGGCAAAAAGATAGGGATAATAAAATCGAAAAGAAAGAGGTCCTACAAACCCTCAACAAAAAAGAAATGACTGCCTATTCAAAATAAACTGTCAATATCCGAACCATCACCGGAATATCAGAGCAAAGACTCAAACAAAGTCTAATGCACGATTAGCTGAGATTAGGATCGAAGAACATCACGAAGAGCGGGTGGGTACAAATAAAGTTTGAGCCTTTATCCTTTGTTTCTTAAACCGTGAACTGGACCACGTTATAACCCTTAAAAGTCCTAGCTGAAGCGTGGGTTAGTTCGAAAGCATACTGTTACCAAAGGTATCCTTACTCCTGTAGGGCTTGCTGTAAAATCTTGAGTTGACATCACATTTTACAAAAAATTCACCTGTTTTATTGAAAACTGCATTTTCAAAAAACTTCAAGACAGACATAAGCTTTGCATTCTTAAAATAATATTGTTCGCATATGACTATTTGTTCAAACAACAGAGAAATTCGCACGACGAATATCTAGTGAAAAAAAAACCTTCTCAACAAAAAGGATCACATCAAATGAAAAAACACTTCCAATCCAGGGGCACGACATGAGCATTGTCCATCATCTGGGGAAGTCAAGTCAAGATTCAAGATTCAAGGAATCTCTCGAAATGCCAAATAGCCAGGGGCAATCTCCGTCTGAATCACTTGGGGCATTGGACATGAATTCCAGCAACGAATCTTGCATAAGATCTTCTGGTAGTATGGCAACACAACACTACCACCAGTGGCACCTCCCTACATCCTGAGAGCATGGGCATAGTCGAAAAAATACCGCGCATGAACAAAGACCCGCTAGGTTGACTGGCCTAGGCAAAAATAAGGGCTTCCCGGCGAACCAAAAGGGTTCGGGCAAAAATAAGGGATGAAAATGAAAAATTTGTACACCCGGCAAGTCGAAAACCTGAAAAGGCGGCTTGGGCAAAAAAGGGGTATCCCAATGGACTGAAAACCCGAAAGGGCGGTCCAGGCAAAATTAGGGATCAAAGCGTACGACTATGTCCCTTCATTTCGTCACTTACCTACCAGAAGAAGATTTGTCAATCGGCAGTTATCAAGCACCTCATAGGCCTTCTTCTCCCACAGAAGCTGGGGCAATAAGAATTGTCTAAGCAATCAAGCTGCGCTGTCCTCCAAGGTACCAAGGTAAGTTCAACTGAAGAATATGACCAAGATACCTTCACTCCCCAAGAGTAAGACAATAATGGAAGCTCTCCCCACTGAGCCTTGCCACAATGAACAAATTAGCAATACTCTCCCCAAGCAGAGTTGGTCTACCATCAACCCTAAAAAGGTTGGATATCCCCATCAAGTCTTAATATTCCCTAGTAGAGTATACAGATATTCCTCAGCAAGTATCCCCAGCAGTCTTAATATTCCTCGACAGAAATATAAGATTGTTCCCCGGCGGAATACAAGATACCCCCAGTGGAGCCATTTCCCCAATACAGTCCAAAAAAGTTTTATTTCCCCAGGAGAGTTGAACCACCTCCCCAGTAGATTCTGGAAGCTGGTCCCCTACAGAGTACAAATATCTCTCCCCAGCCAAATTCAGAAGTTATCCTCCACCAGAGTCTAACTGGGTTATCCTCAGCAAGTCGCAACAGAAAGATCATCCTCAGCAAAGTTCTTTCTATCCCCCAGCGGAGTTCATCATTAAAATCCCCAACAGAGCTGATCAACGGAATCCCCAGCGGAGTTATCGTTAAAATCTCAGTGAAGTATCTCTTCCCCACAGAGTAATTCCCCGCAGAGTAATCTTTTCACCAGGTTTATTCCCCAATGGAGTTATTTTCTCCTACAGGTTTATTCTCACAACCATCTTCGTTCATCATCCCCAGCAGAAACGAAGAACTCGACTCTTCAACATCAACCCAGGATTTAACAAACTCCTAGGCATTTGTCAAGGATTTATTTTCCCAGACGAAAATACATTCATAAACATATCACATTTCACATTTCCTATTTACATACATGACAAAGTGCATACGACACGACCTCATTTATTCTGGAGAACATCATGACATCATGCATCTCATACATCATGACATTGCATACAACTAACTCTTTACCTTTTCAGGAAAGATCGATCAACAGATAAAAGTCATTACCTTTTGGAGTGGCAATCGTCAAAGATTCCTTCATCATCCTGTTGAGGTAGTAATCGTCCAAGATTCCTTCATCATCCCGTTGAGGTAGAAGTCACTCAAGATTCCTTCATCATCCCTTTGAGGTAGTAATCGTCCTAGATTCCTTCATCATCATGCTGAGGTAGTAATCGTCCAAGATTCCTTCATCATCATGCTGAGGTAGTAATCGCCCAAGATTCCTTTACCATTCCTGCTAAGGTAGTAATCGTCCCAGATTCCTTCATCATCCTGCTGAGGTAGTAATCGTCCCAGATTCCTTCATCATCCTGCTGAGGTAGTAATCGTCCCAGATTCCTTCATCATCCTGCTGAGGTAGTAATCGTCCAAGATTCCTTCATCATCCCATTGAGGTAGAAGTCACTCAAGATTCCTTCATCATCCCGTTGAGGTAGTAATCGTCCTAGATTCCTTCATCATCCTACTGAGGTAGTAATCGTCCAAGATTCCTTCATCATCCTGCTGAGGTAGTAATCGCCCAAGATTACTTCACCATTCCTGCTGAGGTAGTAATCGTCCCAGATTCCTTCATCATCCTGCTGAGGTAGTAATCGTCCCAGATTCCTTCATCATCCTGCTGAGGTAGTAATCGTCCCAGATTCCTTCATCATCCTGCTGAGGTAGTAATCGTCCCAGATTCCTTCATCATCCTGCTGAGGTAGTAATCGTCCCAGATTCCTTCATCATCCTGCTGAGGTAGTAATCATCCAAGATTCCTTCATCATCCTGTTGAGGTAGTAATCGTCCTAGATTCCTTCATCACCCTGCTGAGGTAGTAATCGTCCCCGATTCCTTCATCATTTATTTGGAGTAGCAATCGTCTCAGATTCCTTCATCACATCATTATCAAAAAAACCTTTTCTTAAGTTCTAGATCAACACCTGTAACTAGCCAGGAAATATCTGTGGACGATTAATTGTAGATCTATACCTGAAACCAGACAGGAAAGTTATCTACATTGAAGAGATTGAAGATTAATACCTGAAACCAGACAGGAAAGCTATCTTTCTTTCTCAAGTCAGAGATTAATACCTGAAACCAGACAGGAAAACTATCTCCCCGATCAACCTTTCTTAAGTTCCAGATCAACACCTGTAACTAGCCAGGAAATATCTGTGGATGACCGATTATAGGTTAACACCTGAAACCAGACAGGAAAACCACCTATATGAACTGATTGTAGATCTATAACTGAAACCAGACAGGAAAGTTATCTACATGAAGAGACTAAAGATTAATACCTGTAGCAAGCCAAGAAGACTATCTTTCTTTCTCAAGTCAGAGATTAATACCTGAAGCAAGACAGGAAAACTATCTCATCGGCCAGACTTCTTAAGTTCCAGATCAACACCTGTAACTAGCCAGGAAAAATCTGTGGACGACGGATTATAGATTAATACATGAAACCAGACAGGACAACTATCTACTTAACCATCATGAAGCAACCCTACATCGGTTCCTTCTCTTTCAGATGCAGTTTTACACGGACTCATCATCAGGCAACCCTACACAGGTTCCTTCTTTCAATCTACCAAGTCACAATTCAACAAGCATTTCCAGATGGCATCTGTAAGCCCATTCCCGACAAGATTCTATCACATCTTCAGATGGCATCTATAAGCCCATCCTCCTACCCATCATCTCTCCAAATGGCATCTGTAAGCCCATTCCCGACATCACATTGTTGATACTACACCATGTGAGTGCAAATTTCTGGGCACTTTAGTGTTCAATCATCTTCCACCTTCGGATCACGAAAGGCACGCAAGCCAATCTACATCCTCAGGTCTAAGAAGATTGAACAGGGGCAACTGTTGTACCCCAAAATTTGCCCTCCCATATTCTTCAAGGTTTGTCAAGAATCATCTTCAAATTGCTCAAGATTGCTCAAAGATTGTACAGTCAAACCACCTCCTAAGCCAGCTGAAATTAGGGTTTTGGTTCTTTCAAAGAACTTGAGGTTTTCAATGGTTCAATCAAGTCTCATAGGCCTATATACATTCTCAAGCACCTACATACCAAGTTTCAAGATTCACAATGCCAATTTGCACAGTCAAAAGCTCCATTTGATCCATAGTCAACTGCAGGGGCAAAATGGTCATTTTGCAGTCAAAAGTCAAATTTTTTTGTCAACATCTTATTTTGAGTCCACAATCATCATTTGATCAAGTCTTGATCATGATTCCACAAGAATGGCTCAAAAATCATCAAGATGCAAAAAGTTACTATTTTTGGACAGTAGAAAAGTCAACTGTATCTTGACCAGGGAATAACTTTTTCATGGTTTGTCAGAAAAATCCCATCCAATGCTCATTTTGAAGTGGATGACATTTCCTACAATTCATCTTCACATTCCAAATCCAAGAGATGCTCTCATAAAAAGTTATCAATTTCTACATTATAGGTCAATTTCAAAAGTCAACAAAAATGCACTTTAAGTCAAAGGCCATAATTTTAGATTGGTAAATCCAAATGACATGGGACCAAAGGCATTGGTTAGAGGACTTCAAGACCTTTGCAAAATGTCCAAGAACATGTTCATATGATCAAAATTGAGCAAGATATGCATTGGAGAAGTTGGGAAATTTTTGTGAATTTGCAAAAGTCAACTTTGCTCAATACACCTTATTTTTGCTACTGGGCCTCAAATCTCTTCTTGAAACTTCATCCATGGCCTATGCACGACCCATCAAGCTTAATTGAATTTATTTTCTTATTTTTATTAATTAATTGGATTTGTAATCAATATTAATTAATTTAATTAATTTAAATTGTAGGAAATACAAAGATATGGTTTTTCAATCTTTTTGTGAAGCAAATATGGTCAAGATATGCTGGAAATTTCGTGCACCAAGTCAAAGATGCAATATCTCCAAAATTGGCAACTTTTTCCAATCATGAAAATGCAAAAAGATTTGATTTTCAATCAAATATTCAATCATCAATTCCATGGATTTTTGTGCAAGATTGTGACCTAATTTCATTCCTCTATATATGTACAAGCTAACCCTAATGCCATACACGTGAGAGAAGCTGCAGAAAAGCCATAGCATATTGCAAAATTTCAAGAAAAACTCAAAACGGATTTCTATATTCCAGGGCGATTCAAAGCTTTTTATTGATTCTAACACATTGCAGGAGGTCCCAGGGATAATTTGCAATTGAATTCACGTGCTAAAACTCAAAGAATCATCCATTACAGAACCACGGTTTGCGTTTTTTTTCTTAAAATCATATTATTGAATTCATGCATAATTAACATGTTTTATTGATTGTGTTGCATTGCCAGAGGTCATACCAAGCTCATGGAACCATTTAATTGAATTATAATGCATTGAATCACAAAATGCCATGGACGATTTATAGGGTTCATAAGTTTTGGAATTGGGGCTTTGCAATCCAGGCAAAATTAGAACTCCTAAGGCATATGGTTGAAATCGTGAGAATCAGACGAACATAAACCAACCCTCGCGAAACATTTATATCAACCACAGGGCTAGTGGCTATTTTCCGTCGCTGTAGTTTGTGGGGGTTAAAAACCCCCGCTATCTAATGTTTATTTTTTGCAGAACAGCGAAGAAGATGATGAGGTGTTAACCTCTGAGTGGTTAATTCAAATAAGCGCGTGTTTTTATGTTGTTTACAACTTAGTGATTTATTTCCCAATATATTATTTGTCTCTTATGCTAATAACGACTAAAGCGTGATGGTGGAGTGGTTGGCCAAGCATCCAATAGGCGTTGGGACCTGGGTTCGAATCCCAGGTCCCCCAAAACATTTATTTCATTTTCTTTCACATAATTACATGCAGGATTCATGATGTTGTCCACCATATGCCTCAATCATCCATGCGCCAAGTTGCTTGCAAAGCAAATCTGAAGGCCAGGATGGAGTGATCACCATACTCCCAGTCAACCATGCGCATGGAGGATCTCAAAAGTCAAACAGGCTTGTGTGCAAATGGGCTTGAAAATTCCAAACGTACCTCCTAATTGGGCCAGCACCCCCCCTGGTTCATTCATTCTTTTTTTCTTTTCTTTTATAATTTCCATTTAATTATTTTACTATTAATAATAATTATTATTATTATTATTATTTAAATAACTCGATTAATTATTTTTATAATAAAATCAGAAAACTAAAACATATTTATTATTAATTTCACCTTTAATTTATTATTTTTGTAAATAAATTCTAATGTAATTAATTTAGTTAATTAGGTTAATTTTGACTTTTTTCACAATAAATAAAATTAACATAGAATTAGGGTTTTGACAATTTTAATCATCTTTTTATTTTATTTTATTTTCATTAAAAACATAAGAAACTAAAAAATACTTTTTTCCTTTTAATTAATTAATTAATTAGTTTTAGGTTTAATTTAATTAAATACCAAATAACAAAAAAAACTTCTTTCTTTCTCAAAAAGGGGTCAAAACCCTAAGGACCTCTCTGATTCAATTTTTTCGCGCATATTATTTTTTTTATTCCATATTTATGTAATTGTTCTGAGGATGTAATAGCGTTAATTAGGACCTTTTTATCGCTTTTCTTTATTTTCTCGCATTTACTTTTCAAGGGTTGTTTTTGGCGATGTAAATACCCGACGCCTTGTAATAGTTTAGTTTTACTTTCTGCAAACTATTAACTGTTAGATGTATGTTAACTAGGCTATGCATGACAAGACTTATCTGAAAATTAAAATCAAAACGTAGCTCACCATAACATGTGCAAAGATAACTTAATTGAATCCTGACACACTCGCACATGCCACTCCTAGGGTACGCCTCACTTGGTTGCCTCAACGTGGTCATTGAGTATAGGGTGTTTTAGAGGTCGCCCTCCTGTCTAAAGATCCAATTGCCTCGAAACGGTTGCCTCGGATAAAACGATCTAAGACATTAGGGTTACCGCTAAGGCGTCCTACTATTGCTTTGGTGACCACATGTCCCTATAATCGAATTGACCCGAAACTCCAACGACGGTGCTACCTACTTCTCAATAGTGGGATAGTACTGTCTAAAGGACATTTACACAGCTTAATTTCTTTTGAGTAGGTAGAGGTTCTCAGGTACTTGCTCTTTCAAAACAAAAAAAACTTTTCGCACCTACACTTTTCTGACAAAAGTTTTCAAACAACACTTCATACACTCTTGAGGACAGATACAAGAGTTAAATCGAGGTTTATAAACAAACTTTTTCAAAACCCACAAACACAAGAAAAGCAAACATTTTTGAAAACATAGTGAGCAAGTACCTAAGAGCCCGTGGATAACCACTGATAGAAAGGGTGCTAACACCTTCCCTTTCTATAATCTACCTCCCGAACCGAGAAACATCTCGAAAAGGAATTTTGCTGTGCTTTTGTCCTTTCCTTGTTGGAGAACATAAAAGACGGTGGTGACTCTTGCTTACCGCGACATTTCGCGAACCAGCATTTCAAAACAGTCAGTTCTATTTCCACCGATCACACATATATTTAACTAAAGAGTGCATGATTTGAGAATCATGGAATGTATTACATATATATTAGGTTATCTCAAGATGAGACTCAAGAGTAACCAAGTAGAAGTTGAGACTTCTTACATGAACAAAGCCACCTAATTGATGAGCAAAATAATCTAAAAGGAAAGTAAATTCATTCTATCATAGATCAAATGATGTTGATAAAGACTAAATTAAAGTCATATTATTTATCATTGAGTGATGATAAAACCCTCATAAGATACTAGTCATGAATTTAAAACCTTAAGAGGTGTTAACAAGGTAACATACCTAAGTATCATGACATTGGAGAAATATTGTCCCTTAAGTTATAAGCAGAAGATCAAAGTAGTTTTAAAATCAATGTACTTAGACTTTATAGGTAACAACCAAAGTCAAAGTACAAGGTTGGGACAAGTTTCACAATCACAAGAAACAAACATCAACAACTAAAAAATTCAAAACCAAATGCAAGGGGTAATTGTAGCTTCCATTGTGTCACCATGATGAATTAGAAATTGAGAACTAACCAAGTGGGTCATAGGAGAATAGATATTGGAGATGAGAAGAGAAGTAAAATCAAAGTTTTAACATTAAGAAATGTGGGACTTAAAGTCCTTTCAAGCAAACAAACATAAACTAGGTAAAAAACTAAGGGAATATGGCTCATATCTTGTCACCATGTTGAATGAGCAATGAAATTCCAATCAAGGATCAAAGGATCTTTGTATGATAATAAGAAAACCTTAAAAAGTCAGAATCATAAAAGATTCAAATCAAAATGGATCCAAATGATACATAAAAAGTGGTGCGCAAAAGCTTCCTCTTAAACCATGGTCATAAATAAATATCAAACAAGAATAGGCAAGTCATGAGATCTTGAATGGTTCTTTAATGATCTAAAGCCTATAAAACATTAATGAGGATGATAAAAATAAAAGTATTTGATCTATCATGGGTTGCACAAGTTCATTCCCTCTACCTCTAATTCAAAAGAGCATAAAAGCATACATGACAAAGATGGTTGAGTCAAAAAGGAAACAAGACTTGTAAAAAAATAAGACAAAAATATTTCGAGGTTAACAAGGCATCAATATGTCAAGAAAATCAATTTCAATACAAAATTAGCAAGGTTCAAGTTGAAAATTTAATCATACAAGTTAGTCTATCCTAGATAAGCCTCTAATTGGAAACCCTAGCTTGATTAATTGGAAACAAATATCAAATTAACTCCTAAAATTAAGCACAAATAATTTCTAAGGCATTAAGACACTTAACAACCATAATCTAAACAAAATTAGTCCTAGTAGTTAAGGTAAGTTATGCAATTAAACCTAACTTGTAGCTTAAGTAATGAAAATTAGCAAAATCAAACCATTAATATCATATTTTCAAAATAAATAAATAAATACATGATAAGTGTGAAATAAAATTCAAGAAGCAAGAAAATGACTTAAATAAGTCAGGAATAATTTTTTTGGTATTTTTTGTTTAAAGGGAAAATAAAAAAATGCAATTAAAAATGATTTAAAATCAATTAAAACTCCCTAATTATTTAATCAATAAAAAAATGCAAAAGTAGTAACAAAAATTTACATTCTGAAAATAGACCAATCAAAAGGTCCAAAATATTTTTGGTGGAATCTTTGTGTAATGGAAAAGTCAGAAACAAAAATTAAACAAAATATGTATGGAAATATTAATTAATTTAACACATTTAATCAATGAATTTAATTAATGTGTCAAAATAATTTTGAAAATTATAGAAAAATTATTTTCAAATATAAGACTAAAAAATATACCTATCACATTTTTTTTAGTATTTTTTTTGGATTAATATCAAGTGAGAAATAAATCAAGTAAGACAATTGAAATTCAAATTATAGAATATCAACTCTGGCCAATAGAAATGCGCCACCTAATCATCTTCAACGTCCAACATAACCCTAACCCACGCGCTTTTTCAGTTTCAAACACAAACATCAGATCATGATTCAACTTCAATTCTCAATCATTTTCAGTGATTCAAATCACATATCAAAGTTCAAACTAGAAGCTACATCATGCTTTTCTTAAAATTAAAAGTCATCAACCATAGGATCAGAAATCAGAACAAGAAAATTGGGAAAATCATCCAATCATGAAAAACCAGAAGTTCACCAAATCAAATGAGAATCAAAACCAAGCAAGTCTATACATCCTATGTAACATCTGGCGAGCTATGAACATAATTACATGCTTTAAATCAATTGAAACAAGCAAAATTATGAAGAATCAAGATCTGGAAATACCTTTCGAGTTGAGAAATAAACTCAACTATGGCCTCTGAAACAATGTGAAACCCTTTCCTCTTGCTTCTAATGCTACAATGAAGTGAAAATGATGATGAATTGAGCTTTGGAGTGGAGAAGAATGAAGTTTCGAAGTAGAAAATTCTTTGAGAGAGAATGAGTTTCAGATATGATTTTTTAGCAAATGAGGTGTCTCACACGAATAAGAGAGCTCAGAAGCTTATATAGAGTTTGAATGATGAGGGTATAAGAGTCTTTGAAGCACAAAAATTCATTAGAGAGATATTGGTGATTTTTAGAAAAAAGTAAGTGTGCCCATGGTCCATGCATTTTGCTTCATCTTTAGCACAATGCAGTGTCGTTTTTGTCAGCCTTTAGTGAGCATAAAAAGTGTGAAATACGAGAGACTGGTGTGCTGGCCTCTAATGATCACGTGGGCCAAGCTTTTGCAATGGATAGATTTTTCCAAAAAAAAAAGAAAAATGAGAGAGCCCAAGGCATGCTTAGAGTGTGTTATGTTTAGCTTCATTTGGCAAGAAAAAGATTTCTATTTTCGTGCCAATCATGTGACACAAAAATACTGAATAGCAACAAAACACAAATGCGCAAAAATTGAACCAAAATATGCATATATGCTTCTCATGACCAACTAACTTATGATCCAAGTAATTCAATATTAACACGTGAGAAATTAATGCTTGATGGGTCTTTTGAAAGCTTACAACATGTAGATGACAATGGTGTTTTACATTTCTCCATTTGGGGCTTGGATGATGGAGATATGATGGAGAGAAGTTGAGAAAAAACATGAATGGCTATGCAAGGTCTGGGCGCGCGCATGGGCCTGCATGGGGTCATGTTTGATCAGCTTAAGGTACTAACTTGGGGACACCATAGCTCAATCATTCGTTGGCCAAATTAAGTGATCCAAAGCTCAATGATAAGCTCTCATAACTGTCCACAATATCCCTTCAAGCATTTTTCCAATTGGTCTTTGAATCAAAAGATATTGAGCCTTCAAAATGGAATGCCATGTGTTTGTTGAAATTCCTGGTTGGACAAGTCAAATTGCTAGTCATCTTGCAAGGCTTGTGCACAGAACTTCCCACTCGATTTTCTCTTAAATTCTTCATAATTGAGCCTTCCACACGAAATGACAAACTTTTAGGATTTTTCAAGAGCTTTATAAATATGTATCATTTACTTCAATAAAATTAACCAAACTCAAGTTGTGATTGGCCAAAGTTGTGTACTATGGACACTTAGAAATTTCAAAAATTCAAGTAACTTCATGAACAAGTATACTCCAATTTCTTCAACTTCGTTGATTCAATGATGAAATTGGCCATGAGATATGAAATGAGGATGTTTGAATTGAGGGTTCACCAAAAGTCCACTTGGTCAACTCTTGATTTTGTTGACTTTTGGTCAAAATGACCATTTTGCCCCTTGTGATCAATTGACTCATTTTCAATCAAAATTGAACCTCAATCTTTCAATCATAGATGCTCAATAACATATAGAAACACATGGAATCAATAATAAATTCAAAAAGTTGAAGATCTCCTAATAAATCCAAAACCCAAATTTGGTCATCTGTATAGGAGGATGATGCTCAAGCTTTAAAAAATTCTGAAATTTTTTGTCAACTATCATTGAATCATGTTTGACCTCTGACTATTTTTTAGGATTTTTATTAGGTATTTTAATATACTTTGTGTATTTTACCATTTATTTTCCTTTTTATTAACCATTTAAATATTGTTTTATTAAATATTATTTTATTATTTCTTATTTGGTTCTACCTTGGATTTCATTTGGTGACAAATTCATCAACCTCATTGGATCTTGGGTGTTGTTAGGTTGAGAAACCAAATCCACCAAAATGGATGAATGATGTTGATGATATTTGAAACCCTAATTTCATATAATACATCCCCTCCCTCTTCATCTCATCCCTTTCTTACTTGTACTACATATTGTTAGAGGATGATCTACATATATTTTCTCCAAACATATGGTACATAGATTTCTAGTGACCGACCTCAAAATAGGTGCGACTTCTACATAAATCCACTTACGATTGCTTAACATAGCGCTAAATTTTTTCCTGATTTGAGAAATGATCATTCGTGGCCCAAACCTATGTTTGCAACCCAAGTATGTTTAATTTGAAACCTTTGATCCAATTACCTTGAGGTTCATTGTTAGGAGGCTTTGGTCTTATCAATCCTCTAATGAACCTTCATAAAATTTAGTCTAAGGGGATCATTTAAACATCGTTGATCATTTGTTGTTACCTCGAGAATTTGAAATGAATGATATTCTTGACAAAAAGAAAATGAAACATGTTGTTGAGAGGCTTTGATTTTATCAATCTTATAATGAGTTTTCAAATGCAAGATTAAAGATAATCATTCAACTAACCTCTAATTTTTAAATCATTAACAATTGACATTTATTTTTATGCTTTTACTTTACGCCTTTACTTTTACGCACCATTTATTTTAGCATTTGCATTTCATGCTACTTTCATCTATGCTCACTTGAGAATTTATCTTTATGTCTTTTTTATTTTTATCACTTGAGCTTTCATTTTCTTTTTTTGAAGAAACCTAATAACCAACTTGAAGAATAAAAGCTTTAAGGTTACTTGGACTATTTGGTTACTATCCTTGGCATGACAGAGTTATGGACTTCTTGGACTTAGGAGTAAAGACTTTGACTACCTTGAGACCTTTGTGACTTTTGTTGTTATTTTGTCAGGAGTTCTTGGAGTTTATACCGAGACATTGGGTTGTTTTTTTTCTTTGTGTGTAGGTTATTCTAATTATATGCCTTGACTGTGATTGGGAATTCATTTGTATGCAGCCGTTATTCTGTCAAATTTTTTTGAAGACTTGATACATTTGAAGTTTTGTATTCTTAAAAGGTTTAATATCTTTGTTTGTTTGGTTTCAAATCCAAAGTATGGGAATTCTACACTGTCTCATTGTATCAAGTGTTGGCTTCTTGTTGGTTAGACGGTTCTTTTCACTAGCTTTTACTTTATGATTTAGGATAGTCCCTTCATCTTCTCCCATCTTCTTTAATTTCAAAAATATTCTCCCTCCTTTTCAAAACATTTCTTATTTTTCTAACTTAAACCACTTTCATAATAAACTTGGACTTAGGTCCATGCATTTTAAAAAGCCATTGTCTTAATTAAACTTTAATCAAATTAATAATACCTTGACATTTTTTGTGAGAAGACTAAAAGTCAATCAATCTCATTCAAACCATTTTTGTCATTTTTGGCTTTTTATTTTAAAATTTTCTCAAAAGATTAGACCCTTGTCAATCCTTGTAGTGATGCGAGCTATTATACTTCTATAATATGTAGTGAACTGAGATATTTTCCACTTGGGTGTTGAGCGAGGCTTTGTTGATTTTAAAATCTAAGCTATATCCTCCACCTTGAGATGACACAAATTCCCCTTTCTCATAATCGTGGGTAGTAAGTATGTTCTTCCACTCGGAGATGACGATGATGTCTCGTCTCTTAAATTATGTTCTCCCCTTTGCATAACCAACCCTCGTACTTAGATTCTCTCCCCCTCTTTTTGGGTTATTCTCTCTTTTCCCATTCCTCTAGAAACAATAATGTGTGATGGCGATTTTTATTTTGATCTATGTGAGTCAAGTCAATCCAATGGCTTAGTCTCAACATTTCTATTGCTACAAGGTGGTAGTACTCTTTATCAAGATCAATCTTATATGCCGATATGGTGTGCCAAGTAGGATTATCACTGATAATGGCTCAAATTTGAATAACAAAATGATGGCAGAACTTTGTTAAGAATTAAATATTGTCTATTATAATTCATCTTTGTACAGGCCCAAGATGGGTGGGGCTGTTGAAGCTGCTAATAAAAACATTAAGAAGATCATCCAAAAGATGGTTGTTACCTATAAGGATTAGCATGAGATGCTCCCTTTTTCAATGTTTGGGTATCGTACATCCGTCCGTACTTCAATAAGGGCAACCCAATTCTCTCTTCAATAGTGCTCCCCGTTAAGGTTGAGATTCCCTCTTTGTGTGTAATAATGGAAACCGATTTGTCAGATGCTGAATAGGTACATAACAGGTTTGACCAGTTAAACTTGATTGAAGAAAAGAAAATTATGGCCTTATTTTATAGTAAGTAATATCCGAAAAGAATGAAGAAAACTTTTGATAAGAAGGTCAGGCCTCGTGAATTCAGAGAAGGTCACCTCGTGTCCAGATAGATCATGTCTTTTAACGCCGATTCTAAGGGAAAGTGGACTACCAATTATTAAGGCCCATTTGTTGTCAAGATAACCTTCTCTGGAAGTGTATTTATTATTGAAACTATGGATGGTGAGGAGTTCCCACGTCCTATGAATTCTGATGCAGTCAAGAAATACTTTTCCTAAATAAATAAAAGAACAACTCGCTAAGTTGAAAACCCGAAAGGGCGACTTAGGCAAAAAAAGAGCATCTCGGTAGGCTAAAAACCCGAAAGGGTGGTCTAGGAAAAAGTTAGAGGTACAGATAGAATAAATTTCTCGGTAGGTTGAAAACCCGCGAGGGCAACCTAGGAAAAAGGTAGGGATTTCCTGGCAAGTAACAACATCAGATAAGACTTGATCATTGAAGCAACAATCTTCTCGGATTCTCACCATACTTCAACTAAAGTCTCTGCTCAGGAGTTCAAAGTTGTTAGCGAGAATAATGGTCATTGTATTTCAATGTATCTTTTCCATATATTTACCATTTTCCAAACTTTTTAATCATCCATGGAGTCACGCCATTTGCGGACTACCATTCTATTAATAAAGTTTGAGCCTTTATCCAATTATTTGTAATTCTTATTTTATTCTGTTTACAAAAACTTCAATTATTATTGATAGTAATTTAAAAAAAAAAGACTTAATGATACAGATGTTTTTGAGAAGAATTTGAAAATTACTTTTTACTTCATGTTTTGTGATTCAAGTGGAATAAAATTAATGATTCCAAGGATGGACGAACTCCGAAGTTTTGAAAAGATCCCACAAGAGGTATCCCTGGATTACTCTTGCTGATATGTGCATGATCCACTTGTGTTGCATTCCTTGGATAGTGGGATTTCATACAATTTGATATATGGTGCGATGTTGGGCCTGTAATCTTATTTTCCCCAATTAAGTCTTGATTCAGAGTTTTCTCCAGGTTGATTATTTGGTTTTGGGTTTGCACGGTTTGATGCCTCTATGCCAGATTCTCCAGCCAAAAGAGGTATCCCTGGATTACTCTTGCTGATATGTGCATGATCCACTTGTGTTGCATTCCTTGGATAATGGGATTTCATACAATTTGATATATGGTGTGATGTTGGGCCTGTAATCCTATTTTCCCCAATTAAGTCTTGATTCAGAGTTTTCTCCAGGTTGATTATTTGGTTTTGGGTTTGCACGGATTGATGCCTCTATGCCAGATTCTCCAGCCAAAACTTGACATGGATTTTTTCCAGCTGAGTAGCTAGATAAGGACAATATCTTTTCTAAGAAGTGTTGAGACAACTGTCAAATTTTTGGGTTTTCTCTTGCCAAGTGCTGAGTTTGATTTAAAATCCCCACAATTTTGACTTCTTGCTGTGTTGTTAACTTCTTTAATCCCCAAATGAAGAAAATATGATGCTTCTCTCAAAAGTTGTTATCCCCATGAGGTTTTATAATTTATCCCCAGAGAAGTTTGCACAACTATTACTCTTGATATTGAAGATTGTATTTAGGTTTCCCTCGACGATGTGGTGTTATTTTCCCTAGGGAAGTCAGTATGGAATCCCTAGTTGAAGTCTAGACGATGTGGCATTATCTTCCCTAGCGAAGTCTATATGATATTCCCTAGTGAAATCTTGAGGAGGATGTTATATCACTATAACTGTATTGACTTATCGCTATTAGATTGTGCCGTGATTATTTTCAAGCCATGTTTCTTCCCAGTGAAGTTAAGCCATGAAGTAGGATTTGTTTCCACAGTTGTTGCTTACTCTCTTATGGAATCTTCATCCTGAATGGGCCGAGTGTTGTCCTTACCCTAAGTTGGTTTTGACTGGTTAACCCAATGTTATATGTCTGTTTTGTCAGCATATACATGATAACATTCAAACACATCAATGAATAACTAATTTAAAATTCATTGTTCATTTACACTCATTAATATTTTTTTTGGGAATACTTTCCTCTTTGCAAATTTATGTTACCCTCTCTCCAATAGATTGTCAACCTTAAGTATAAAATATATATCCCTTCAATTTCCCCACTGAGTTATCCCTCGTGGATGAATTTTTATTTAGCCTTACTAACCAGCTCATTACCTGGGTGGAATTTGATTCCCATTTGAGTTTATTCCTCATTAGGTGGTGTCTTGGGTGAATGTTTCACCCCAGTTTATTCCAGGTTTGAATTTATGGTTCCCGACAGCAAGGTTACTTTGACCTCTCTAGGATGTGATCCTTGGGTTAATAATATGCATTTATTTTTCATATGAAGACTTTATCACCTCATCAGGAATGTATTGGAATTTCACCAGAAACTCAAGATTAATTTCCCTGCAGCGTTATTGCAATCCTCTTCGTAAACAACAAGTGACAGGTCTCTTTATTTGAGCAACCTGTTCTTCCCCAGTAAGTCTGTTAATGCCAGAGAAGATTTTACTCCAATGGATGGTAGTCTCTTCATTATAAGAGATAGTTCGTTGTTGATATTTTCACTCTGATAGATTGTAGTCTCTTTATTATGGAAGATAGTTCGTTGTTGATATTTTTAATCGATGGATGGTAGTCTCTTCATTAAGGGAGATAGTTCGTTGTTGAGATTTGTACTCCAATGGGTGGTAGTCTCTTCATTAAGGGAGATATTTTGTTGTTGAGATTTGTACTCGGATGGATGGTAGTCTCTTCATTAAGGGAGATAGTTCATTGTTGAGATGTTTTACTCCAATGGATTGTAGTCTCTTCATTTTGGGAAATATTTTGTTGTTGAGATTTATTTTACTCCGATGTATGGTAGTCTCTTCAATAAGGGAGATAGTTCGTTGTTGAGATGTTTTACTCTGATGGATGGTAGTCTGTTCATTATTGGAGATAGTCCATTATTGAGATTTGTACTCCGATGGATGTTAGTCTCGTCATTATGGGAGATAGTTCGTTGTTGAGATGTTTTACTCCGAAGGATGGTAGTCTCGTCATTATGGGAGATAATTCATTGTTGAGATTCAATTTACTCTAAAAGAGTTGATTTGTTCCCATCTCCGAGTGTTGATGTCAATCATGTGTTTCTAGTCATAAGTATTAATGCCAATCTTTTTTTACCTACCCTAATATTGGTATTTACCTGTATTATCTTACCGCTTCTATTTGCATCCTCCGGGTCATTGATTTCTGATCCTCTGTGAGTCGATGTTACTCTCTTTTTTCTATTCCTTCTAGGAGTGGGTAGTTCACAGTTATCTGTCGATCGTTGTCACCCACTGCTTTTTACTCATTAATTGAGTTAGTGATGCCTTATCTCCTCTTTGGGATTTACCCCAAAATAGTTGAGTCTTCTGTTCCCCAACTATTTATTTTCCTGGCCGGACTTCCTTTTTGATCTATTATTTTTTCTTCTGCTTACCCAGCGGTGTTTCGTTCCACCTTTGGTCGTTTGCATTCTTGATCAAAATCATTACATGGCATATTAGGGCCAAAAATAGGGCTTGTTTTATATTTAAGTATCTTCAATCACGTATAGACGAAGATTTTAACCTTCATATATCAGGATAGAAGACACTTAAATAAGGGCAGCTGTTATACCCCATTTTTTGCCTCTAATATTTCTCATCATCTCATATCACAATGCATCAAGACATACACATTATGGTTGTTTTTTTTCTTATCTTATCTTTAAGTTTTCTCTTGATAGATCACCAAGCACTTTTATTTGTGTATCTTGTGCATGTGTTCTTTTAACTAACATCAATATGTGTATATATGTTCCTTTGAATTTTCATATTGTAGGTGATCACAATTGCATTCATATCACCATCTAATCTAGGGTTTGAGGGGTGACTCTCAATCAAATGGTTCTCTAATGGATTGCAAAATTTAAATATTTAAGGTTATGTCTATAACATCAAATATTTGTGGTTCAAGAATCTCTCTCACTTTATTTAGGTCAAGATCTCCTCAAAGTTGATGGTGGAATTCATCAAGAAGATTCATAGGTTCATGTGTTTATTTTCATGCCTTCTTTAACAAGCATCATTGAGACTTAAGCTTCATCTTTGAGTTTTCTTCAAGACAACATTATTTCAAGGCCTCTTGTGATTCATCCTGCTTTATTTTTCCAAGAAAGTCCAAAAGATTCATGGTTGATTCAACAAATTTGACCTAATTGAGCAAATGCTTGATTCCATGATCACAAGTGCATAACTATCTCAACTTTCAACAATTTGAGTTGGTTCTTTTTGCTATGGATTCTTATAATTATCTATAACAACCTCTCTTCACATGACAAGATCCAATTGTGCAACAAAAGTCATCAAAAGTTGAAAAGGGGTTTCAAGTCATTTTGACACTCTCTGAGCTATGGTTTTTTGACTTCTAAGGATCATATCTTGCTCATTTTTTGATATTTTTGATTGATTCCAAAGCCATCATTCTCTTAAAATGGTCTTTAAAAAGCTTTATTCAGAAATCTAAGGCTAATTTTGAAGGGAAGATCACTAAAGATTGAGAAAGATTACAAGTCTCCTTGAAAGGCCTTTGAATTTTAGGGTTTGACTTCAAATGATCATAACTTGGTCAATTTTTATCTAATTGAGCCCATTATTTTTCCATAATAATTTTTGGGATGTCTAATACAACTTTGTTTTTATGTGCAAGACTTGAGAATGCTTGGAAAGTGGTTAAAGATTTGAAAATATTATAGATCTTTTGTCATTTTCCCCAAATTTGTTCATCATCTTCTAAAGACCATAACTCTTTCAATATGGTGTAATCTTCCTTGATTTCAGAGCTCTATCAACACCTGTTACCGGAGTAACTCTCAAAAACACATAATCATCTTTCTGAAACTCCAAGGCCTTCCTTCTCTTATCATGATAACTTTTCTGACGAATTTGAGAAGCCTTCATCCTCTCTTGGATCATCTTAATCTTCTTAGATATCTCTCTCACAATCTTAGGTCCGAGTACAACACTCTCGCCTGACTCATACCAACACAGTAGATTTATACACCTCCTACCATACAATTCTTCGTATGGTGCCATTCCAATACTTGAACGAAAACTATTATTGTATGAAAATTCAATCAAAGGAAAGTGACTATCCTAAGATCCTCCTTGTTCTAGCATATAATCCCTCAACAAATCCTCCAAAGGTTGGATAGTCCTCTCTGTTTAACCGTCCGTCTGCGGATGATATGCGGAACTCAACTTCAACTTGGTACCGAAAGCATTATGCAAACATGTTCAGAATTTTGATGTAAACCTCAGGTCTCTATCTGACAATTAAGATGATCCAAGAGAGGATGAAGGCTTATCAGAGTCGTCAGAAAAGCTATCATGATAAGAGAAGGAAGGCCTTGGAGTTTCAAAAAGATGATTATGTGTTTTTGAGAGTTACTCCGGTAATAGGTGTTGATACAGATCTGAAATCAAGGAAGCTTACATCGTGTTTTGTTAGTCCATATCAGATATCTAAGAAGATATGTGAGGTAGCCTATTGGATTACTCTACCGCCGTCACTTGTGAATCTTCATGATGTATTTCATGTATCTTAATTGAGAAGGTATGTTCCGTATCATTCACATGCGATTCAGATCGATGATGTACATGTGAGAGATAACCTGATTGTTGAAGAATTACCATTGAGAATAGAAGGTCGTGAAGTGAAGAAATTGTGAGGTAAGGATATTTCCTTAATGAAGGTGTTATGAGGTGGACCAGCAGGTGTTTCAACAAGGACAATTCATCTTGCTTTTGATTATTGCATTAGACCTTGTTTCATTTTTGTTTGTATTTTCCATTCATTTATGTTAAAATTGTTTGCCTTTTAAATCGTATGTCCTTTATTTTATCAATTTTTAATGAAATGAGAATTTTACATCTTTGAATCAATCTAAGGTTTCAATTACTGCTTTTGTATATCCCTTATTTTACTTTCTTTATTAAACTTTTGCTTATGCAAAGATTGGAGGGAGGATGATGAAAACAAAGTACTCAAATTGTTGTTAGTATGCTTTCAAATAAAACTCTGCTGATGATATAAGACATTATTTCAATTCCTAAACACTAGAGAAATAAGGAATTTAATCCCTTGTCAACTCCTTTGAGCCTAGAAGTTGAAGTTTCTTTCTGTATGAAAAACCCACAATTTTAACATGGGGCAAAGTAGTTCTCATTAATCTGACTATGCATTCAATTACAAGAGAATCATTCGAGACATCTTTCAGCAAAGGTTGCAATCACAAGCTTTCATTAAATTAATAATGAAAAACTATATTGTTATTGTAGTAAGAAGTTCAAAGCTTTTACAAGAATAAACTCAAGGACACCCCCTAGAATTCGGGGGTTAACTATTCATAATATTCAAGGAAAACAAAAGATAAATTGTAGACATTATAAGTATTGGGGAGTAATTTGATCTTCAATCACTTCTGTTCATGAAAATCTCCTTCCTGCCGAAACCGTTGTCTTCTCCAATCTTTTCTCGTGTAATTCTTTGCTTTCCAAAAAGTCCCCTAATTCCTCTTCAAAACTCCTCTAAATAACAAACATTCCATCAGATCGGTTGAAAATGCCTAAAATGCCCCCAAAGCTCAACCCATGGACAAAATATAAAAATCAAGAAATTAGTGTCACATGCTGCCACGGGCCGTGGCAACCACCATAAAGAGCCGTGGCAACCTTCTGTAATTTCGAATCTGTGTTTTTGGTTATAGGGATTCTGCCACGGGCAGTGGCAGCTTCCACAGGGGGGCCATGGCAGACCTCTGATTTCTTTTTTGCAATTGCTACTTGCCTGACATGGGTAGTGGCAGACCTCTTGGGTTGTGTAGGAAACTTTTCCAAATTCTTACGATTTTTCCTAGTTTTCGCTCTAATTCTTTTTTAATACTCACATGACCCTAAAAACATTAAAGAAACACAACCAAATCATAAAATTCGGAAAAGGGGAACTAAAGCGCTTAAAATAATGACACAATAAACTAGAATTAACGGTAAATAAATGTGTAAAAACCATTGATCAGCCTCTGAGTTTGAATCATGTTTATGCACATGGTTCTTATTGAGGGACTTCACCCTGATTCTATGTGTTTTCAGTAACGCCCAATATTTAATTAATTATTTAATTAAATATTTTCAGATTATTTTTTTTCAAAGTTGCACGATGCTGATAATTGTTGAGTATGTCGTTATTAGTATTTTGATGATTTACTAGTTGATTAATAATATAAATAGTAATGATAATGGTAGAATTTGTAAATTAGTAGAACACTTGTTGTTGGTCCTATTTATTTGACTAGAGGTAGTAATATGGGAGGTGTATTACTAAGCCCACAAGGAATAACCAAATTAGAGTTATAAACTAATTGGAAAACTAGGTTAGAAAGGAAGTAGCAGTAAGAATTGGAACAAGTGGTGTACGAAGAAAAGTTACAGAGAAGGAAGAGAGGCAAAAACGAGGTTCTAACGGGTAGATCGCAAATTAAGAGCAACCTTGAATTCAAATTAAGGGTGGGGTTCTGACTCTATAATAGGGTATATGATGAATGGTATGAATGGTTGGGTTTGTAAAATTGTTTCTGTTTGTGTTTGGAATTGATATATTGGTGGAATTGAGAGATGATTGTGAACCCAATTTATATACATATAAGCCCTCTAGCGCTACTCCTTTTATTTCATACGACATGTTCCAATTTGTGAGCAATTCGGTACTGTAGCCGTAATATAAGCCATGGATACATATGACTAGTGATGGAGGAAAAGTTGGATACTGTAGCAATATATTGCATCATTCACTTTAACTAATTGTATTAGTACTATAAAAACTGAATGAATCATGTTATACTAATAATGTAGTGAGAGATAGCAAGAAATATATCTATATGCAATACTATAGCGAGAGATAACTAGAAACATGTATATACTATAATCAATTTTAGTTATTAATATAATATAATATTTCATTAGTATTAATAGTAATAATAATAAATAATAGGATAATATTTAGGATTTAAATATTTAAGTTAATTTTAATTTTGATAGAGTGTCAATAGGGTTGTTAGAGTTGTCAATAGTGTTGTTAAAGTTGTTAATAGAGTTATTTTGATTTATTAAAAGTCACTTTTTATTTGTTTTGCGTAATTCTGATATGTTTAGAGTTGCCAATAGGGTAAGTTGAAGTTGTCAAATAATAACACATCTTTACTAAATTTTTGATATTTTAGTTATGAATTTTAGTTAAATTTAGTAGCAGAAAATAATAGATTTCGTAAAATATTGGTAGAAGCTACAATAGCATATGAATTGGCAGATTTGGTAATGAAATGGTGTAAATATTTGGTAGTAAAAGGTAGAAGGTTTACCAATTTAAACACAAGTAACCATTAGATTGAAACTAATATGTATGTAGTAGGACAATAAAATTGACAGGTAGTATACTTGTAGCAGAAAGTAATAATTAGCAGTCTGGTAGTTTTTGACAGAAAACAACATTTACAGTATAGACTATTTAATAGTAGTGTAGTATTAATTCAATCGAGTCGTAATAAGAATACTAATACAAAATGGAAAATATTAGTAAGTTTAGTTGATAATTAATTAACCGGAATTAGTTGAAATAGTCTGAATAATTATGCGGTTGGTTGTAGTATAGTTTGGTTAATTTGTTTTGCGGTATGCTTGTTGAAAATTGCGAATTTGGAGGTAGTGTTGTATCCGGTTGGATTGCCTCTATTTATTGGAAAAACACAAGTTGTAGGCCTATGGCCGAAGTTCCTTTTTCTATTGGGATGCTATGAAATTACTGTTGTTGTTATTATTACATTCATATTGTGTCGCATACATAGTATATCAAGTTAGAGCTTGTTGTACCCCAAAATTTTCCCTCTCATTTATCAAGTATTTTCTCACAAGATCTCCTTTGGTTCAAGACTGCACTAGGGTTGATTAGCTCAAGACACCTTCTCAAGCTATGATGACTGAAAATTAGGGTTTGAGATTGCACAAGGATAATTGAAATTTTAATGCCTCATATTACTTTCATGGATCATTATATACCCTCAATATTGCTCATGTCAAGTTTCAAGTCTTGGATCACATTTTTGCTCAGTCAATTGATCAGTTGACCTAAAAATCAACTGTATTGGGGAAAAAGTCAACTGTGGCCAATTTACAGTCAAACTTCATAATTTTTTATCCATATCAACATTGTGAACTCATATATTTCATTTGATCAAGTTTTGACCATAATTCCTCAAGAAATTTGATCAGATCATTAAAAGGGCAAAATGGTCAAAATTGGGGTTTTGATTGAGAAAAGACAATTTCTAATTTTTGACCTAGCAAATGGTCGATTGGTTGGAAAAATGATCTCAAGGATTCAATTGAATCATTTTTACCTAATGAAATGACTCAAAACATTGCTCAAGGTCATTTGATTGATAGTTGATTTTCAGTCAACTGATTAAAAGTCAACTGCATACTGAAAAGTCAAACTTTGACTTTTTGGTCAAAATCAAGTGCCAAAGATCACAATTCACCAAAAAATTTCAAAATATGAAACTTGTTCATAAATAAATCAAAAAGTCAAGATTTCATTTTGAAAAGTCAAAGTTTCCAAACTTAGAAATTTTTCTAAGTGTTGAAAACTTCATATTTTTTCACAACTTTGAGCCAATTTTTCACCATGATGCAGGATGATTTAAAGGAAACTTTCAACATGAAAGTTGTAGACCTAAATGAGATATAAAACATTTCTTTACACAACTCCTCCTATAAATGCTTGGATTTCAAGTTATTAATCCATGAAATCATGGTCATGAAACTAAAACACTTAGTGAAATTTTGAGCATTTTTGTCAGGATTTTGACCTAACTTCTGAGCCAAGTTTCACATAGTTCCATTTGGATTTTGCAAAAGTGATTCAAAGAGGAGTTGTAGAGAACATTGCAAGATTTATAAAATGTCAAAGAACTCCTTGAGATCATTTGTGAGCAAGGAGAATCAAAGGCCATAAGTTAGGGTTTCAAATTATTTTGCAAGGCAAAATTTGTGATGCACAATGAACCAAATCCATAGCCATGCTGCATAATCTTCACTTTTCAGGCCTCAAACTTGAAATTCACTCCTTAATTAATTTTTTACACAACATATGGAGCTATTGTCCAAGCATTTGAATCATTATCCAAGTTGCATTTCCCTTTTTGGAAGAAAGGCACCATTGTTATTCTTGAAAAAAGACTTTAATCACAAAGTCAACTTGTATCGAGCTTTGCACTTGTTCTTTCTGCATAATCATACTCTATAAACTCAGAACAAACATGTTTAAATTTTCTAGCCACCCTACAAGACATGTACCTTGCATTGAAACCATGTTTGTCAAGATAACTTCAAAAATAAGTCAAGAACTCATAACGTGTGATTCTTTGTTTCTGATCATTTCAAACCTCAAAACCTTTCCTCTATAAATAGAGATACTATTTTCAAGAGAACCCACACATGTACAAGCCCTTAAATTCACTCAAACTCACACAAACTCAGATTGAACACAAAACTCCATTTTTGTGCAGAAACTGACCTTGCACTCCCTTCTCTCAAACTAATCGTGCGTTTCCTCTCCAAACCATTCCAAAAGTTCCTAAACATCATCCATAACTCATTTCAATACCTGTTACAGTTCTGTAACTGCATTTCCACCATTGTCCAAACTCAAAAACAGAGCTTTGCAAGTGGGCTTCTCCAGAACTCCTCAGCCACTTTCAGCTCAAGCCAAGCATCACATTAGCTTCCTGGGAACTTGAGGAATCTAACCCAACAACTAGAACTCATTGAAAGCTGCTCAAACTCATTTCACGATTTCCAATTTTGAGGTATTTTTCTTGAACTTCTATCTTATTATTTAGGCATTATTAGGCTTACATTTGTGAAGATAGAATGTAGATATCATTGCTCTGAAACTATACATGTCCATAGATTTCATTTATGTTGCTTGAGCATGGAGAATTTTGAGTTTAAACTTGCTGAAACATTTAGGTCAGAATTTGGTACTTTCATAAATTCATCCTTATCTTTGAATGTTAGATTAAATTAGTTACATGGTTTGATTCGTGATGAAAAAAGACACAAGTTTCATGTTTATATTTTTGAAAATGATTGAGGAATGAGCAAGTTACAGATCCTTTGGCTGGAGGTTGAAGATGAAGTACAGTTAGAGCAAAATTTGTGTTATGTATTTATTATGGTGCACAAGTTAACGGATGTATCACCACCTTAGTGGTTAAAGTGCGTCCCTGTAACCAGAGGGACCTGGGTTCGAGCCCCAGTGGTACCCTTTTGCTTGTTTTTCATATTTTTTTTCATATTTTTTCATATTTTTTTATTGTTGTTTGCAGCGCTGGGCCTCCAACTTGGGTCTGGCTATTTGTTTGTTGACTCTAACCCCCTAACTATGTTTACACTCCTGGCCCATTTTATTCTTTTTGTTTTTTTTTTGTTTTTTTTTATATTTATTTCTATTTCATATTTTTTTTATTACTATCTTTATTATTAGCATTTTACTAGAAAAATAAAAAAATATTTTTATTTTATTATTCTATTTATTTAGTTTATTTTTCTTTATAAAAATTAAAAAGAACAAAAACAATTTTCTTAATAAATTAATTTCTCTTTCTTGACTGATATTTAGATAATTAGGTTTAATTATTATATTATATTATTTTCTTGTAAATTAAAATTAATTTAGAACTTAAGTTTATTTTAATTAATTATTTTTCCTATTATTTCTATTATTTAAAACATTTTCATAAAAAACCCTAAAAACATATTTTTACTTAATTTCTTTCTTAATTAATTTAGGTTTATGTTTTGTTAATTTTTTAATTAATCATTTTCTTTAATTAGGTCAAGATTAAAACTTTTTATGAAAACCAAACAAAAAATCATTTCTTTTTTTCATTTGCATTTGTACATTATTATTTATTCAATTTTTGTACAATATTCAATATGGTTGTAATAATTATTTAGATTTAATTTTCTTGCAATTTCCGCATTTGTAAATTTGTACACCCCCTCCCCTATTGATGTAATAGGTTAGTATTTTTATTTTCCGCAATTTAATGCTTATATGTAAATGCTATTAAATTAGGGTTTATATGGCAAGACTAAAACCAATTATTAGCAAACCCTAATCAAGACAAATAAAGCATGAAAAGACACACTTGCACACTTACACCCTTAGGGTAAATCCACTTGTTGCCTTGAGAAATAAATGACCATGTTATGCATGTGGGATATCTTAGTAAAAGCAATAAAAAAATACAAGATCATAGTCCCTCGATGACGCTATCAAAGTTACCTTTCAAAAATTATTCTTAGTCCCTCAAAGAGAATTGCTAAGATATTTTCACAACATTGCTATCATAGTTATACGATGACCCATGTCCGTCCCTTTTACATCCAAAGATAGGGTTACTTACCAAATCAATGGTAAGATAACAATGTCAAAGAAAAGAGGAAATAAATAAGAAATACTTTTGAGTAGGTAGAATGTTCCTAGTTGCTTGCTCAATTTCAAACCAAAACATCCTTGCTATTTTCAAAATAAACACCAACACTTTCAAAACATCTTTCAAACTTGAAACACTTTCAAGAGATTAACACTTTGTATATATTCTTATGAACGATAATCATTACAAAGTTTTCCTAAACGATGGCCCTTTTCAAAATACTTTCAAAAAACCACACAAAGCACATTTTCAAACAAAAGCAAGTGATATAGCAAGCAACTAAGAGCCCGCAAATAACTACGGATGAAAAGGGTGCTAATACCTTCCCTTTACATAATCTACCCCCGAACTCAAGAAAACAATCTCAAAGGTCTTTCCTGTTCTTTTAAGCCTATCCTTTTGGATAAAAGAAAAGTCGGTGGCGACTCTTGCTAAACCGCAACATTTGCGATAAAACACAAAACAACCAAGTCAGTTCTCCCACCGTGTTACAGAACCGAAGACTCTTTTGGGGAAAATTTAAAAAGTGGGGTTACCTTAGGGCTAGATCAAATTTACTTGCTTTCATTGTTTGATTTGTTTGCCTTACATTTTGGTTCTTTGTTTGGGTTTAAATCCTCTACCCGGATTTGGGATACCTTATAGGTAAGTAGCAATACATTGTGGAAACTGTGCGGGGTATACCGACATGGTCTAAGCAATAGCAATGTTAGTGTGAAATATTTATGGGTACCGGTAGCCCTTGAGTAATCAAGGAGAATACGGGGCCACTGAGTGATGTCATGAGGCACTAACTGACTTCTAGAACCTTTACTTGACAAACTTGGCCATTAGGACGTAGTGAGATGACTGACTTTGGTGCAGTCCGAAGTTGGTTGATACTCGATACTACACTCATTGAGATTTGGATCCAGAGCTTTATTTGGTGGCAAGTCAGTTGTCAATGGGAACGAAATTTATGGGAAAGATCAGTGATTTTGAGATCCCTTAGAACCCGGTAACTATTTTATAGGACAGGTTGAACCAATCCAACTTCAAGAGGGTACTTACCTACAAACTCCATCCAAGCCTAAACCTAATGACTTGTCTTCTTTGTGCGAATATGATTATTTGTATATAAAGTTGCTTACTTTGCATACTCGTACATAACATCATAACATCATACCATAACATTTTTAATAACCATTTCAAGGATCTCGAGGGCCTTTGATGCAGGGTTACATTGAACTAGACGTCTATCAAGGGACAAGAGGATTTATTTTCCTCTAACCAAACAACGTCAAAGATTAAGCACAACAACTTGAGTCAAGGGCTACAACCCACTTGACATGATGAGCTTAAATCTCGTGGAAGGACATCCACTGATACAAAGTTCTCCAATCAAAGTTGTAAGTAACTACTAAACATTTACCCCGTGAGATCCTTGAAAACATGCATCCACATATCATGCATCAATATCATGACAGGTTTCTCCCATACAGGTCTCCTTATCTTTCTACTGTTTATTTCAGTAAGATGGACATGGAACAAACAGTGAAAGATCTCCAAGCTCAAAACACTCAATTCCAACAAATGTTCCTGGCTTTGGCTAAGGGGAAAGAGGACCTGAAGAATCTTCTCAAAGACAAGAAGAAAAAGTCCAAGAAGTCAGTAGGCGTCCTGAACTTGGGAAGAAGACTTAGAGGACCAGTCAAGGGAGCTCTAGATCTGCCATCTCCATCCAATATGGCGGATAGTCATGAAGAAGACAATAATCTAGAGATTGATGAAGTCGAAACTAACTACTCTGAGGAACAATATCCTCCCACTGATGACAAGTACAAACAGTTGGAGGATCCCCTCAATGCTATGGAGATTTAAAAGATACATGGCTTGGATTTAGGAGACATGGGTTTGGTTTCTGGGGTGGTCATCCTGCCAAAGTTCAAAATACCTGCCTCTGCCGTGTATGATGGAGTCTTTTGCCCTAAGATGCACTTAAAGTCTTATGTCCGCAAGATTCAACCATACACAACTGATCTGAAGCTTTGGATCCATTTCTTCCAAGAGAGCCTAGTAGGGACTCAACTTGAATAGTTATATCAATTGGAGAGTTCTCGCATCCGCACCTGGGAGGATTTATCTGCTGCTTTCTACAAACAGTACTAGTACAACGCTGATCTTGCACCAACTCATGTGCAACTGCAGAACATGATCATGGGTTCCAACAAGAGTTTCAAAGGATGCGCCCAAAAATGGAGAGATCTGGCTGGTAGGGTGCAACCCCCTTTAACTGACAGGGAGCTGATTGACATCTTCATGGGAACTTTGACAGGACCTTTCTTCAAACAGCTAATCAGAAGCTCCTCGGTCGGGTTCACCGAACTAATACTGATTGGTGAAAGGGTCGAAGTTGGCATCAAAAGCGGAAAGATCCAAGGAGTTACACCCTCTGACATTCAAAAAAATCCATACAATGGAAAGAAAGTCCAATGTCGTGTATGGTCAAAAGAGTCTTCATGACAAACACGTAGGAGCAATCTTGATCTCTAATCCTACGCCTGCTCAACAAAGACAAGGGTATCAGCATAAGGAGGTCGCACCTAAAAGACAATTCACTAAGATCAACATGTCACTAGCTCAATCGCTACAACACATGTTGAAGGCATAACTGATAACGTTAAAGGCTCCTCTCTGGAACCCTAACACTTCTGCTCCTACCTATCATCCCAATGAAAGGTGTGCATACCACTCTGATAGTCCGGGACACAACACAAACAACTGTTGGGCTCTGAAGAATAATATCCAAAACATGATTGATGCCAAGGAGATCGAGTTTGACCCTCCGGAAACTCCAAATATGATCTCCGCTCCTATGAAGAATCATTGAAAGCTTTTGTTCATTTGAATTATCAAGTTGTAATCTCTTTCATTGTTCAAACACTTATCTATTAATGTTAAACTTTGTTTCATTAATGCATTGCATATGTTTGTCTTGATTTCATCCATTTGTTTTTACTATATTTAAACTATGCTTTTTACTCTCTTTATAACATCCAACTCTTGCTAAAAGTTATAAGCCTTTAGAGGGAGGATGACAAAAACAATGCCATAATCTCATACAGTATGCTTTTGGATAGACCTTGTGGATGATGTACAGGCTTTCTTTCAAATTCCAAACACTGGAGTTATAAGGAGGATAATCCCTAGTCAACCCCTTCGAGCTAAAGAAGTAGAAGTTTTCTTTTTTACACAAATTGAAACCTTTAATCAAAACCTGGGGCAGGGTAGTCTCTCAGTTAATTCAAATGCGCGTTCACTTCGTATAAAATGAGTGATATCAAAAACATTCCTCTGGAATCAAAAGACAGTAATGGTACCCTACCAAATAGGCAGTCATTATCTCTCGAAAAGAAAAACCCACTAAGTCAAAACCTACAAAGGAGACTTAGGAAAACTGGGGCATCCCGCTGACTGTAATCTCAAAATAAGAACCGTCAGGCAAAAATTAGTGATAACAAATCAAAAGAAAGAGGTCAGTACAAATCCTCAACAACATGAAAAATGCCGCAAAAATGACTGCCTTTCGACAAACTTAACTTGTCTGAACCATCACCAAAACGTTATTACAGACTCAATTGGAGTTCAAACGCACAATTAACTGAATTTAGGACTGAAGAACATCACAAAGAGCGGGTGGGTACAAACACACTTTGATCCTTTATCCTTTGTTTCTTAAACCGTGAACCGAGCCACGCTACAACCCTTCAAAAGTCATAATTTAAGCATGGGTTAGTTCGAAAGCATACTGTTACAAAAGGTATCCTGACTCCTGTAAGGCTTTACCCTAAACCATGAGTTTTAATTTTCTTACAAAACTTCTTTACTTGCTAAAACTCATTTTCAAAACTTCAAGACAAGCATAAACTTTGCATTATTTGAATATCGTTGTTTGCATATGGCTATTTGTTTGACAATGGAGAAATTCACACAACGAATATCCAGTGAATGAAAACTCTCTCAGTGAACAAAATCACTTCGATTGGAAAGACACTTTTGTTGTACACCAAAATTTTCCTTCTCATTTTACTCAATACATACTCCTAGAGATCCTCAATTTGCTCAAGTTAGCCCAAGAGTTGACCAGACAAACTCTCTCCTAAGGCAGTGTGTCTAAAATTAGGGTTTCCATTTTCATTAAGATAGGTGGACTCCAAATACCTCATATGCTCTCCATGGTCCTAATATGTTATCAAGACCCTCCATGTCAAATTTCAAGCACTGCACAAGAAGTTTGCTCAGTCAACTGCTCAGATGCTTGAGAATCGACCGTATTAGGTCAAAAGTCAATTATGGCCCACATACAGTCAAACTTCAAGATTTTTGGTCAACATCCACATTTTGAATTAACTTTCATCATTTGATCAAGGTTTGATCATTATTCTTCAAGGAATGCCCTAAATTCATCAAAACCCAAAGGTTGCTAAATTAGGGTTTCTTAGGAAAAGTCAACCAAACTTTGACCAAGCATAACTTCCTCATACTTTATCAGACATTTTCCATCCAAGGCTCATTTTTAAGACGATGCAATTCCCTACAACTTATCTTCATGCCACAAGTTCAAAATATGCACTCATAAAAAGATATGAATTTCTACATTATAGGTCCTTTTGAAAAGTCAACAAAAGTACCTTTTGGGTCAAAGCTTCTTACATGAACATGGAAGACCCAATAGAGATGAAACCAAAGGGTTGTTTAGGGGACATCCTAAGCTTTCTAAAAAGTCTAAGAACACCCTCTTAGGGTTAAAATTGAGGGATATATGTATTGTCAAAATTGACCAATTTTTGGAAATGTGCATAAAGTCAATATTGATCAAAATGACTTTTTTTTCCAAATGGGTCCATGTTTTCTTGTTTGAAACTTGTTCCTAAGATGGCCCACGACCCCTGAGCTTATCCACCTATTATTTTATTATTTTTATTATTTATTTTGATTTTTTATCCATTTAAATCAAAATAAATCAATTTAAATAGTAAAATAATCAAATAAAATCAAAGATTTGATTTTTGAGCATAATATGAGTCCATGAACAGCTAGCAAATCAAAAAATTCGTGCAAGAGTTAATTGATTGGAAAAGATCTTAATTTGGTCTATTTTGGAAACAAATCATACAAGGCAAAGAATGAAATCAAATCTCCATAATTTGCAAAGATATGGTCAGTTTTTGTTGACCTAAATCATTCTATCATATATACCTAACATCTCTAAAGCATAAGAAGGTTTTGTAGTCGTGAAAACAAGGGGAAGAAATTGAAAATTTTGGAAGAAAAAGTGCAGACTGTATTCTCTTCCATAGGCCGTTTCAAGTAATTCCAAAGCCAACAATTTGTTCCTAGATATGTTCTGAAGCCATTCCAATCATCCTCAAGCCTTAAAACCTTTAGAAATCACGCCTCACAGTTCCACGGTTTGCATCTTTTTTTCAAGATTCGTCTTCAATGATTTATCCATCATAAACATGTTTTGATCATATATCCATGCTTGCTATCATATTTGCAATGTTTTTTATTGGTTTGATTGAAGTTTAAGTGCAGGAATGGCACAATGCCATTGTTAGGGTTTTGAGGTCCCCAATTGGGAATTCTATATAAAGGCAAAATTAGACAAAATTAGGGGTACTATCATGCTCAGGAGATGATTTACAGTTGATCCATGTCTTTGGTTTGAATTTATTCTGCTTGTGCTGCGTTTTTTTGAATTTTACAGGTGTATGGCTACGAACAAAATCCGTCACTATAGCCTTTAGTGACGAAAACGACTGTAGGTAAAAGTGTGGCCAAAAATAACAGTTATGGGAAAGAAGACCATTAGGTGGCAGAATCCTATTGGGTGATCTGAAGCACGCGCGCGTTTGGGAAAGACCACTTTATTTCCTTTATATTTTATTTATGTTATTATATATACAACTAACCATCCCAGCAAATTTTGTTTTCTTACTTTGTTTCTACAGATTCAATGCATCATCATCCAAAACGTCTACCATGCACTACCACCATTTGGCCATTGGATGTATCAATAATTCAGATCCAACGCGTCAAACAATGAAGGACTATGGTGCACTCTCAGGCTGGCACAACACAGGCCCATTCTTTTCTTTTCAATTTTAATTTTTTTAATTGTTTTACTAATTATTTTCCTTTATTAAAATAACACCAAAAAATCATTATTTTTTATTTAATCAAAAAATCATCAAAAAAACATAAAAATCTTTTTTTTTCATAAAAATATTTTATTTCCTTAATTAATTAGTTTAATTTAATTTAGGGCAAATTTAATTCCTTTTTTATAATTTAAATTAATTAGAAATTGGGGTTTTAATTTGTACATAACCTAATTAATTTTTCTTAAAAAAACTAACCTAAATCTTTTTTAAATTAGATTTTTTAGGTTTCCTAAATTATTCTCGCATTTAATTCGCCGCGCGCATTTTTTAATTTCCTTTTATTATTATTGTAACTGTTTCGTGGTTGTAATAGTAATTAGGGTTTAAATTCTGTCTTTTTATTTTCAGTCCAAAATAGTTATGTATCTACAAAAGCCTTGTAATAGCTAGGACTTTAAACTTTCTTGCTTTTAATTCCGCAAACTATAAACCGCTTAGATGTATGTTAATAGGATTGTATGGAAAGACAAACTGAAATTAATACGGTAGAAAACCCTAAATGTGCAAAGATAAATTAACTGAAAATTATACTCGCACATGCTCACTCCTAGGGTTTGCCTCACTTGGTTGCCTCAGAAATAATGGTCGTGTCCCTCGAACGTAGGGATATCTTAGCAAAAGACCCTCAATCTAAAAGTCATCATAAAGATCATAGTCCCTTAACGTCCCTCGAGTTGCCTATGAGAAATGATCTTGTCCCTTGATGTTGCCTAGGAATATATGATGACAGTCCCTTCAAAATGCTAAGGTATCCTTACATGTTGCCTTCAATGACCATTACGTCCCTTTCGATAGTCCCTCAAACATCCAACAATGGTGCTACCTACTCCTTAATAGTAGGATAACGCTATCTAAAGGAAATGAGAACGAAAAATCTTTTTTCGAGTAGGTAGAATCTTATGTACTTGCTCAATAAAACATTTTCAAAACAAGCACACACAAGCAATTTAAAAAATGAGCAAGTACCTAAGAGCCCATGGAAAATAATGGATGGAAAGGGTACTAACACCTTCCCTTTCTATAATCTACCCCCCGTACTAAGAAACATCTCGAAAAAGGTTTTTCTATTCTTTTTCCTTTTCCTGATTGGATAAAATAAAAGTCAGTGGCGACTCTTGCTTACCGCAACATTTGTGAACAAAAAACGCGAACCAATAAAACAGTCGGTTCTGCCACCGTCACAGAACTGGCGACTCTGCTGGGGATGAACTAAATAAAGTGGGGTATACCTTAGGATCTAGGTCATTTCAAATTGCTTCCTTGTTTGTTTGCTTTATTCTTAAAGGGTTTTTGCTTGGGTTACTATAGATCCTACGCCCGAATCTAGGGGCACTTATTAGGTAAACAACAATAGATCGTGGAGACTATACGGTGTAGACCGATATGGTTTAAGCAATGGTTGTGTTGGTGTGGCACTTTGGCTGGTAATGGTATCCGTCATGGGGAAACGAGTAAAATACGGGGCCGCCGTGTGGTGTCGTGAAGTTCCAACGGACCATAGAATCTTAGTTGAACAAACTTGGCCATTAGAAAGTAGTGAGATAGCCGGCCTTGGTGTAGAGCTGAGGATTGGTTGATACTCGATGCTACACTCATTGAGATCAGACTTTCAGGATATTTCGACTGCAAGAAAAGATTGCTTGAGTTGAGACAATGCCCGATAAAGGATGGTCAGTGATATTGAGATCCCTTAGAACCCAGTTACTATTTATAGGACATGTTGAACCAATCCAATTTCAAGAGGGTATTACCTTAAACTCAAGAAAGCCTTAAACCTAAGGACTTGGTGTGATTTGTTTGTGCTTGTTATACCTGTCATTTCTCAACATAATCCCGACATCACGACATCATAAACATGTCATATCATACTAACCATTTCAAGGATCTCAAGGGTCCGTGATGTAGGTCATGGCGAACCAGACGTCTAGCAAGGGGCAAAGGGATTTATTTTCCTCTAGCCAATGTTGTCAAAGGATATTGAGTTAGGGGATATTACCCACTCGATATGGTGAGCTTGACTCTTGAAGAAGGACTCTCAACGACACAAAGTTTCTTCAATCAAGTTGCAATCAAATTCTAACAGTTTCTTATTTACCCTGCGAGATCCTTAAAAATATTGCATGCATATCATACACATCATTACAGGTACCATTACAAGTTTCTCATCTTCTTCACTGTTTATTTCAGCAAAAATGTCTTTCGAACAAAGCATCAAGGACCTTCAGGCACAAAACGCCCAGTTCCAGCAAATCTGGCAAAAGGGCAGGAGGATCTGAAAACCCTCATCCTTAAAGAGAAAAAGAAAAAGAAGAAGGTTGTCGGTATTCTGAATATAGGCAGAAGGTTTAGAGGGTCGTTAAAGCAACAAGTCGATCTGACCAATTCATCCAAGGAATGGGAGAATCAAGAAGAAGAGACAAGGGAGAAAGATCCCAGTCCTGAAGTTTCTGACAATGATACCGACTATAATGATGAGCAGTATCCTCCCACTGAGGATAGATACAAGCAGTTGGAAGATCGCTTGAGTGTTATGGAGGTCCAGAGGATACCTGGGTTGGATTTCGAAGAATTGGGATTGGTGTCGGGAGTAGTCACCCCGCAGAAGTTCAAAGCTCCAATTTTTGCAAAGTATGATGGGGTGTCCTGCACAAAACTCCATCTCCGCTCTTATGTCAGAAAGATCCAGCCCCACACCGCTGGTAGAAATTTGTGGGTTCACTTCTTTCAAGACAATCTGTCAGGGACTCAGCTTGAATGGTTCTACCAACTAGAGAGAGCCAATGTCCAAAATTAGGAAGATTTGGCTTCCGCTTTTTATAAGCAGTATCAATATAACACTGACCTTGCTCCTACTCATACTCAACTCCAGAGTATGTCCATGGGTGCAAGTGAAGGCTTTAAGGAATATGCACAGAAGTGGAGAGATTTGGCAGAGAGAGTCCAACCCCCTTTGTCTGATAGGGAGTTGGTTGACATGTTTCTCGGGACGCTATCTGGTCCATTCTTCAATCACTTGATTGGTAGCTCCTCAGCTGGTTTCACCGAGATGATATTGACTGGAGAAAGAGTAGAAGCTGGGATTTGGAGTGGCAAGATCCTAAAAAATACCTCTTTGAGTACAGAGAAGAAATAATTTGGTGGAAAGAGGGAAGCCAATGTTGTGCACGGCCAGAAGGGGCGTAGCAGGGCAGACTACCACCAATCTGTGGGGGCAGTGCTGATCTCAAATTCGACACGCGCACAACGACCACAACAATGAAAAAATCAGCCAAGGGTGGAAATACCTCAAAGTCAGTTCACCCAAATCAACATGCCATTGTCACAAGCATTACAACACATGTTGAAGATGAATCTGATTACGGTGATAAACTCTCATCCGAACCCTAAGACTTCTTCTCCTAACTACAACCCGGATGCAAGGTGCGCTTATCATTCTGGTAGCCTGGGGCACGATACTAACAATTGTTAGGCGCTGAAATACAAGATTCAGAATATGATTGACGCCAAGGAGATCGAGTTCGACCCTCTTGAAACTTCCAACGTGATCACTGCTCCCTTGCCAAAACATGGCTAGGATTGAAAACATTTTTGTTCATTTGAGTTTTGAAGTTGTATTTTCTTTGCTTATTCGAATAATTATTGTCATGTCAAACTTTATTATTTCTTTAATGCATTACACATGTTTGTCTTGAATTAATTTGTTTTCATTATGCTTAAACTGCTTTATACTTCCTTTTTGTGATATTCAACTCTCGACTAAAAACTCTAAGCCTTAGAGGGAGGATGACGAAAATGATACCACAATCTCTACAGTATGCTTTTGAACAGACCCTACTGACGATGTACATGCGCTGTTTCAAATCCCAAACCGTGGAGTTATAAGGAAGATAATCCCTAGTAAACCCCTTTGAGCCAAAGAAGTAGGAGTTTTTCTTTCACACAAATTAAAACCCTTAATCACAACCTGGGGCAAGGTAGTTTTCTCAGTTAATCCAGGTGCACAATGAATGGCATAAAAGACTGAATATGTGAAAAACACAAGGGGGTTGAATTGTAAAACTTAAAACAAATGCTTAGACAACACAATATTTTTATCCTGCTTCGTTTGATCTCAAACTACTCCAGTCCACCCGTCAAGGTGATTTCGCCTCTCTCCAATGAGGTCTTAATCCACTATATTCAAAGGATTACAACAGCTACTTTAACAACTGTTAAAGCCTTCTTGAGTATAACCACAGACCGGTTTATCTCAAGGAAATTTCTTACAAATAATTGAACAATGATGTGTTTAACGTTTTCTAATAAAACAATATATCACAACTGTGATAATACACAATTTAAGCCTGGAATAAAAATGAATTTGCTAAAGCGTTTGAGTAAGCGGTTTTAAAGGCTTGGCAAATTATGTGAGTGCATCCGTGCGTCTTTTCTCATACAGACTTGTTTATATAGCCAAGGCAAAGATACGTTGTCCATAAAGCACTTTTAATGATAATAATGCACTTTCCTTCTTGAGAAGATCTTGTCTTGAATAAAGTCGTTGGTAATTAATTTTGTCTTGAATACTTAATAACGCTTCAGAGTCTTCTTTGCTTATGGTAACTCTTCAGAGTGTTCTTTTTCTTTAACTTATGATAACGCTTCTGAGTGCTGATGACTTGGTAAAGATCTTTGATCAGAGTCAGAGTATATTGTTTGTGTGCAGATTCTGGTCATCAAGCTTCAGCGTATGATCTGGTAGCTTCAGCGTGTAGCACATGTTACTGATCTTCTGATGCTTCTGATGCTGATGCTGATGCTGATTCCATCAGAACTTCTGTATATACAAAACATAATTTTAAGAAGCATATTTGTCTTATATATAAATCTTACAATTTATTTATTCTTTGTATTTTGTTATCATCAAAACTCTAATTAAGGGTTGTAGAATCAAACTATGTTCTAACAATCTCCCCCTTTTTGATGATGACAAAAACCAGATTTTTCAATTAAAAAACAAAGAATAAAAGGTATAGAATTAAGAAGAGAAAACTCCCCCTGAGTTGTTTACTTCCCTTTAATTCCACGAGTCTTTGAGCATCTGAACTTTACTGTATCTTTCCTCAGAGTTTTGTACATGTTCAAGCTTTTCAGAAGAAAAAATTTAAATAGATCAGAATGTTTGAGACTTATGTCTCAGTAATCCGTTATTGAAAAATATCATTCTTTCTCCCCCTTTTTGTCAGTTATCAAAAAGAACAAATAATCAGAGCCAAAATGCATTTATATTAAAAAACCAGAAGCAATGATAAGTTCAGAACAATGTAAGAAAATTACAGATAAACAAGTTTTAAAGACAAGGAAATTCTAAGAGGGAGGAGGTAGACGCGTGAACAAGGTTTCCAACAATCTCTTGATCTGGATGTTGGTTTCCTGTTGCTGGGTTAACATGCTCTTGATTTCCTCAATTTTGTCGTCCTGTTTATCCATTCTTTCATTCATCAGCATATCAGACCTTTTAAGGTCTTCTAGAGTCTGCTTGTCAAGGGAGGAAGCTTGAGGATCTTCAGAAACTGGATGCTTCTCAGAGCTTTCTTCAATATCCTTTTCTTGACCCAGTGCTTCATCAGCAGGAATCATCTGCTCTTGAGTATCAGGTTGAACTTTGGATGCTGGACAATGTTCAGACCAGGGAGCAATGTATAAAGGGAGAACTTCTTCCTTAAGATGTTGGCTTAGAACTGGTCCTTCAATTTCTTTCAGCAGATTGTTGAAGTTCTGTTGAGCTTGTCCGTAGCTCTGTTCTTGCAACTTATAAGTTTTAGAGCATACCCATCTTCTGAACTTTGTCCAAAGGTAGTCTGATGCAGCAGGATCAACCAGCTCAAGACTACCTTGTTTCAGAGAAGTGATCCACTTCTGTACTTCTGTTTCAAATGTCAATACACTGGTACCAACATCTGGATGTTTTGGTTTTGGGATAGCTGTTTTGTGGGTTATGGCAGCAAGACGTTCAAAAACTGTTAAGTCAATGACAGACTTGATGTTGTCTTCTGGATTGTTCTTTGGTGAGGGAGTGGGAGAGTCTGGAATTATGATTGGACTTGATGGGGAGTTTGGTGGAGTTGATTCTGGTGAAGAGGGAAGTTGGGGAATATTCTCAATGGTACCAATGGGCATGCAAATGGCCAAAGGTTCTGTGATTCCAGGAATAGGAATGGTATCAGAATCAACAGTTTGGTTTGATTGATCGTTATGGGGTTCTGGTTCAGAAGGTTGAGCCTCAGAAGTTTGAACTTCTTGTTGAAATGGTTCAGGTTATGGAGAAGGTGGATGAATTTCTGGTTGAGGAGATGGAGGTAGTGGGATTTCTGGTAGTGGAGAGAGGGGAATTTCTGGTTGTGCTTCTGTGGTGGTTTCAGGGTTTGGATTTTTTGGCATGGGAGTAGAAGTATGTTGGTCAAAGGTATCTATATCAGATAGAACTTTTGAAAGTTCTTGTTGGGTTGCTTCAATATTTGGATTTTGAGGTTGGGAGCGAGATCTTCTAAGAGTTAAGGTTTCAGAGGGGTCAAAATCAAATGTCAAAGTCATCAAAAGTTTGTGGTGTGGGGTTTTCTGATGGAGTGGGAATTGGTATAGATGTTGATACAGAAATTGAATCTAAAACAGTTACAGAAGAAGGATTACCTCTCTTTTTAGGAGTCTGCTGGGATGATCCTTCTGCTACAGCTTTCCTTTTCTTGGTTTTCTTCAGCACAACTTCTGGAGCCTTCTGCTGCAGATCCTGAATTTCAAGTTTGGTGTTGTATCATCCGCCTTGCAAGCATCCAGATATCTGACTATTATATCTGGTTTAGAATCAATCTCTGAGAACAAAGGGAAGTTATCCAGAGGGACTCTTCTGCTGGAGATTGCTGCAAAAGGAGTGACGCTGGGTTCCTTCTTGATGTTCTCAATCAACTTCATTTTCTTCAGATTCTTTGCATTCAGCTGTTTGCCAACAGTGGCTTCCAAAGAGCTGATTTCTCGAGCCTCTGTAAGATGATCAATCAGCTTATTCTCTGTTAGAATATCTGATATAAGTCTTCCTAGGGGTATCCAGTCCCTTTTTGTGCACTCCTCTTCTCTGGTTTCCTTGACACTAGTCCTTAGATGGTTGAACAACAGATGAGCCAGATTCACCTTAACCTTCTGGGAGATGAAGTAGATCAGAAATTACTGATCAATATTGATGTAGTCAGGAGAGCTGGTAGGCTTCCTGTGGTTTATGCATCCCAGAATGATCTTGGCCCATATTTTGTGCTGGACTTTTAAATCCCTTATCTTGCTGGAGGGAAGCCCTAGAGTGAAGATTTCTCTAGCAATTAGGGCAACATCAGCGCATCTTTCAGCCATGTCAATGCAACGAACACCACCACCAATGTAGCCTATTAATCTTGCAATGAGGTCCTCAGTAATAACTATCTTCTTCCCCATAATGTATGAAGTGACTTGATGGTTTGAAGATGAAGCATGAATCCAAAATTCCTTTACCAGATTTGGGAATGTTGGACCCACAGGACGATCAAAATATCTTTCCCAGACTTGAGCCTTAACTTCTTCAGAGAGATTAAACCCATTCTCTTGAAGGCTGTTGAAATCCACGATCAATTCTGACAGAACTTCTAGATTTTTGATTGGTGTGAGAAGAGTTCTGTAGGGTTCTTCATACTGTTCGGAGGAGTCTGTTTTCTGAGAACTAGAAGTAGGAATGCTTGAAGAAGCCATGTTCACACGAAGGTTTTGTGAAAAAATTTAAAGGGTTTTGAGAAAGGATGCAGACTGAAAACAGTAAGTTTGTAGAGAAAATGAAAGTGAATGTGAAAGAGTGTAAATGGTGAGAAGTGCGTTTAAATAGATTTCTAAACAATTTTGAAAACATAAACGGTAAGAGAGAGAAATTAATTATAATGATTATAAGCATTTAATGATAGCTGATTTGGGGGATTCAGAAAGATATTTGGAACGGTTACCCATGACATGTGTCTCAATGCAACCAATCAACGCTTTTGACCTTTCAGAAACGTGAACGCGTGTTCAGCCTCAGAAGTAGCTGATGACTGGATGACACTTGTTTGCTTGAGTGAACTGCACATTTCTATCCTTGATTGTGATAGATTCTGATACAATCTGTACTTCTAAAGATCTGAAGAAAGATTGGTCAGTAGTTCACGAAAAATAAACAAAGTTCTGAAGGTTAAGATATGGAATCAAAACAGTTTTATTCTGGACAGAGCTTCATGCTGAGATGTTTCAGAATGAAGTTGAACCTATCTTCAGAAAGAGGTTTTGTAAAAATATTAGCCCATTGATGGTCTGTGTTAATAAATTTAAAATTTAAAATCCCTTTCTGAATATAGTCCCTAATAAAATGATGTTTTATTTCTATATGCTTAGCCCTAGAATGCAAAATTGGATTTTTACTGAGACAAATAGCAGAAGTATTGTCACAGAGGATAGGAATGTTACTCTCAAATATCTGGAAGTCCTCAAGTTGACTTTTCATCCAGAGCATTTGTGTACTGCATCCAGCTGCTGCTATGTATTCAGCTTCTGTTGTTGATAGAGCAATTGTGGTTTGTCTTTTGCTGGACCATGAGATCAGATTTTCTCCCTGAAACTGGCAGCTTCTAGAAGTGCTTTTACGTTCTACTCTGTCTCCAGCGAAATCAGCATCACAGTATCCTATCAAACTGTAATCACTTGATTTTCTATAAAACAAACCCAGATTAGTAGTACCTTTCAGATACTTGAAAATTCGCTTAACTGCTGTTAAGTGAGATTCTCTAGGATCTGATTGGAATCTAGCACAAATGCAAACACTGAATAGAATGTCAGGCCTTGAGGCCGTCAGATAGAGAAGAGAACCAATCATACCTCTGTAGACCTTCTGTTCTACCTTTTTACTTACCTCTTCTCTTTCCAGAATGCACGTGGGATGCATTGGAATCTTTGATGGCTTACATTCTGAGAGATCAAATTTCTTCAGAAGTTCTCTGACATATTTGCTCTGATGAATGTAAGTTCCTTATGGGGTTTGATTAATCTGAATGCCCAGAAAGAATTTTAGTTCCCCCATTAGGCTCATCTCAAATTCTACCTGCATACATTTAGAAAACTTTCTTCCCAGAGAGGGTTTAGTGGATCCAAATATGATGTCATCAACATAAATCTGACATACTAAGATGCCATTCTTAACTGTCTTACAGAACAAGGTTGTGTCCACTTTCCCTCTGGTGAATTCCTTTTCTAACAGGAAGTTACGTAGTTTTTCATACCAAGCTCTGGGAGCTTTTTTCAGACCATACAGTGACTTCTTTAGTTTGAAAACATATTCTGGATTTTTGGAACTTTCAAAACCAGGGGGTTGGTGCACATATACTTCTTCTTCTTCTATATAGCCATTTAAGAATGCACTCTTAACATCTATCTGATATAGAGTGATGCCTTTATTAACAGCAAATGAGATTAAGAGTATGATAGATTCTAACCTGGCGACTGGAACAAAGGTTTTTGTATAGTCTATCCCCTCTTGCTGACTATAACCTTGTGCTACCAGTCGTGCTTTGTTTCTGATGACTTCACCTTGTTCATTCAGTTTGTTTCTGAACACCCATTTTGTTCCAATGACGTTGAATCCTTTTGGTTTGGGAACTAGATCCCATACGTCAATTCTTGTGAAATGATTTAGCTCCTCTTGCATTGCTAGAATCCAGTCATTGTCCAGAAGTGCTTCATCAATTGTAGTTGGTTCAATTAGAGAAACCAGTCCCATGAGGGATTCTTTAGAGTTTCTGAAGCTAGATCTTGTTCTAATTGGATCTTCCTTTCTTCCTAGGATTGTTTCTTCTGGGTGATCCATGCTGCTTCTGGATGGTCTTTTCTGGAGTTGATCAACAGAAGGTGCTGGATTGCTTGCAGTGCCTCTTTCTGATGCTGAGGGAGTGTCTCTGTTGAGAGCTTCTGATGATTTGTCTTCAGTTCCTGTGAGTTCAACTTCCATACCTGCAAGGAATTCATTCTGCTTTGACTTCTGAGAGTCAAGCTTATCATCAAAACGAACACTGATTGACTCATCCACAATCTGTGTTTCTGTATTGTATACTTTGTACCCTCTTGAGCGTTCAGAATATCCTAACATAATACATTTTTGTGCTTTAGAGTCAAACTTGTTCAAGTAATTTTTTGTATTCAGAATAAAACATGTACATCCAAATGGGTGAAAATAGGAAATGTTGGGCTTTTTGTTCTTCCACAATTCATATGGAGTCTTTTCCAGAATAAGTCTTATGGAGATTCTATTCTGAATGTAACACGCTGTGTTTATTCCCTCTTCCCAGATGATCTTAGCAACGTTAGTCTCGTTGATCATGGTTCTGGCCATTTCTTGCAATGTTCTGTTCTTTCGTTCTACAACTCCATTTTGCTGGGGAGTTCTAGGACAAGAGAAATCATGCAGAATGCCTTTGTCATTAAAGAATGACTCAAAATTTTTGTTTTCAAATTCTCCACCATGATCACTTCTGACTTTGACGATTCTAAGATCCTTTTCATTCTGAACTTGGTTGCAGAAGGTAACAAACACAAAGTGTGACTCGTCCTTGTGCCTTAAGAACTTTATCCATGTCCATCTGCTATAGTCATCTACGATTACTAACCCATACTTCTTGCCACTGACTGAAGCAGTTTTAACTGGTCCAAATAAGTCAATGTGCAGAAGTTCTAATGGCTTGGAGGTGGAAATAACGTTTTTGGATTTGAAAGCTGGTTTTGCAAACATGCCTTTCTGACATGCTTCATACAGAGCATCTGAATTGAACTTCAGGTTAGGAAGTCCTCTGACCAGATTGAGTTTGTTAATCTGAGATATTCTTCTCATACTAACATGTCCCAATCTTCTGTGCCAGATCCATTGCTCGTTGTTAACAGAATGAAGACACTTTACATTCTGACTTTTTAGTTCAAAAAGTTTTATTTTATAAATGTTGTTTTTCCTCTTTCCATTAAATAGGATAGTCCCATCTTTCTGACTAACAGCTTTGCATGAATTTTGATTGAAGATTATATCATAACCGTTATCACTTAATTGACTTATGGATAACAGATTATGCATTAATCCATCAACTAGTAAAACATTACTTATAGAGGGAAGATTTCCATTACCTACTGTTCCAGAGCCAATGATCTTTCCTCTCTGATTGACTCCAAAACCTACGTGGCCTCCAGGCTTAAGTTCCAGGCTTTGGAACATATGCCTTCTTCCCGTCATGTGTCGTGAGCAGCCAGAGACCAGGTACCATGATTGGTGTTTTTGCTTTGCTGCTAAAGATATCTGCCACATGTATTATTTTATCCTTAGGTACCCACATTTTCTTGGGTCCTGATTTGTTAGTTTTACCAAAACTCTGGTTGAATTTTGGTTTGACAGAGTAATCACTACTTGTATATTTTATGTCATGTGTGTGCCCATATATAAAGTGTGAATCAAGTGGAGTATGTTTTATAACTAAATCCATGGAATATTTTGGTGTAGGTACCTTACCTTGATATCCTATCCCTTTTCTGCCATTTCTGCTAACTCCATAGATCATTGAAGCCATTTTGCTTCTGTCTATGTTTTTAGCTAGAAACTTCTGAAAGCTGTGATCATACTCCTTGATGATCTCATCAGCACTGCTGGGAGTTTCAGGGATTGTTTCCTTCTGAGAGTTTTGCAATTGGTTTTCTAATTTTGAAATTTTATCTTTTAACTCAGAATTCTCCAATTTGAGACTCTCAGTCTTATCAGAGTCAGAAGCAAGATTCCTTTTCAGGTTTCTGAATTTGACTCTGATCTGCTGATATCTTTCCAGAATTTCATTAAGGCTTTCAGCTAGTTCAGCCTTAGTAAAGTTTATAGTAAAGTTAGGGAATACCTCTTCTGTATCTGATTCAGATTCTGACTCAGAAGCTTCACTGTCTTCTGTTATGTTTGCCATGAGAGCTATGTTTTCTCTTTCATCATCTGATTCTGAGTCAGCTTCAGATGTGTCAGAATCATCCCATGTAGCCATGAGACTTTTCTTCTTTTCCTTGCCAAACTTCTTTTTGGGCTTTTCCTTCTGAAGCTTTGGGCAATCACTTTTGTAGTGCCCTTGCTCGTTACATTCATAGCAGATGATGTCTTTGTTGTTTGGCTTTCTGTTTCCTGAAGAGCCTTCAGATTTTCTGTGTCCAAAGGAGGATTCTTACCTTCTGTATTTGGAGAAAGATTCATTCTGATTTTCTGATCTTCTGGGATTCCTGAACTTCCTTTGCCTCTTCTTCCACAATTGGTTCACCCTTCTGGAGAGGAGAGATAGTTCATCTTCTTCTGATGAGGACCCATCAGAGGTTTCTTCCATAGCCTACAAAACTTTGGAGTCAGATTTTCTGTTAGATTTTAAAGCTAATGTCTTACCTTGCTTTTGAGGTTCATCTGCTTCTACCTCTATCTCGTGACTTCTGAGGGAGCTGACAAGTTCCTCCAGAGAGATTTTGTTGAGATCCTTGGCTAGCTTAAGCGCTATGACCATTGGCCTCCATTGTTTTGGCAAGCTTATGATGATCTTCTTAACGTGATCAACAGTAGAATACCCTTTGTCAAGAACTTTTAGACCAGCAACAAGAATTTGAAATCTTGAAAACATAGTTTCTATTGATTCACTCTCTTCCATCTTGAATGCCTCATACTTCTGAATGAGTGCAAGAGCTTTGGTTTCTTTGACTTGAATGTTGCCTTCATGCGTCATTCTCATAGAGTCAAACATATTCTTTGCAGTGTCTCTGTTTGATATCTTCTCATATTCTGAATAAGAGATGGCGCTGAGAAGAATTTTTCTGGCCTTGTGATGATTTTTGAACTCACGCTTTTGCTGATCAGACATTGTTTTCCTGTCAATCTTCTGACCACTTCCATCCACTGGGTGCGTGTATCCATCAGTCACCATGTCCCACAGATCAGCATCATGGGCCAGAAAGAAACTCTCAATTTTGTCTTTCCAGTAGTCAAAGTTCTCTCCATCAAAGACTGGAGGTTTGCCACTGAATCTGTCTCTTTCTTCATTGTTGTCATTGCTGATGTTTTGATTTGGTCCTGCCATTGTGTTTTTCTGACGCTGGATCTTGTACTGACACGGTTAAGTGTTATAAGCTCAGAACCAGGCGCTCTGATACCAATTGAAGATGTGAAAAACACAAGGGGGGTTGAATTGTAAAACTTAAAACAAATGCTTAGACAACACAATATTTTTATCCTGCTTCGTTTGATCTCAAACTACTCCAGTCCACCCGTCAAGGTGATTTCGCCTCTCTCCAATGAGGTCTTAATCCACTATATTCAAAGGATTACAACAGCTACTTTAACAATTGTTAAAGCCTTCTTGAGTATAACCATAGACCGGTTTATCTCAAGGAAATTTCTTACAAATAATTGAACAATGATATGTTTAACGTTTTCTAATAAAACAATATATCACAACTGTGATAATACACAATTTAAGCTTGGAATAAAAATGAATTTGCTAAAGCGTTTGAGTAAGCGGTTTTGAAGGCTTGGCAAATTATGTGAGTGCATCCGTGCATCTTTTCTCATACAGACTTGTTTATGTAGCCAAGGCAAAGATACGTTGTCCATAAAGCACTTTTAATGATAATAACGCACTTTCCTTCTTGAGAAGATCTTGTCTTGAATAAAGCCGTTGGTAATTAATTCTGTCTTGAATACTTAATAACGCTTCAGAGTCTTCTTTGCTTATGGTAACGCTTCAGAGTGTTCTTTTGCTTTAACTTATGATAACGCTTCTGAGTGCTGATGACTTGGTAAAGATCTTTGATCAGAGTCAGAGTGTATTGTTTGTGTTCAGATTCTGGTCATCAAGCTTCAGCGTATGATCTGGTAGCTTCAGTGTGTAGCACATGTTACTGATCTTCTGATGCTTCTGATGCTGATGCTGATTCCATCAGAACTTCTGTATATACAAAACATAATTTTAAGAAGCATATTTGTCTTATATATAAATCTTACAATTTATTTATTCTTTGTATTTTGTTTTCATCAAAACTCTAATTAAGGGTTGTAGTATCAAACTATGTTTTAACAAAGACGTCCTTCCAAAACAAAATATGGTGATGGTTCCTTATAATCGTCAAGACAAGCAGTCATTATCTCTCGAAATAAAAGCCCATTAAGTCAAAACTTATGAAGGAGACTTAAGAAAAACGGGGGCATCCCGCTAACTGTAATCACAAAAAGAAATAGTTCAGGCAAAAGACAGGGATAATAAAATAAAAAAAGAAAGAGGTCCTACAAACCCTCAACAAAAAAAATGATTGCCTATTCAAAACAAATTGTCAGTATCCGAACAATCATTGGAATATCGGAGCAAAGACTCAAACGGGATCTAAATGCACAATTAACTGAGCATAGGATCGAAGAACATCATGAAGAACGGGTGCGTACAAATAAAATTTGAGCCTTTATCCTTTGTTTCTTAAACCCTGAACCAGGCCACGTTATAACCCTTAAAAGTCCTAGCTGAAGCATGGGTTAGTTCAAAAGCATACTGTTACAAAAGGTATCCTGACTCCTATAAGGTTTTCTATAAATCCTGAGTTGGCATCACACTTTTACAAAAAAAAAACTTGTTTTACTAAAAAATGAATTTTCAAACTTCAAGACAGACATAAGCTTTGCATTCTTAAAATAACATTGTTTGCATATGACTATTTGTTCAACATCAGAGAAATTCGCATGACGAATATCTGGTGAACAAAAACCTTCTCAATAAAAAGGATCACCTCAAGTGGAAAAACACTTCCAACCAAGGGGGCACGGCATGATCATTGTGCATCATCTGAGGCAGTCAAGTCAAGATTCAAGGAATCTCTCAAAAATGCCAAATAGCCAGAGGCAGATCTCTATCTGAATCACTTGGGGCATTGGGCGTGAATTCCAACAACAAATATTGTACGATCAAACAAACATCTTCTGGTAGTGTGGCAACACTTACTACTATGGACAGTGACAATTCTCCGTACCCAGTGAATGTGGACATAGTCGGAAAATACTACGCATGAACAAAGACCCGCTAGGTTGACTGGCCTAGGCAAAAAAAAGGGCATCCCGATGAACCAAAAGGGTTCGGGAAAAAATTAGGGATAAAAACAAAAAAGATATGTACACCCGGCAAGTCGAAAACTTGAAAAGGCGGCTTGAGAAAAAGGGGTATCCCAGTGGACTAAAAATCTGAAAAGACAGTCCAGGAAAAAGTTAGAGATTAAAGCGTACAACTACGTCCTGTCATCTTATCATTTGTTTATCAATAGAAGACTTATCATCCTGATCAGCATCCACAAAGCCTCCGTGGGTACTTTCTCCATCAGGTATAGTGGCAGAAAAGTCCTGATGCAAAGTCATTGTTGTATCCTTTGCATACGACCCTGTGACATCTACACTCCCCACAGAGTAGAGGCAACTAAAGCTTTGACATCGACTTCCCCAAACAGGAGCTACGTTCCCCAGCAAAGTTCCTTCATAGAATCGACATATATATTCCCCGATCGAATTTCATAATCTCAAGCGGGTTATAAAGTTTTCTCCCGAACAGAGTTTATTTCTCTGAATACAGAAGCTCAATCCCCGACAGAGTTTATCCCTTCAGTTATGGAAGCTTCTTTCTCCAACATAATTATTCCCCCACAGAGTTGTTCTCCAGTAGAGTCTCTCCTCGGCAGAATATCCATAAACAAGGGGAAAATCCCCAGCATAGTAATCTTCAGTTCTCCATCTCCAGCGGAAGTAGAAGAACCACTTTTTCTACTATGATCGGGAATGTAATTTCCATTACTCTCTAATAGCAGTCAGGGATTTATTTTCCCAAACTCGGATGTGCCACAATAGCATTTCATGTTCATACATCATGACATGCGCATACATATTACATCCAGCATAAGCTCATTTATTTTGAGAACATCATCATACAATGCATTTCATGCATCATATACGATTAATCATGTACCTTTTCATGAAAGATGGTTATCATTAACAACTTCCAGCAAGTTCAAGATTAGCTCTTGAAACTAAACAGAGTAATTATCCGCGCGAACAAATGCAGCTTTACGCGGGTTCGTCACGAAGCAATCTTACACGGGTTTATCCTTAGTGCAGCTTCACACGGGTTTATCCTGAAAAATCTTACACGGGTCCTTTCTCATACATTTCTGAATGAAGTTTTACACAAACTTATCACAAAGTAACCTTACCCAGGTTCCTCCTGAAGTTTTACACAAACTTATCACAAAGTAACCCTACCCAGGTTCCTCCTGAAGTTTTACACGAACTTATCACAAAGTAACCTTACCCAGGTTCCTTCTGAAGTTTTACACGAACTTATCACAAAGTAACCTTACTCAGGTTCCTCCTGAAGTTTTACACGGACTTATCCTGAAGTAACCTTACCCAGGTTCCTCCTGAAGTTTTACACGAACTTATCCCAAAGTAACCTTACCTAGGTTCCTTCTTAAGTTTTACACGAACTTATCCAAAAGTAACCTTACCCAGATTCCTTCTGAAGTTTTACACGAACTTATCACAAAGTAACCTTACCCAGGTTCCCCCTAAAGGACTACACAGACTCATCACGAGCAACCTTACCCAGGTTCCTTCTGAAGTTTCACTCAGACTTATCCCAAAGAAACCTTACCCAGGTTCCTTCTCGATTCAGATATAGTTTTACCCAAAATCCCCACGAAGATACCTTACCTAGGTTCCTTCTCAGTTCAAATGCAGTTTTACCCAAACTCCTCACGAAGAAACCTTACCCAGGTTCCTTCCCATAAGCCCTACTATCCAGGGAATTCATTTCAAAGAAACCCTACGATGCAGGTTTCTTTTCTCTTACCTCCAGATGATAGTTTACAACACTGTAAGATCTGGACCTGATCAAACACGATTGGTTTCACATTTCCCTAGTAAGTCGTGATGCAGCCTATACACTGACCAGATATGTAGTTCACCTTCGGGGTTAATTCCCCAATAGAGTAAAGGACAACTGAAGCTCCTAAAATTCTATTTCTCCCAAGAAAAATAACAACATTCCTCAGCAGATTCCTTATCAACAACAAGAACATGACTCTCATCGAAGGAACATCTCAGGAAATCAACATCCTCTAGATGGCATCTTTAAGCCCATCTCTGACGATTCTCCGTCATATCTTCCGGATGGCATATTTAAGCCCATCTCCAATGATTCTTCGTCATATCCTCCAAAGGGCATCTGTAAGCCCATTCCCGATACTACATACACAGTCCAGCACCATCTCAGACGAGTGCAAATTTTTGGGCACTCTAGTGTTCAATCATCTTCCACCTTCAGATTACGAAAGGCAGACAACCAATCTACATCCTCAGGTTAAAGAAAATTGAACAGGGGCAGCTGTTGTAATCCAAAATTTTCCCTCTCATTTTACTCAATACATACTCCCAAAGATCCTCAATTTGCTCAAGTTTGCCCAAGAGTTAACCAGACAAACTCTCTCATAAGGCAGTGTGTCTCAAATTAGGGTTTCCATTTTCATTAAGATAGTTGGACTCCAAAGACCTCATATGCTCTCCATGGTCATAATATGTTCTCAAGACCCTCCATGTCAAATTTCAAGCACTTCACAAGAAGTTTGCTCAGTCAACTGCTCAGATGCTTGAGAATCGACCGTATTAGGTCAAAAGTCAATTGTGGCTCACATACAGACAAACTTCAAGATTTTTGGTCAAAATCCATATTTTGAAGTGAATTTCATCATTTTATCTAGGTTTGATCATGATTATTCAAGTAATGCCCTAAATTCATCAAAACCCAAAAGTTGCTAAATTAGGGTTTCTTAGGAAAAGTCAACCAAACTTTGACCAAGCATAACTTCCTCATACTTTATCAGAAATTTTCCATCCAAGGCTCATTTTTAAGAGAATGAAATTCCCTACAACTCATCTTCAGACCATAAGTTCAAAATATGCACTCATAAAAAGATATGAATTTCTACATTATAGGTCCTTTTGAAAAGTCAACAAAAACACATTTTGGGTCAAAGCTTTTTACATGAACATGGAAGACCAAATTGATATGAAACCAAAAGTTTTGTTTAGGGGACATCCTAAGCTTTCTAAAAAGTCCAAGAACACCCTCTTAGGGTTAAAATTGAGGGAGATATGTATTGTCAAAATTGACCAATTTTTGGAAAAGTGCATAAAATCAATATTGATCAAAATGACTTTTTTTCCAAATGGGCCCATGTTTTATCGTTTGAAACATGTTCCTAAGATGGCCTACGACCCCTGAGCTTATCCACCTATTATTTTATTATTTTTATTATTTATTTTGATTTTTTATCCATTTAAATCAAAATAAATCAATTTAAATAGTAGAATAATCAAATAAAATCAAAGATTTGATTTTATGAGCATATTATGAGTCCATGAACAGCTAGAAAATCAAAAAATTTGTGCAAGAGCTAATTGATTAGAAAAGATCTTAATTTGGTCCATTTTGGAAACAAATCATACAAGGCAAAGAATGAAATCAAATCTCCATAATTTCAAAGATATTATCAGTTTTTGTTGACCTAAATCATTCTATCATATATACCTAACATCTCTAAAGCATAAAAAAGGTTTTGGGGTCATGAAAACAAGGGGAAGAAATTGCAAATTTTGGAAGAAAAAGTGTAGACTGTATTCTCTTCCATAGGTCGTTTCAAGTAATTCCAAAGCCAACAATTTGTTCCTGGACGTGTTCTGAAGCCATTCCAATCATCCTCAGCCTTAAAACCTTCAGAAATCACGCCTCACAGTGCCACGGTTTGCATCTTTTTTTCAAGATTCATTTTTAATGATTTATCCATCATAAACATGTTTTGATCATATATTCATGCTTGCTATCATATTTGCAATGTTTTTGATTGGTTTGTTTAAAGTTTAAGTGCAGGAATGGCACAATGCCATTGTTAGGGTTTTGAGGTCCCAAATTGGGAATTCTATATAAAGGCAAAATTGGACGAAATTAGGGATACTATCATGCTCAGGAGATGATTTGCAGTTGATCCATGTCTTTGGTTTAAATTTATTCTACTTGTGCTGCGTTTTTTTGAATTTTACTGGTATATGGCTACGAACAAAATCTGTCACTATAGCCTTTAGTGACGGAAACGACTGTAGGTAAAAGTGTGGCCAAAAACAACAGTTATGGGGAAGAAGACAATTAGGTGGCAGAATCCTATTGGATGATTTGAAGCACGCGCGCGTTTGGGAAAGACCACTTTATTTCCTTTATATTTTACTTATGTTATTATATATACAACTAACCATCCCATCAAATTTTGTTTTCTTACTTTGTTTCTACAGATTCAATGCATCATCATCCAAAACGTCTACCATGCGCTACCACCATTTGGCCATTGGATGTATCAATAATTTAGATCCAACGCCTCAAACAATGAAGGACTATGGTGCACTCTCAGGCTGGCACAACACATGCCCATTCTTTTCTTTTCTATTCTAATTTTTTTAATTGTTTTACTAATTATTTTCCTTTATTAAAATAACACCAAAAAATCATTATTTTATATTTAATCAAAAAATCATCAAAAAAACATAAAAATCATTATTTTTCATAAAAATATTTTGTTTCCTTAATTAATTAGTTTAATTTAATTTAGGGCAAATTTAATTCCTTTTTTATAATTTAAATTAATTAGAAATTAGGGTTTTAATTTGTACATAACCTAATTAATTTTTCTCAAAAAAAACTAACCTAAATCTTTTTTCAATTAGATTTTTTAGGTTTCCTAAATTATTCTCGCATTTAATTCACCGTGCACATTTTCTAATTTCCTTTTATTATTATTGTAACTGTTTCGAGGTTGTAATAGTAATTAGGGTTTAAATTCCGCCTTTTTATTTTCAGTCCAAAATAATTATTTATCTGCAAAAGACTTGTAATAGCTAGGACTTTAAACTTTCTTGCTTTTAATTCCGCAAACTATAAACTGCTTAGATGTATGTTAATAAGATTTTATGGAAAGACAAACTGAAAATTAATACGGTAGAAAACCCTAAATGTGCAAAGATAAATTAACTGAAAATTGCACTCGCACATGCTCACTCCTAGGGTTTCCCTCACTTGGTTGCCTTGGAAATAATGGGCGTGTCCCTCGAACGTAGGGATATCTTAGCAAAAGACCCTCAATCTAAAAGTCATCATAAAGATCATAGTCCCTTAATGTCCCTCGAGTTGCCTACGAGAAATGATCTTGTCCCTCTATGTTGCCTACGATTATATGATGACAGTCCCTTCGAAATGATAAGGTATCCTTACATGCTGCCTTCAATGACCATTACTTCCCTTTCGATAGTCCCTCAAACATCCAACGACGGTGCTACCTACTCCTTAACAGTAGGATAGCATTGTCTAAAGGAAATGAGAACGAACAATCTTTTTTCGAGTAGGTAGAATCTTAAGTACTTGCTCAATAAAACATTTTCAAAACAAGCATACACAAGCAATTTCAAAAATGAGCAAGTACTTAAGAGCCCATGGAAAACCATGGATGGAAAGGGTGCTAACACCTTCCCTTTCTATAATCTACCCCCCGTACTCAGAAACATCTCGAAAAAGGTTTTTTCTGTTCTTTTTCCTTTTCCTGATTGGATAAAATAAAAGTCGGTGGCGACTCTTGCTTACCGCAACATTTGCAAACAAAAAACGCAAACCAATATAACAGTCGGTTCTGCCACCGTATCACAACTTCCAATGACAAATCTCTCATGATCAAAGGGGTACGGCATGACCTTTGTCCAACACATCTGGGGCAGTCAAGTCAAGATTCAAAGAATCTCTCAAAGAATTGTTGAATAACCAGGGGAAAATCTCCATATGTATCACTCAAGGGGAATGTCATGTTGATCATGGGTTTAAATAATATCCACCAAAGATCTTGGGTACCACCAATTTCTTGTCTTTACCAACAGTATCAGATGGTGTCAGTATCATGTCTTCGGATCCTCCCATGATAGTTCTTAGAAAATTCTGAGACTTGACCAAAGATCTTAGGTACCACCGATTTGTTCGTCTGTGCCAGTAGTATCAGATGGTGTCAGTGTATCGGTAGAAATGTTCAAGACTAAGCCATTGGATTGACTAGACTTTATACAAATCAAAAATAAAAATCGCCACCACGCTTTATTGTTTCCAAAGGAATGGGAAAATAGCGAATAACCCAAAAAGAGGGGGAAAGATTCAAGGTAAGGGGGTTGGTTATGCAAAGGGAAGTTATTAGCACCCTAAACATCTACGGTACTCTGCAGGAACCTCTTTGAAAATCTGTATATTTTGGCTATAAAATATGTTGTATATAAAATGGATGGTGGAGGTGAGAAAAGAAATATATTTTTTTATGATTTTTGACCCCGCCGCGGTTGTGAACCTTTAGTGCCTACGTACCACCTTTCGTGCAATAGGGGATCAGGGTACACGTAGTTCCTCTTTTAAAAATTTAAAACACAAGTGTGTTGGTTGATTTTAAGATATAAGACATCATCGTCATTGTCCGTGTGGAAAATATACTTACTACCCACAATCATGAGAAAGGAGAATTTGCATCATCTCAAAGTGGAGGATATGGCTTGGATTTTAAAATCAATGATGCCTCACTCAACACCCAAGTGTAAAATATCTCTCTTCACTATATATTGTAGAAGTATAGTTGTTTGCATCACTACAAAGATTGACAAGAGTCCAATTTTTTTGAGAAAATTTTAAAGATAAAATGCCAAAGTGGCAAAAATGGTTTGAAATGAGATTGATCTACTTTTAGTCTTCTCACAAAAAAAATGTCAAGATATTATTAAGTTGATTGAAATTTATTCATGAAAATGTTTTGAAAATGCATGGACATGAGTCCAAGTTTATTATTAAAGTGGTTCAAGTTTAGAAACAAGAAGAGCTTTCAAAAATATGGAGAAGATTTTTGAAATTAAAGAAGATGGGAGGAGAAGAGAAGACTATCCTAAAGCATAAGGTAAAAGCTAAGGAGAAGAATCATCTAACCAACAAGAAGTCAATACTTGACATTATGAGTCAAGATAGAATTACCATTCTTTGGATTGAAACCAAGAAAGCAAAGATACTAGACCTCTTGAGAGAACCAAACTTCAAGTGTATTAAGTCTTCACAAAAATTGGGCAGAGTAACGGTTGTATACGGGTGAATTCCAGATTATAAACAGAGAATGTAATCACAACCCTACACACAAAAACAAACAAGCAACCCAATGTTTTGAGGTAAACCTCAAGAACTCCAGACAAAATAATCAGATAAGATAACAAGGTCTCCAAGATAGGCCAAGGTTTCTAATCCTAAGTCCTAGAAAAAGTCCCATGCTCCATAATGCCAAGGATAGTAACCAAATGGTCCAAGTTCCATTAAAGATTTTTTAGGGTTTATGTTGATTATTAAGTATCTTAAGAAAGTAAAAGAAAAGCTCAAGTGAGAAAAGTAAAAATGGCAAGAAAATAAATTCTCAAATGAGCAAAGATGAAAATGGCATGAAATGTAAATGCTAAAAGTAAATAGTACATAAAGCATAAAAAAGAATAAAAGCATAAGGTAAAACAAGTCAATAATTAGTGGTTAGTTGGATGACCATCTTGAAACTTGCATTTGGAACTCATTAGAGGATTGGTAGAACCAAAGCCTCCACACAATAAGTTGCATTTTCTTTTTGTCAAGGATATCATCCATTTGGAATTCTCATAAGTACCATTTAATGATCAACGATGTTTAAGTGATCCGCGTTGACCAAAGGTGTTGTAGATCCATTAGAGGATTGGTAGAACCAAAGCCTCCACATAATGAATCTCAAGGTTATTGGATCAAAGAGATCAAATTAACATAGTTGGGCTTGCAATCATAAGTTTGGGCCATGAATGATCATTTATTCGAATCGGAACAAAATTTAGCGTTATGTTAAGCAAACGTAAGTGGACTTATATAGAAGTCACACCTATTTTGAGGCCGGTCAATAGCAATTTATGTACTTCATGTTTGGATAAATGATACAGAGGTCATCACCCCTTAACATGTAGCACAATTAAAAAAGAAAGGGATAAGATGAAGAGGGAGGGGAATAATAAGCTAATTTGGATCACTACCTTAAATTTCTTTCATCTTTAAATTCAATCACTCGTCTAGATGGATTAAAGCACTAAACATATCATTAATCCAAAGCACCAAGAATGAATTAAATAATTCACTCTTTGATAGATTTGAATTGATGAACATTTATCCAACTTAATCTACACCACAAAGTCCATTGAATTTAAAGAGAAATTGGACATTTACAATTGTAATCCAAATTATCCATCAAAGAGAGTGAGCAGAAAAAATATTTGAGTCAAAACAGCCCTATAATAAGGCAGAAAAAATATTTTTGGCACTGTTACAATCAATTGTGCTTAGACAGCAACCATTTGCATCAGTGCAATTTTTTTTCAAATCAATTTTCTATGACAATCGATTGCAATGTTACAATAATTGATTGCAACCTGTTAAAATCAGTAGAAAACAACATTTCAAGGATCAAATTCTTGTTCCAACTTTTCATCAAACACCTTATGATCATGGATCCAATTGAGCATGAAAATTCCATCAAATTATGAGAAAATAGCACTAATGGAATCATAAAATAGTGCTCAATGAATAAAAACCAGAAATCCACAAGAGATTACATTGTGAAAGATGATGATCCAACTTACCAAAGGTAGAATTAGAGAATTATCAAACAACTTCCAGAATTTGCTTCAATTCAACCACAAGAATCAATTACCAAAGCTTAGATGTAGAGAATTGATGAAGAAAAAGTGTTTGGATGAAGTTTTAGCTCAAAGATTAGTAAGCTTCAATGCAAAGCTTACTATCCATTTTTTTGAAAATGGAGCTTTGAGTGAATTTGGTAGATGGAGAGAATTGAGAGATTTTTTAGCAAAATGAGTTTGGCTATCAAAAGCTTGTGATTTGAATGAAATGAGGTCTCTATTTATAGAGTTTAGGATTAGGATTAGTGGTAATTTGGTAATTGATTCTTGGAGCCATAATTGAATTAATGATATAATTTTCAAATTATGTAGAAAAATTGGAGCCAAAAAGATGACAGTTTTGAAATTGCTGGCTTTTTTGAAAAATCACGTGTGTTTTGCTGCTATGAGTCGACACAAGAGTCATATGCATCGATACATTCTAGTTGTATAATACAACATGAGTCGACGCTGTTAGAACATAGTTTGATTCTACAACCCTCAGTTAGAGTTTTGATGATAACAAAATACAAGATTAAATAAATTGTAAGATTTATATAAGACATATATGCTACTTAAAATTATGTTATGTATTTACAGAAACTCTGATGGAATCAGCATCAGAATATCAGTATCAACATCAACATCAAAAGATATGTCAACATCAGAAGATCAAATAACATGTGCTACGCTGAAGCCTGATGAACAGAATTTGCGCATAAAATACTCTGACTCTGATCAAGATCCTAACCAAGTCATCAGCACTCAGAAGCGTCAACAGTAAAGGAAAGAACACTCTGATTACCATAAGCAGAGAAGACTCTGAAGTGTCAACGTTACTATGCATTCAAGACAGATTTATTACCAATGGCTTTATTCCAAGACAAATATCTTCTCAAAAAGTAAAGAACATTAATAGCATTGAAATGGATTTATGGACAACCAACGTATCTCTCCCGTGGCTATTTAAGCAAGACTATGTGAGAAAAGAAAAGGCTAATACTCTTCACGCACGCACGCATACAAAAACGTTCTCATTCATACAATTTGCTAAAGCCTTCATACCACGCCTACTGCAAAAGCATTAGCAATCTAGTTTTATTCTAAAGCTTAATATTGTGTATTATCACAGTTGTGATATATAGTTTTACTAGAAAACATCAAACACACTTTTGATTCATTTATCTGTAAGAGAATTTCCTTGAGATAAACCGGTTTGTGGTTAGACTCAAGAAGGCTTTAATAATTGTTAAAGTAGTTGTTGCATTCAGTTGAATATAGTGGATTAAGACCTCGTTGGAGAGAGGCGAAATCACCTTGACGGGTGAACTGGAGTAGTTTGAGATCAAACGAACCAGGATAAAAATAACGTGTTGTCTGCATTTGATTTCAAGTTTTACAATTCAACCCCCCTTCTTGTGTTTTTCACATCTTCAAACGCAAGCTTTTATGGATCGATACAAGCTTCCTTTTCAACTCAATACAAAATCAATCAATTTGCATGAGTCGATGCAAGCTTCTATGGGTCGATACGAGCTGCTATTTCAACATAATACATAATCAATCAATTTGTATGAGTCGACACATAACATGTATGTGTCGACACATGCTAGTTATATAAAACAGGATGAGTCGACACAAGCCTCTATGGGTTGATGCGAGCTATTTTGTCAGCACATTACATAATTGATTGTCTTGCATGGGTCGACACATAACACGTATGTGTCGACACATACTAAAATTTTTTATTTTTGAAGGCTAAAAATACAATTTTTTCAAAGATTGTGCACAATACACTCTGTGCAATTGATTGCACTATGGGAGCAATCGATTGTACAGAAAAACAGAAATGAAAATTTTTAATTATTATTATTTTTCTTTGCAAATAGAGATTTTAGGGAAATAATACCGGAAAACCTTATTTGTCGGATGCTTTGACTCAGTACCTACAACACAAATATGCAAAGGCAAAGACAAATATTTTTTGTATTTTGGTTAGAGGTTAATTATCAACGCATATACAAAATACACAACTAAGGTGCTTGGAGATTCCTCAAGAGCAAACTTAAAGATAGGAGATAGAAAAAGAGGAAGAACCAACCCTAATGTGATTTTGTTATGATAAAGTTGACATGATATGATAGGGGAATCTTAGGGGCAAAAATTAGGGTACAACAGTCAGTATCAGGTCTTCGGTTTCTTCCACAACAGTCTTAGAAAATAACTCTAGGAAGTTCAAGGCTGCCAGAAATGTGATCAAAATCTCAAGCGTCAAGGTGCACCAGATTAACTCTGAGGGCAAACAGGCTCCCACATAAAGGGTTATGTGCGACCAGGCAAACATTTTATGGCATTACTACAACACTTACTACTAGGGGCAATGACAAATCTCCCCGAGATCCTTCTCATAGGATGACTCCCAGACAGAGTTTCAATCTGTGAAAACTTCTCACCAGCTGAGTCGACCTCAAGAACCCTCGAGGATTTTCCCCAGTGAAGAAGACATCTCTCTAACAGACCGACAACAGGGTTTATTTCCCCAACAAACTACAGATTCTCTAGTTTGAGTTTGCCTCTCCGACTACTACAAATCAAAGGACCACAACTTCTATTCCCCAATAGACTACTCTACAATCCCTAGCAAGTTACTGTGAAGCCTGGACCCGACCAGATATAAGTTGAACTTCGACTCCCCAGTAGAGAAACGAACAACTGAGAGTCCTGAACTCTTTTTCCCCAAGCAAGGATCAACACTCTCCACAGAGTTTTCAACATTCCTCAGCGGAGCTCTCCTCAAACAACAAAACAGGAATCCTAGGTGGAAATATTCTAAGCAAAGTTTGAAGACTCACCAACTCTTCAACAGCAATCTGAGATTTAATAAACTCCCCAGTATTTGTTAAGGATTTATTTTCCTAGACAAAGATACATTCAAATAACGTTTCACCCTTCATGCATCATATTACGTATACGAAAAATGTATACAACACAGTCTCATTTATTTTGAGAACATCATTGCACTATGCATTTCATACATCATGACATTGCATACAGCTAACATTTTACCTTTTTCGGGAAAAGGTTAATTAATAGATGGTTATTGTCAATAATCTTCAAAAGGTCAGAAATTAATACCTGTAAAAAGCCAGGGCAATTATCTACATGACCAACTGAAGAAATCCTACACGGGCTCCTTCCCAGATTCTTTTCTAGGAACAGTTCAGATGCAATCCAGATATGGCTGACATTCTGATACTTACTCCAGATTCTCTTCTAGAAACTGTTCAGATGTGATCTAGATATGGCTGACATTCTGATACTGACTCCAGATTCTCTTCTAGAAACAGTTCAGATGCGATCCAGATATGGCTGACGTTCTAATACTTACTCAATATTATCTTCTAGAAACAGTTCAGATGCGATCCAGATATGGCTGACATTCTAATACTTACTCCAGATTCTCTTCTAGAAACAGTTCAGATGCGATCCAGATATGGCTGAAATTCTGATACTTACTCCAGATTCTCATTCAAAATACAGTCCAGATACGATCCAAATTCGGATTTCATTCTGTCACTCATTCAAAATACAGTCCAGATACAATCCAAATTCGCATGTTATTCTGTCACTCATCCAAAATACAGTCTATATACGATCCAAATTTGGATGTCATTCTGTCACTCATTCAAAATACAGTCAAGATATGATCCATATTCAAATGTCATTTTATCACTCATTCAAATACAGTTCAGATACGATCCAGATACAGATAACATTCTAATACTTCTTTTAACATACCTTTCTAATACAGTCCAAATACGGATATCATTTTGACTCTCATTCAATACATCTCAGATATGAGTCAGATACAATTCATTTTTGAATATTATTCTGATGCTCATCCAAGACCTCTGCTGGTTCAGTTTAAATCTCTCAACGGTTTATCCTGATTCTTTCTGGTGGACATTTTCTCTTTTGTCTGGTTCAGTTGAATCAATCCTAAGATTCTTCTGATTTCTATTCCTGTTGAAGATGATTCAAGACCTTTACTGTTTCATATTAATCTCTCAACCATTTATTATGATTCTTCTCCAGATCCCTGTCGGTTTAGTTTAAATCTCTCAACGGTTTATTCTGATTCTTTCCTGCAGACGTTTTCTCTGTTTCAGATCAATCTCTCAACGATTTATTATGATTCTTCTCCAGATCCCTGCCGGTTCAGTTTAGATCTCTCAACGGATTATCCTGATACTTGACAAATAAACATTTTTGGTTCAGATAAATTGCTCCATGATTTATTCTGATTCTTCCCAGTTAAACAACATACAACACTTCTACTAGTTTCAGATAAATCGCTCCAAAGATTTATTCTGACTCATTTTCATTTGAAATCATGTTCAGACTTAGTCAACTTTCTATCAACAGTCACCATTGGATGGCATCTACAAGCCCATCTTCGGAAAATCTCCTCCATTCCTCCAAATGGCATCTATAAGCTCATTCATAATTCATCCTCGAGTGCAAATTTCAGGGCACTCTAGTGTTCAATCATCTTCCACCTTCAAGTCACGAATGGTGGATCCGCCAATCTAACTCTTCAGGTTTAAGAAGATTGAACAGGGGAAGCTTTTGTATCCAAAAATTTTCCCTCTAATTTATCAAGTATTTTCTCACAAGATCTCCTTTGGTTCAAGACTGCACTAGGGTTGATTAGCTCAAGACACTTTCTCAAGCTATGATAACTGAAAATTAGGGTTTGAGATTGCACAAGGATAATTGAACTTTTAATGTCTCATATAACTTTAATGGATCATTATGGAGCCTCAAGATTGCTCATGTGAAGTTTCAAGTCTTGGATCACATTTTTGCTCAATCAATTGATCAGTTGACCTAAAAATCAGTTGTATTGGGGAAAAAGTCAATTGTGGCCAATTTACAGTCAAACTTCATAATTTTTTATCCATATCAACATTGTCAACTCATATATGTCATTTTATCAAGTTTGGACCATAATTCCTCAAGAAATTTGATCATATCATTAAAAGGGCAAAATGGTCAAAATTAGGGTTTTGATTGAGAAAAGGAAATTTCTGATTTTTGACTTAGCAAATGGTTGATTGGTTGGAAACATGATCTCAAGGATTAAATTGCATCATTTTGACCTAATGACATAACTCAAAACATTGCTCAAGGTCATTTGATTGATAGTTGATTTTCAGTCAACTGATTAAAAGTCAATTGCACACTGAAAAGTCAAACTTTGACTTTTTGGTCAAAATCAAGTGTCAAAGATCACAATTCACCAAAACATATCAAAATATGAAACTTGTTCATAAAGAAATGAAAAAGTCAATATTTCATTTTGAAAAGTCAAAGTTTCCAAACTTAGAAATTTTTCTAAGTGTTGAAAACTTCATATTTTTTCACATCTTTGAGCCAATTTTTCACCATGATGTAAGATGATTCAAAGGAAACTTTCAACATGAAAGTTGTAGATCTCAATGAGATCTAAAACATTACTTTAAACAACTCCTCCTAGAATTTCTTGGATTTCAAGTTATTAATCCATGAAATCATGGTCATGAAACTAAAACACTTAGTAAAATTTTGTGCATTTTGGTCAGGATTTTGACCTAACTTCTTAGCCAAGTTTCACATAGTTCCATTTGGATTTTGCAAAAATGATTCAAAGAGGGGTTGTAGAGAACATTACAAGATTTCTAAAATGTCCAAGAACTCCTTGAGATCATTTGTGAGCAAGGAGAATCGGAGGCCAGAAGTTAGGGTTTCAAGTTGTTTTGCAAGGCAAAATTTGTGATGCACAATGAACCAAATCCATAGCCATGCTGTATAATCTTCACTTTGAAGGCCTCAAACTTGAAATTCATTCCTTAATTAAATGTTTACACAACATATGGAGCCATTGTCAAAGCATTTGAATCATTATCCAAGTTGCATTTCCATTTTTGGAAGAAAGGCACCATTGTTATTCTTGAAAAATGACTTTAATCACAAAGTCAACTTGTATGGAGCTTTGCACTTGTTATTTCTACACAAGCATATTCTATAAACTCAGAAAAAACATGTTTAAAGTTTCTAGCCACCCTACAAGACATGTATCTTGCATTGAAACCATGGTTGTCAAGATAACTTCAAAAATAAGTCAAGAACTCATAACATGTGATTCTTTGTTTCTGATCATTTCAAACCTCAAAACCTTTCCTATATAAATAGAGACACTATTTGCAAGAGAACCCACACATGTACAAGCCCTTAAACTCACTCAAACTCACACAAACTCAGATTGCACACAAAACTCCATTTTTGTGCAAAAATTGACCATGCACTCCCATCTCTCAAACTACTTGTGCGTTTCCTCTCCAAACCATTTCAAAAGTTCCTAAACATCATCCAAAACTCATCCCAATACCTGTTACAGTTCTGTAACTCCATTTCCACCATTGTCCAAACTCCAAAATAGAGCTCTGCAAGTTGACTTCTCCAAAACTCCTCAGTCACTTTCAGCTCAAGCCAAGCATCACATTAGCTTCCTGGGAACTTGAGGAAGCTAACCCAACCACTAGAACTCATTGAAAGCTGCTCAAACTCATTTCACGATTTCCAGTTTTGAGGTATTTTTCTTGAACTTCTATCTCATTATTTAGGCATTGTTAGGCTTACATTTATGAAGATAGAATGTAGATATCATTGCCCTGAAACTATACATGTCAATAGATTTCATTTATGTTGCTTGAGCATGGAGAATTTTGAGTTTAAACTTGCTGAAACATTTAGGTCAGAATTTGGTACTTTCATAAATTCATCCTTATCTTTGAATGTTAGCTTAAATTAGTTACATGGTTGGATTCGTGGTGAAAAAAGACACAAGTTTCAGGTTTACATTTTTGAAAATGGTTGAGGAATGAGCAAGTTACAGATCTTTTGGCTGGAGATTGAAGATGAAGTACAGTCAGGGCAAAATTTGTGTTATGTATTTATTATTGTGCACAAGTTAACGGATGTATCACCACTCCAGGTTTAAGTTATGTATTTATTATTTCTTAATTAATTTAGGTTTAAGTTTTGTTAATTTTTTAATTAATCATTTTCTTTAATTAGGTCAAGATTAAAACTTTTCATGAAAACCAAACAAAAAATCATTTCTTTTTTTCATTTGCATTTGCACATTATTATCTATTCAATTTTTGTATAATATTCAATATGGTTGTAATAATTATTTAGATTTAATTTTCTTGCAATTTCCCATTTGTAAATTTGTACACCCCCTCCCCTATTGATGTAATAGCTTAGTATTTTTATTTTCCGTAATTTAATGCTTTATATGTAAATGCTAGTAAATTAGGGTTTGTATGGCAAGACTAAAACCAATGATTAGCAAACCCTAATCAAGACAAATCAAGCATGAAAAAGACACACTTGCACATTTACACCCTTAGGGTAAATCCACTTGTTGCCTTGAGAAATAAATGGACATGTTATGCATGTGGGATATCTTAGCAAAAGCAATAAAAAATAAAAGATCATAGTCCCTCGATGACGCTATCAAAGTTTCCTTTCAAAAATGATCTCAGTCCCTAAAAGAGAATTGCTATGATATTTTCACAACATTGCTATCATGGCTATACGATGACCCACGTACGTCCCTTTTACATCCAAAGATAGGGTTACTTACCAAATCAATGGTAAGATAACAATGTCAAAGAAAAGAGGAAATAAACAAGAAAGACTTTTGAGTAGGTAGAATGTTCCTAGTTGCTTGCTCAATTTCAAACCAAAACATCCTTGATATTTTCAAAATAAACACCAACACTTTCAATACATCTTTCAAACTTGAAACTTTTTCAAGATATCAACACTTTGTATACATTCTTACGAACGAGAATCATTACAAAGTTTCCTAAACGATGGCCCTTTTCAAAATACTTTCAAAAAACCACACAAAGCACATTTTTAAACAAAAGCAAGTGATCTAGCAAGAAACTAAGAGCCCGTAGATAACTACAGATGAAAAGGGTGCTAATACCTTCCCTTTTCATAATCTACCCCCCGAACTCAAGAAAACAATTTCAAAGGTCTTTCCTGTTCTTTTCAGCCTTTCCTTTTGGATAAAAGAAAGTCGGTGGCGACTCTTGCTAAACTGCAACATTTACGATAAAATGCAAAACAACCAAGTCAGTTCTCCCACCATGTTATAGAGCTGATGCTCGGTAAGTTGGCCTGGATTGGCAAATTAAGTTAAAGGCTTATGCCTTGCTGACGCCTCTATTAATTGGTAGATTTTTTAGTTGGGAGTTTTTCTCCATTAGTACCACATGCATATGCATTTTATAAGTCGTATTCTGTGTTGCATTCTTGTTTTTGTATGGATGAATCGATTATGTTAAAGAGTTGTGAAGTGGTGATCTTTATATGCACTGATTCTAACATATTATTCATTATACATTTTATTATATTCATTAGATATCTCACCCCTTTTGTTTGAATATTACCCCAATGTTGGTAACGTGCAGGTAATCCAGAGTGAATGTTGTTTACCTTTATTAGTTCGAGTTTGGTGTCGTCGCTCTGATCTGTAACACTCGGGGCGATGAATGCTAGTTGATTTTGTTTATGTTGTTGTATTTTTATAATGAATTCTTATTAAGTACTTATTATGTTGAATTTGTTTCACTTGGATAATTATGTTTTGATATTTAGGTTTATTTCGTTGCATGGTTATGAAAGTTAATTTTGAAAGACTAAAATAAGTTATTGTCGGTTCATCCGAACATTTAAAGTGTTATGTATCTGTGATAAATGCGGTTGTTTGAAGTTGAATTGTAGCATCCTGATTTGCATGAGGAATTTTATAACTTACTTTAATAATATTCACCGGGTAGAACTGGGGTGTTACAAGTTGGTATCAGAGCAGGTCGGTCCATCCGACCAAGTTATCGAGTCGTAGTTTTGTTTAACAATCGAGTAATTGTTAACTTGAGTTCTAACCATTGTTTATGTTGTAGTGATAATTTGAGATGGCTGGAAGGAACGATGCTGCAATTGTTGTTGCTTTGGAAGCAATGGCTGGTACTTTGAAGAATCAGCTGAACGCTGATGAGAATGCTGGATCTCGTAGTTTGGCGAATTTCCAGAGGGAGAATCTGCCTACCTTCAAGGGTAAGTATGTTCCTGACGGAGCGTTGGATTGGTTGAAAGAGATTGAGATAATATTTTGTGTGATGGACTAAACTGCAGCGCAGAAGGTTCGATATGGTACTCATATGCTAGCAGTTGAGGCTAATAACTGGTGGCTGGAGACTCATTTGAGGTTTGAAGCTGCAGGTGAAAATATCACTTGGGTTGTGTTCCGTATGGAATTTCTTAGGAAGTATTTCCCTGGAGACATTTTTGGTAAGAAGGAAATTGAGTTTCTTGAGTTGAAGCAAGGGAGTATGTCGGTTACTGAATATGCTGCAAAGTTTGTTGAGTTGGCTAAGTTTTACCCACACTACAGCGAGGCAAATGTTGAGTTTTCAAAGGGTATCAAGTTTGAGAACGGGTTGCACCCAGAGATCAAGAAAGAAGTTGGATACCAGAAGATTTGTGTCTTTGCCAATTTGATTGATAGTTACAGGATCTATGAAGAAGATAATAATGCTCACTATAAGATTATCAATGATAAGATAGGTAAGCACCAACAGAATCGTGGTAAGCCTTACGATGCCCCAGCTGGTAAAGGTAAGTAGAAAGTTGCCCATGGTCAGAGGACTAGTGGGGGAGATGCTCCTGCTAGTGTTGTATGTTTCAAATATGGGAAACCTGGTCATAAGAGTAATGTGTATACTACTGAGGTGAAGAGGTGTTTCCGTTGTGGTAAGACTGGGCATGCTATATTTGAGTGCAAGCATAAGGAGATGATTTGTTTCAATTATGGTGAAGAAGTAAACATTGGTAGTCAGTGTCAGAAACCAAAGAAGGCACAAGCTGATGGAAGAGTGTTCACTTTGGCTGGGACTCAGACAGCTAATGAGGAAAGACTCATCAGAGGTACATGTTTCATTAATAGTACTCCTTTAATTACTATTATTGATACTGGTGCTACTTGATGCTTTATTGTCGATCTTATGTTATCTTTTATGAATGGAGATATGGTCGTCGAGGTTCCAGCTAAGGGATCGGTGACTACTTCTCTTGTGTGTTTAAAGTATCCTTTGTCGATCTTCGATAGAGACTTTGATGTTGATTTGGTTTGTTTGTCATTAAGTGGGTTGGATTTAATCCTAGGTATGAACTGGTTAGAATATAACTATGTTCATATTAACTGTTATAGTAAGTCTGTTTGGTTTTCTAATCTTGAAGAGGAGGAAGCTGGTTTGTTGTCTGCTAGACAGTTCCTGCAGTTGATGCAGGAAGAAGCTAATGTGTTCTCATTGATGGCATCTCTATCTGTTGAGAATCAAGCTATAATTAAGGAATTGTAAGTGGTGCATGAATTTCCTAAAGTTTTCCCTGATGGAATTCCTGATGTACCTCCAGAGAGAGAAGCTGAATTTGCTATTGATCTTGTACCTGGTACCATACATGTTTCTATGGCACCATACAAGATGTCTGCATCTGAATTGTCAGAATTAAAGAATCAGTTGGAGGATTTACTTGAAAGGAGGTTTGTAAGACCAAGTGTATGGCCGTGGGGAGCTCCAGTGTTGTTGGTAAAGAAGAAATATGGAAGTATGAGACCTTGTGTTGATTATAGACAATTGAATAAATTGACAATTAAGAACAAGTATCCGCTTCCGAGAATTGATGACTTGATGGATCAATTGGTGGGTGCTAGATTGTTTAACAAGATTGATTTAAGGTCGGGCTATCATCATATTAAAGTGAAAAATGAAGATATCCCGAAGATGGCTTTCAGAATGCGTTATGGATATTATGAGTATTCGGTGATGCCTTTCGGTGTTACTAATGCACCAGGAGTATTCATGGAGTATATGAACCTTATCTTTCATCTTATTTGGATCTATTTGTGTTGGTGTTCATTGATGACATTTTGATTTACTCTAAATCCGAAGAAGAGCATGCAGAACACTTAAGAATAGTATTGCAAGTTTTGAAAGAGAAGAAGTTGTATGAAAAGTTGTCTAAGTTGTGAATTTTGGTTGAAGGAGATTATTTTTCTTGGTCATGTTATCTCAGGTAGTGGCATTGTTGTAGATACATATAAAGTAGATGTTGTGTTGCAATGGGAAACTCTAAAATCGGCTACCGAGATTAGAAGCTTTTTAGGATTAGCTGGTTATTATAGAAGGTTTATCGAAGGTTTTTCTAAGTTGGCACTTCCATTAACTAAGTTGACTTGTAAAGGTAGAGCTTTTGTGTGGGATTTTGTGTGTGAAGAAATTTTTACAGAATTAAAGAAAAGATTAACGTCGGCTCTGATTTTGACATTACCTAATCCAGGAGAACCTTTTGTGGTATATTGTGATGCTTCTAAGATGGGTTTAGGAGGTGTGCTTATGAAAAATTAGAAGGTAGTTGCTTATGTGTCAAGGCAGTTGAGGACTCATGAAAAGAACTATCTTACGCATGATTTAGAGCTTGCTGTAGTTGTTTTTATGCTGAAGATTTGGAGATACTACCTCTATGGTTCTAGATTTGAAGTATTTAGTGACCATAAGAGTTTAAAATATCTATTTGATCAGAATGAATTGAACATGAGACAATTAAGGTGGTTGGAGTTGTTAAAAGATTATGATTTCAGTTTGAAATTATCATCCAGGAAAAGCAAATGTGGTGGCTGATGCGTTAAGTCGAAAGACTTTACATATGTCGGCAATGATGGTTAAAGAGTTGGAATTAATTAAACAGTTCAGAGATATGAGCTTAGTTTGTGAAGTTACACCGCAGAGTGTTATGTTGGGAATGTTGAAAATTAACAATAAATTTATGGACAGTATCAAAGAAGCTCAGAAGTTAGTCGTGAAACTGGTAGATTGGATGGTTGGAATCGATCAATCTGAGAGTAGTGATTTCAAGTTAGATGCGTAAGGTGTGTTGAGGTTCTGTAATCGAATTTGTATTACTGATGATGCCGAGATGAAGAAAGTGATACTTGAGGAAAGCCATAGAAGAAAATTAAGTATTCATCCGAGAGCTACTAAAATGTATCATGATTTGAAGAATTTGTTTTGGTGGCCTGGGATGAAGTGTGATGTAGCGCAGTTTGTGTATGCATGTTTAACTTATCAGAAGTCGAAAGTTGGACATCAGAAGCATGTAGGGTTGATTCTTGTCCTCATGACCACCTAGTGATATACATCAGAAAAATTTCCACCCATACTGATGATCAGCGTTTGCTTATTCATTTGTTCCAATATAGTTTAACCGGTGATGCTTTGAGTGGTATATGAGTTTGGACAATAGCAATATCCGCACCTTCAATGATCTAGGGGAAGCCTTAATTAAGCAATATAAGTATAATATGTTCATGGCGCCTGACCGTGACCAATTGAGGGTGATAGCTCAGAGATACAAGGAGTCGTTCAAAGAATATGCACAGCGTTGGCGCGAGATAACTGCCCAGGTGGTACCACCGATGGGAAAACAAGAAATGACCAAGGTCTTCCTGAAAACCCTTGGATCATTTTATTATGAAAGGATTGTCGCTAGTGCACCGAGTGATTTCACTGAGATGGTGAGCATGGGTGTTCGTCTAAAAGAAGCTATCAGGAAAGGACACTTGATGTAAGACAAAGGGACAAAGAAGTAATCTTACGGGTTTTCTAGAAAGTAAGAAAGTGAAATGAATGATGTTATTGGGGAGAGGAAGATTATACCACCTAGAAGACATCATTGGTACCAACAACAGGTTACTTCTGTGACTCAAGTTGTCAATGTAGCTCTAATAACTATTGCCATCAAAGACCCACTCCTCAGGGAAATCAAGGGCAAAGTCAGAAGAGAGAAGCTTTTGACTCCATTCCAATGAGCTATGTAGAGTTATTCTCGGATTTGATTCAGAAGAAGTTGGTTCAGACCAGGCCTCCCCTGCTATACCTTCAACTTTACCCTGGTATTATAAGGCAGATCAGACATGTGCTTTTCATCAAGGAGCCCTAGTGCATAACATCGAGAACTATTATCCTTTGAAATCTGAAGTACAAAAGATGGTGAGATATGGCCTCCTATCCTTTAAAGATGTTGGACCTAACGTGAAAGATAACCCTTTTGCCTAAACATGGAGGCGTAAATACTGTAAATATGGTTGCTGCTTGTCCTGGGGACTTCCATATTTTTGATATCAACCTAGTTAGAGAGGATCTGGTGAAGATGCATGTTGACCTCTGTGAATTCAGCTACTATACGCACGACCATGTTGGTTGTAGTATTTGCAGTACAGATATTCAAGGATGTGATAAAATAAAAGTTGATCTTTAAGAAATGATAGACGAAGGTCCCATTCATATAATCAGGCCAAGGGATGAGTACGAAGAAGATGTGAATATGGTCTATGGATGTCCTAGTGAATTTGGGATTTTTTATGTGAATTATATGAATGATGGTTTGGTACAACTGCACACTGCATTCTGTCACATGGATGGCCAAGAAGAACACCATTATGGGTCTTGTCAGATCTGCTGTAAGGATTCTCACGGTTGTTTTATCGTGAGAAGGGGTGTTCAATTGTTGTTAGATAATGGTACTATCAAGGTCTCGGGAAATAGAGATGATTACAATGGGGTTAATGTAATTGAAGATTTCTTGGTCAAGACCATGTCAAATGAGGAGTATGTTTCTACATATGAGTTCTTTTCTTCTGATTAAGATATGTCCTCCAACAAGGATTCTGTGGTGTCTAAGTATTCTAAAGAATGGGCGAATGTTATTCTATCGTGCTTTGGTGATCCAGCCCTTATAGAGATTGAGTACCATAGCAAGCCAGCTGTTGCTCTAGTGGTTATTTGCTTGCTTGGCCCTGTCCCATATAAATCAGGCAAAGTTGTGCCATATAAATACAATGTGACTATCCTAGAAGATGGTGTGGAAATTCCCATCTAACCTTTGTTTCATGTCAAGAATATTGCTGAAGCCAATCGAGTGACCTGCAGTGGTCGAGTTTTCGCCCCTGTTATTCGAGGCAATGTTAATTCTAATAAAAGGGTTGTTGAAAGTACTTAACCTAAGAAAATAGTGGGAGAATCTAGCGGCACTGCTGTGGAAAAAGATGTGGATGACTTGTTGAAGAATATCAAGATGAGTGACTACAAGATTGTAGATCAATTATTGCAAACTCTATCTAAGATATCCATTCTAGCATTGCTAATGAACTCTTCTGCCCATAGAGAATCTTTGATGAGAGTATTGGATCAAGCTTTTGTAGAAAGTGATATTTCTCTGGACCAATTTAGCAGTGTTGTGGGGAATATTACATCTTGTAATAATATGAGTTTCTGTGATGATGAATTGCCCAACAAAGGAAGGAACCATAACCTGGCTCTCTATATCTCCATGAATTGTAAGAATGACTCTTTGTTCAATGTGCTGATTGACAACAGGTCTTCTTTGAATGTCATACCAAGGAGAATACTCTTGAAGCTAAAGTACCATGGAACTCCCATGCGCCCGATTGGCATAATAGTGAAAGCTTTTGATGGTTCGAGGAAGTCCATCATCGGAGAAGTAGATTTTCCTATTCACTTAGGTCCGCACTTATTTCAGATTACTTTCCAGGTTATGGATATTGTTCCCACCTACAGATGTTTATTGGGAAGACCATGGATCCACGAGGCAGGATTTGTTACTTCAACCTTGCACCAGAAGCTGAAATTTATTCACAAAGGAAAGGTGGTCATAGTGAATGGAGAGCAGGCTTTGTTAATATCCCATTTGTCCTATTTAAGTGTTATGGAAGCTGACGAAGTCGTTGTTGGAACTCATTTCCAAGCTTTGTCCATTGATAATGTAAGGAAGAATGAGAATTCTATAGCTTCATTTAAGGATGCTCAACAGGTAGTGCATAATGGCCCTAGCAAGGCGTGGGGGCAGATTGTTGATCCACATGTGAATAAGAATAGAACTGGTTTGGGTTTCTCCATGAAGAATAATAAAGGTGAAATTGTGAAGTTGAAGTATGCTTTGGGAAAATATCAAGACATCTTTCACAGTGGATGTTATCTTCATCCAACTACTCCAATGATCAATGCTATTCTGGAAGGTGAATCAGAGTAAGAGATGCCGAACCACGTGACGCACGGAGTCAGAGTCCAAAATTGGATCACTATTGATGTTCCTTCTTGCATTCATATTTCAAAGTAATTTGTTTTTGTTAATTTTTTCAAAAATCTTTCACTCTCCCTAAGGTGAAAGTACTGATAATGTATGGGCATATATGTTGTTTTGATCTTTAAAATCATTAATAAAATTTGTTTTTATTCCCAAATTGTGTCTTTTTCTTTGGTTTTTCTTGGAAAATGGTAATCATAAAAATCCTTTCAGAATAAATAATAACTGTAAATAAATCTGCATAATCACTTGCTATATGTGTCAGTTTCTAAAAGCAATCATAAATCTTATGTGCAGATTAATTAAAAAACCTGTTGAGTACAATGACCCTCCACCCTCTCCCAACTTTGAATATACTACGTATGTGGCCAAAGAAGAAGAATATGGTGAAATCCCAGAAGAGATTTTACGGTTGCTTGATTGCGAGGAAAGTACCATTCAGCCGTATAAAGAGCCATTAGAGACGATCAATTTGGGTTCAGAGGAAGATCCAAAAGAAGTCAAGATTGGAGCATTGCTTCATCCTGATGTGAATTGCATGTTAATTGAATTGTTGAAAGAGTATGTAGATATCTTTGCTTGGTCTTACCAAGACATGCAGGGATTGGATATTGATGTTGTGGAACATTATTTGCCGCTAAACCCAGAATACACACCAATCAAGCAGAAGTTGCGAAGAACTTACCTTGATATGGCAGTAAAAATTAAAGAAGAAGTTTTAAAACAGATTAATTCCGGTTTTCTTGTGACATCAATGTACCCTCATAGGATCGCCAATATTGTCCCAGTACCAAAGAAAGATAGAAAAGTCCGCATGTGCGTAGATTATAGAGATCTAAACAAATCTAGTCTAAAAGAGGACTTTCCATTGCCACATGTTGATATGTTGGTTGACAGTACAACAAAATTCAAAGTATTCTCGTTCATGGATGGATTTTCCAGATACAATCAAATCAGAATGGCTCCTGAGGACATGGAAAAAACAACGTTTATCACACCCTGGGGAACATTGTTATAGAGTGATTCTCTTCGGGTTTAAGAACGCTTGTGCAATGTCCCAGAGGGCTATGACAACCTTATTCCATGATCGGATGCATAAGGAAATCGAGATATATGTTGATGATATGATTGCCAAATCCCAGACCGAAGAAGGGCATATAGAATATTTGTTGAAGTTGTTTCAGCGTTTGAGGAAGTATTGTCTCTGCTTGAATCCAAATAAGTGCACCTTTGGTGTTCGATCAGGAAAATTGTTAGGTTTCATTGTCAGTCAAAAAGGAATTGAAGTTGACCCTGATAAAGTTAAGGCAATTCAAGAAATGTCTGCACCAAGAACTGAAAAGCAAGTTAGAGGCTTCCTCAGACGGTTGAATTACATTTCCAGATTTATCTCCCATATGACTGCAACATGTGGACCGATCTTTAAGTTGTTAAAGAAAGATCAAGGTTATGTATGGACAGATGATTTCCAAAAGGCATTTGAAAGTATTAAAGAGTATCTGCTTGAACCTCATATATTTCTCCCTCCTGTTGAAGGAAGACTATTGATTATGTATCTGACAGTGTTAGATAATTCTATGGGATGTATTTTGGGACAACAAGATGAAACGGGAAGAAAAGAATATGCCATTTATTATCTCAACAAGAAGTTTACTGACTGTGAGTCACGGTATTCTATGCTGGAAAAAACATTTTGTGCTTTGGCTTGGGCGAAAAAACGGTTTCGGCAATATATGTTGAATCATACTACTTGGTTGATTTCCAAAATGGATATGATAAAGTATATTTTTGAAAAGCCTGCTCTTACTAGAAGAATTTCCCGTTGGCAGATGCTGTTGTCTGAATATGATATCGAATATGATACTCAGAAAGCTATAAAAAGCAGTGTATTGGCAGATTATCTTGATCACCAACCAATTGATGATTATCAGTCGGTTAAATATGATTTCCCTGATGAGGATTTGATGTTTTTGAAGATAAAAGATTGTGATAAACCTTTTCCCGGGGAAGGTCCTGATCCTGAATCCCAGTGGGGTATGGTGTTTGATGGAGCTATAAATGCTTATGGGAAACGAATTAGTGTCGTGATTATCACTCCTCATGGGTCACATGTCCCTTTTACTGCAAGGTTGGCATTTGATTGTACCAATAATATGGAAGAGTATGAAGCTTGTATCATGGGTCTAGAAGAGGCTATAGATCTCAAAATAAAAATTCTAGATGTATATGGTGATTCAACTTTGGTAATAAATCAGATTAAAGGAGGATGGGATACTTGTCATGTTGGCTTGATTCCCTACAAAGACTGTGCTAGAAGATTATTACCCTTCTTTAATAAAGTTGAATTACATCATATTCCTAGAGATGAGAATCAGATGTCAGATGCTTTAGCCACTCTGGCTTCTATGTATCAAGTAAATACTTGGAACAATGTGCCCCATATCACAGTTCGACGTCTAGATAGGTCGGTTCATGTGTTTGCAGCAGAGGGAATTCAAAACGAAAAACCTTGGTATCATGATATCAAGCATTTTCTCCAGACTCAGGAATACCCGACTGGTGCCTTAAACAAAGATAGAAAGACATGGAGAAGGTTGGCAGGCAGCTTTTTCCTCAATGTAGATGTGCTAGGCAAAAGAAATCATGACATGGTTTTGCTCAGATGCGTGGATAGACACGAAGTAGACATGTTGATGCATGAGATCCATGAAGGTTCCTTTGGTACCCATTCCAATGGACATTCAATGGGAAAGAAGATACTTAGGGAAGATTACTATTGGCTGACAATGGAATCTGACTGTTACAAATTTGCAAAGAAGTGCCATAAATGCCAGATTTATGCTGACAAAATTCATGTGCCTCTGACACTTCTCAATGTTATTTCTTCCCTGTGACAATTCTCTATGTGGGGTATTGACATGATTGGGATGATTGAATCCAAGGCATCGAATGTACATCGTTTCATCTTGGTGGCAATAGACTACTTCACTAAGTGGGTGGAAGCAGCTTCCTATGCTAATGTCACTAAACAAGTGGTAGTACGATTTATCAAGAACAATCATATACGCCAGTACGGTATGCCAAGCAAGATTATCACTGACAATAGCTCGAATCTGAATAACAAGATGATGATAGAACTCTGTGAAGAATTCAAGATTGTCCATCACAATTCATCTCCTTATAGGCCAAAGATGAATGGGGTTGTTGAAGCTGCCAATAAAAACATCAAGAAGATCATTTAGAAAATGGTTGTTACCTATAAAGATTGGCATGAGATGCTACCTTTTACTTTGCATGGATATCGTACGTTCATCCATACTTCAACAAGGGAAACTTGTTCTCTCTCGTGTATGGTATGGAAGTGGTGCTCCCTATTGAGGTTGAGATTCCCTCTTTACGTGTGATAATGGAAACTAAATTATCAGAGGCTGAATGGGTCCAGAACAGGTTTGATCAATTAAATTTGATCGAAAAAAAGAGAATGAAGGCCTTGTGTCATGGTCAGTTATATCATAAGAGAATGAAGAAATATTTTGATAAGAAGGTTAAGCCTCATAAATTCAGAGATTGCGACCTTGTGCTCATAAAAATCATGTCTTTTAACACGGATTCTAGGGGCAAGTGGACTCCCAATTTTGAAGGCCCATATGTTGTCAAGAAAGCCTTCTCTGGTGGTGCATTAATTCTTGAAACTATGGATGGCGAGGAGTTCCCACATCCTATGAATGCTGATGCAGTCAATAAATACTTCGCCTAAAGAAATAAAAGAACAACTCGCTAAGTCAAAAACTTGAAAGGGCGGCTTAGACAAGAAGGGGTGTCTCGGTAAAGGCTGAAAACCCGAAAGGGCGGTCTATGAAAAAATATGTGACACAAACAGAATAAATTCTTCTCGCTAGGTTGAAAACCCGCAAGAGCAACCTAGGAAAAATTTATGGATTTCTTGGCAAGTAACTGCGTCAGACAAGACTTGATCATTAAAGCAACAATCTTCTCAAATCCTCACCATACTTCAACAGAAGTCGCTGCTCAGGAATTCAAAGTTGTTAGGGAGAATAGTGGTCATTATATTTCAATGTATCTTTTCCAATATATTACCATTTTCCAAACTTTGTAATCAGCCATGGGGTCTTTCCATTTGCAGACTACCATCCTATTAATAAAGTTTGAGCTTTTATCCAATTCTTTGTAATTATTATTTTATTCTGTTTACAAAGATTCCATTTATTATTGATAGTAATTTTTAAAACAAAGAGATTTAACAATAAAATTGTTTTTGAAAAGAATTTACAAATTACTTTTTACTTTAGATTTTGTGATTCAAGAAAAACAAAAATAGTGATTCCGAAGATGGACGATGTTGTACCCCAAAATTTGCCCTCCCATATTCTCCAATAAACTGCCAAGCCAAGCTACAAAATTCCCCAAGAGTTGCACAATGCAAAGGCCTCCATACAGTCAAAACTAGGGTTTGTGTGTTGATCAAGAAAAGGAAGTGTTCAAAGGTCCAATCAAGTCTCATATGCTTACAAAGAGGGTCAAGCATCCTCATATCAAGTTTCAAGGCATTCAGCTCAAGATTGCACAGTCAAAACCCTAAATTGCACTACAGTCAACTGTAGGGGCAAAATGGTCATTTGACAGTCAAAAGTTCAAATTTTTGGTCAACATATCATTTTGAAGCCACAAACATCATTTGATCAATGCTTGATCATGATTCTCAAAATTTGGCTCAGAAATCATCAAAGATGCAAAAGTTGCTATATTTGGACAGCTGAAAAAGTCAACTGAAATTGACCAGGGCATAACTTTCACATGGATTATCAGAAAAATTCCATCCAAAGCTCATTTTGAAGAGAAAGACATTTCCTACAACTCATCTTCATACTTCAAGTCCAAGAAATGCTCTCACAAAAAGTTATCAATTTCAACATTATAGGTCATTTTCAAAAGTCAACAAAAAGGGACTTTAAGTCAAAGGCCATAACTTGAGATTGGTAAATCAAAATGACATGGGACCAAAGGCATTGGTTAAAGGACTCAAAGACCTTTCCAAAATGTCCAAGAACATGTGAAAAGCTTAAAATTTGAGCAAGTTATGCCTTGTAGAAGTTGGGAAATTTTTGTGAAATGGCAAAAGTCAACTATCCTTGAAAATCCAATTTTTGACAAAAGGGCCCCATTTTTTCCACTTGGTTCATCCTTGTCATGCCACACACGTGTCCCATGGTTAATTTCAAGACCAAATATTGATTTTTTATTTTATTTAATTTTTGATGATTTAATTCATTTTTAATCTTTGAAAATTCAAATAAAATTTAAAAACCAATGGAATAGTGTCATGTGAACCTGGACAATTTCTATGTATCATGAACCAACTCAAGAAATCAGGCTAGGGTTCATTTGCACACTAGGTCTAGGTTTTGGCTAAAAAGGAGGAAAATGGTTAAGGATGAAAACCCTAGGACTTATTCTTTCCCAAGCATGAATTAAGGTGAGTTAGCAAGCCAATTCCATTCCATGATCATCACTGAGTCAAACCCTAGGCCTAAGACATTATAAGCTGCGCCCAAACAAGCATTGAGGGATTGAAAATTTTGGACAAAAAACACAAATCTGAAATCAGTGCTAGACAATCTTTGAAGCCTTAATTTTTGTTCCATAAGCATCCTTAGACATTCCTGAACGAATCTCAATCACAAACAACAACAAAAGCGTAAGGAATTGGTGGATCGTACTCAAACTGTACAGAACTTTTTTTGAAATCGTGTTCTCAATTCTAAGCCTCTTCATTGCATTTCAAACATATATCCTTGTTCCTTGCAAAGTTTCTAAGCTCTCCATTGTATTCAATTGCATTTTTAGTGATCATACGTGATTCCACCATTTTCATGTTCTAGGTTTTTGTAGAGTTTAATTTAGGGCTTTTGTAAATAAGAAAAATCAGAGCTCAAGACCATTGCCATCACACTCAACGCATCTGGACGAAAAGATTCATACACTCGCGCCTAATTTATATTTGGAAACAAGCTAATCGCTATTTTTCTGTAGCTAGCTTTAAGCCACGCATGAAAAACCGTGGCCAATGCGTTTTGTTTTTTACAGGGATGAAGAAGATGGTGTCGTGTCACACAAGGACAGGTTCATTTAAATTTGCGCGCGTTTTGATGACTATGCATTGGTTTTGTTTTTTATTATTTGTTTGCCATTATATGTTAAATGAACCACAAATGGCTCAGTGGCCAGGGACACGCGCATGTGGCCTTCAAGACCTGGGTTCAAGTCCCAGGTCTACACAATTTCCATTATTTTTCTATTCAAGTTCCTGTGCAGGTTTCTCATTAAGGCGCACCATGCTCCTTCATCCTCCCACCATCCACGCGTCCATCCCACTCAGATCAAGGGCATAAGATCAAGGAACACCATGAATCCCAGTCAAAGCATCACACAAGATTGGAAAAGTCAACCAATTCAATGCAAATGGGCCTGATTTGCTAGGCCTGCACCTCACAATTTTGGGGTCTACCCCCCTGGTTTGCCTTATTAATTTTTATTTAACTTTTCTTTTTTTTATTTCTTTTATTTGCTATTTATTTAATTAATTATTTTTTACATAAATATAATAAAAACATCATAAAAATCAAAAAATGCCAAAATATATAATTTAGATTATAATTATTTTCATAAATAAATACATGTAAATATTTAGTTTTAATTAGGTTTTCAATTTTAATCCTTTTAATAAAAATCAAAACAAAAACATAGAATTAGGTTAATGACTTTTTCCTTTTAACTTTCCTTGTTTTTTGCCATAGTATTAGTGTTTTTCATAATTAAACTAGGGTTGCATTTTAGGTTAGATTTTAATTCTTTTAATAACTAAAATCCAAAAAAATAGAGTTTAGGTTTAATAACTTTTTATTTTCTTTTTTTAATTTTCCTTTTTTCAGAATAATAATATTATTTATTTATTTTCATAAATTTAAAAATGCACATAAATTAATTTAGAATTAAATTAGGTTAAAAGTCAATATTTTCATAATAAACTTAAAAGACATTAGAACTAGGATTTTAATTTTAATTAACTTTTCTTTTTTTTTTCTTTTAAATCTAAAAAACACAAAAATACCATTTTTCATTTAATTTTAATTTTAGATAACTTAATTATTTTAATTCTTTTAAAGGGTTCAACGCCCTCGCATTTGATTATTTTCTTTTTTTCGCGCGTTTCATTTATTTCTTTTGTAAATAATTATGTATATGTACCAAAGCCGTGTAATAGCTATTAGACATTTCTTTTCTGCAATTTATTTTAAAACGGGTCTGGATTAATTTGGCGTTGTAGACCCTCACCTTTGTAATAGCGTAGGACTTTTATCTTTTCCGCACTTTAAATTCCCGCACATTTAACTGTTAAACAATAACATGAAAGAATGAATGCCCAAAAATAAAATCGAATCGTTAGATCACCAATGCATGACAAGACAAACAATAAACTGAAAATGACACACAATTCGCACACACCACCCCTAGGGTACGCCTCACTGTTGCCTTTCGAAAGGTGGTCGTCGAGTATAGGACGTTTTAGTAAGTCCTTATGTCCATGACATGATCCAGTTGCCTCGAAACGGTTGCCTCGGAAAATAAAGGATCAATGGCATAAGGGTAGCTTCTAAGGTGTCCTACTGTTGCTCTGGTGACCACCACGTCCCTAAAACTCGAATTGACCCGAACACCTCCAACGGTGGTGCTACCTACCTCTCAATGGTGGGATGGCACTACTTCAAAAGACATTTACACAGACGAATTCCTTAGGGTAGGTAGGTTCTCAAGGGTACTTGCTCTAATTTCAAACAAAACAAAAACTCTTTTCACACCAACACACTTTCAAAAACTTTCAAAACAAACTTTTCAAACACTCTGACGTACGAGTTGAACTGAAACTTTTCAAAGAATATTTTTGAAACCCACATTGAAAAGCAAGCAAACAATTTTTGAAAACACATTGAGCAAGTACCTAAGAGCCCATGGATAACCATGGATAGAAAGGGTGCTAACACCTTCCCTTTCTATAACCTACCTCCCGAACCGAGAGCAATCTCTTTAAGGAATTTTTCTGTGCTTTTGTCCTTTCCTATTGGAGAAAATAAAAGACGGTGGCGACTCTTGCTTCCGCGACATTTCGCGAACCAGCTTTAAAACAGTCAGTTCCAGATCCACCGATCACAGAACTGGCGACTCTGCTGGGGACAAACTTAAAGTGAGGTGTACCTTAGGGCTAGTTCATAACTGTGTTTTCAATTGTTTTCTTTGCTTGCTTTATTATTGTGGGTTGCTTGGGAGTTCTATAGATCCTAACCCGGATCTGGGGATACCTTCTTAGAAAGTAGCAACAAGGCTGTGAGGGAACTGTGCGGGGTATACCGACATGGTTGAAACAGTCTGCTACGTTGATGTGGCACTTTGGTGTGTACCGGTAACCCTTGAGTCAGTCAAGGAGAGTACGGGGCCTCCATGTGGTGTCATGAAGCATCAACAGACCTTAGGAACCTTAATTGAACCATCTTGGCCTCTTTAGGGTAGTGAGATAACTGACTTTGGTGCAGTCCGAGGTTGGTTGATACTCGATACTACACTCAATTGAGGGTTGCTTTCCTGGAATATTTCGGTCGCCAGTTCAGTGGCTAAATCGAAACGATGAACAATGAAAGCAATCCCGTGATATTGGGAACCTTAGAACCCGGTTACTTTGATTAGGACAGGTTGAACCCACCAACTTCAAGAGGGTACTACCCAGACCCCATGCTGGCCTAAACCTAAGGGCTCTCTCTTGTGTGACTTGTGTGCCTTAGTACTTGACTATCTGCATGCTTGTGATCTAACACTTGTTTCTTGCAGGTTTGTTTCAGTCCTTAATTAGGACTCATAATAGGGTTACTGACATCACCCCATGCATACCATGACATCATACCATTGCATACATCCTAACCCATTTCAAGGATCTCAAGGGCTTGTGATGCAGGTCAGGACGAATCAACTGTCCCAGCAAGGGGCAAAGAGGATTTATTTTCCTCTAGACCAGGTTGTCAGGGGCTATGACCCACTTGATATGGTGAGCTTTTGACCCTTGGAGAAGGACTCTCAACAATATGAAGTACCTTCAATCAAGCTCTAAATTCCAATGCTAACAAATTTTCTTGTTTACCCCGCGAGATCCTTGAAAACATTGCATGCATATCATACTCATCCTTACATAAGAGGTATCTTTGTTGCAGGTCACTTACCTTTCCCGCTGTTTATTTCAGCAATGGTTTCACAACAAGACAACCAGGACCTTCTTGCTCAAGAGACTCGGTTCGGGGAAATCCTCCTGAATCTATCCAAGGGGCAGGAAGAGCTAAGGACACTTATCATGGAGACTTTTGTCAGGAACAGTGCTGAGAATGAAAGGCTGGAACACCTACAAGCTGAGGTGGATGCATTGAAAGCCCAGATGCTGGGGCAGATGACTGCCATTCAGGGTTTAACTCAAAGACAAGATGAGCTCGGGGTTCTCGTCAATAAACTGCTTCAGGGTAACCAACTGGGGCAAACATCTAAGGGTAAAAAGCCAATCATCGTTCCACCACCTTTGAGACAAAGAGGCAAGGAGAAAGCTCCTCATATGGCTCCAGTATTACCAATTCAGCAGCAACTTCACCAACTTCAGACAGACAAGCCCAGGAGGCAGTTCACCCCGCTCAATATGTCGCTGTTTCAAGCTTTACAACGCCTGTTGAGATTGAACCTGATCACATTAAAGGCTCAGCCCCAGAACCTTAACACAGCACATCCTGCTTACGATCCCAATAAAAGGTGTGCCTACCACTCTGCCTGTCCAGGACACAATGCAAACGAGTGTTGGGCTTTGAAAAACAAGATCCAGGACCTGATTGATGAAGGAGCACTGGAATTCACACAAGATGGTCAGGCTGAATTTTTCTACCATCCCTCCAAGGCTCACCATTTGAAGTGACAAGCCCTGAGACTAGAAATTTTTGTTCATTCGAATTTTCAAATTGTAATTTTCTTTTGATGGTTCAAACATTTACTCATTGTTAAAACATTGTTATTTCATTAATGCATCGCTTATGTCTATTTTGAATCAATATATTCGTATTCACTATACGCAAATTACTTTCATATTTTTTCTGATGTCAACTCTCGATCGTTAATTCTAAGCCTCTTGAGGGAGGATGACGAAAACGATACCACGATTTACAGTATGCTTTTGAACAGACCCCGCTGATGAGGTACAGGCATTGTTTCAACCCCTAAACACTGGAGTTATAAGGATGATAATCCCTCGCCAACCCATCAGAGCCAAAGAAGTAGGAGTTTTATTTTCGAAAATCAAAACCCTTAATCATAACCTGGGGCAGGGTAGTTCTCTCAGTTGATCCAAGTGCACAATGAATGGCACCAAACGAGTTTTTTTCAAAAACAAAAGACAGTGATGGTTCCGAACAATCATAAGGACAGGCAGTCATTATCAAAAAAAAAAATCATAAACGAAAAGCCCAAGAAGTCAAAACCTATGAAAAGAGACTTACGAAACTGGGGCATCCCGCTGACTGTAATTCCAAAAAGGAAACAGTTCAGGCAAAAAAAGAAAGGGATAACAAAAATCAAGAAAGAGGTCTCACAAACCCTCAACAAAAAGTGACTGCCTAGTCAGAATAAATCATCAATGTCCGAACCATCACCGGAAAATCAGAACGAAGACTCAAACAAGGTCTAACGCATGATCAACTGAGTTTAGGTTTGAAGAACGTCACGAAGAGTGGGTGGGTACAAATGATTTGAGCCTTTATTCTTTGTTTCTCAAACCATGAACCAGGCCACGTTATAACCCTCAAAAGTCCCAGCTGAAGCAGGGGTTAGTTCGAAAGCATACTGTCACGAAAGGTATCCTGACTCCTGAAGGCCTACGGTAAATACGGAGTTGACATCATGTTTTTACAAACATTTACTTGTTTTATGAAAAAATGCATTTTCAAAATCTTCAAGACAGACATAAGCTTTGCATTTTTAACATAACTCTGTTTGCATATGACTTTTTGTGTGAACAGCAAGGAAATTCGCACGACAAATGCCTAATGAACAGAAGTACCTCCAATCAAGGGGCATGGCATGACTATTGTCCATCATCTGGGGCAGTTAAGTCAAGATCCATAGAATCTCTCAAAAGGCCAAAAAGCCTGGGGCAAATCTCTGCCTGAGTCACTTGGGGCAATCCAGCAACGAATCTTGCACGATCAGACACCTTCTGACAATATGGCGACACCACCAGCCTGGGGCAAATCTCCGTCTAAGTCACCTGGGGCATTGGACGATCAAACGAAGATCTTCTGGGGCATGGCAAAATACTTCCAACAGGGGCAACTCCCCACATTCTGAGAAATATGGATATAGTTGAAAGAATACTACGCAAAATCAAAGACCCGCTAGGTTGACACACCTAGGCAAAAATAAGGGATTCCCGGCGAACCAAAAGGGTTCGGGCAAAAATAAGGGATGAAATGAAAAATCTGTACACCCGGCAAGTCGAAAACCTGAAAAGGCGGCTTGGGCAAAAATGGGTATCCCGGTGGACTGAAAACCCGAAAAGGCGGTCCAGGCAAAAGTTAGGGATCAAAGCGTACGAGTATGTCCCAGCATCTCGGCACCTGCCTACCAGAAGACTCGTCAAGTACTCCCACAAGTGCCTCCTCCCACTGAAACCGGGGCAATAGGGAGTTGTCTAAAAGATCCGGTTGCTCTGTCCATCATAGGTTCGGCTAAAGAATGCGACCCAGATATTTTCACTCCCCGCAGAACACGAACGCGTCGTCCGGCTTTATTCAAAGAGTTATTTCCTTAATAAGATATAACTGGGTTATCCTCAGCCAATAGCCACGGAAAAGACCGTCCTCAGTAAAGTCTTATCATCCCCAGCGGAAGCAAAAGCTTATTCTCCAACACCAGCCCAGGAGTGACTTCCCGGCACCCGTCAAGGATTTATTTTCCTAGACGAAAGCATACATTCATAAACATCACATTTTCGTACATCATGACACATGCATGTACGCATCATGTCATACAATTGCATTTATGCCGTTGCTTGATTCATATCACGTACTGCATATAACTGACCTTTACCTTTCAGGAAGGATACAGTTGAATGATCAGCTATGTCAAAATAGACAAAACACCGTCAGAAAAGACAAATCCCGTCATAAGAGACAAATCCGGTCAAAGAATACAAATCCAGTTTAAGTCAATGCCTAAAGATTCCTCTGATACAACTCGTCGTGATAGACACTCGTCATGATAGACACTCGTCGTGATAGACACTCGTCGTGATAGACACTCGTCGTGATAGACACTCGTCGTGATAGACACTCGTCGTGATAGACACTCGTCGTGATAGACACTCGTCGTGATAGACACTCGTCGTGATAGACACTCGTCGTGATAGACACTCGTCGTGATAGACACTCGTCGTGATAGACACTCGTCGTGATAGACACTCGTCGTGATAGACACTCGTCGTGATAGACACTCGTCGTTATAGACACTCGTCGTGATAGACACTCGTCGTGATAGACACTCGTCGTGATAGACACTCGTCGTGATAGACACTCGTCGTGATAGACACTCGTCGTGATAGACACTCGTCGTGATAGACACTCGTCGTGATAGACACTCGTCGTGATAGACACTCGTCGTGATAGACACTCGTCGTGATAGACACTCGTCGTGATAGACACTCGTCGTGATAGACACTCGTCGTGATAGACACTCGTCGTTATAGACACTCGTCGTGATAGACACTCGTCGTGATAGACACTCGTCGTGATAGACACTCGTCGTGATAGACACTCGTCGTGATAGACACTCGTCGTGATAGACACTCGTCGTGATAGACACTCGTCGTGATAGACACTCGTCGTGATAGACACTCGTCGTGATAGACACTCGTCGTGATAGACACTCGTCGTGATAGACACTCGTCGTGATAGACACTCGTCGTGATAGACACTCGTCGTGATAGACACTCGTCGTGATAGACACTCGTCGTGATAGACACTCGTCGTGATAGACACTCGTCGTGATAGACACTCGTCGTGATAGACACTCGTCGTGATAGACACTCGTCGTGATAGACACTCGTCGTGATAGACACTCGTCGTGATAGACACTCGTCGTGATAGACACTCGCCGTGATAGACACTCGTCGTGATAGACACTCGTCGTGATAGACACTCGTCGTGATAGACACTCGTCGTGATAGACACTCGTCGTGATAGACACTCGTCGTGATAGACACTCGTCGTGATAGACACTCGTCGTGATAGACACTCGTCGTGATAGACACTCGTTGTGATAGACGCTCGTCGTGATAGACACTCGTCAGTGTAGACACTTGTCGTTATAGACATTCGTTATAGACACCCATCGTTAAAGACCACTCGTCCTTGGAAACAACCTGTCAGTAGAGACAACTTCATCACCGTTTGAAGATCCAGACCCAGCTCCTGTAACCAGTCAGGACATATCTATACCAAGCATCTGAAAACCAGCTCCTGCGACGTGTCAGGTACTCATTTTCTTTTGCAGGTATGCAGGTTCTCGCTAAGGAATCTCTTACGCGATCAACATCCAGATGGCATCTATAAGCCCATCATCCTACCCATCAATCTCTAAATGGCATCTATAAGCCCATTCCCCCACCACACTGCTACCATGTGAGCGCAAATTTCTGGGCACTCTAGTGTCCAATCATCTTCTACCCTCGGATTACAAAAGGCACGTCAGCCAATCTCCATCCTCAGGTCTAAGAAGATTGAACAGGGGCAACTGTTGTACCCCAAAATTTGCCCTCCCATATTCTCCAATAAACTGCCAAGCCAAGCTACAAAATTCCCCAAGAGTTGCACAATGCAAAGGCCTCCATACAGTCAAAACTAGGGTTTGTGTGTTGATCAAGAAAAGGAAGTGTTCAAAGGTCCAATCAAGTCTCATATGCTTACAAAGAGGGTCAAGCATCCTCATATCAAGTTTCAAGGCATTCAGCTCAAGATTGCACAGTCAAAACCCTAAATTGCACTACAGTCAACTGTAGGGGCAAAATGGTCATTTGACAGTCAAAAGTTCAAATTTTTGGTCAACATATCATTTTGAAGCCACAAACATCATTTGATCAATGCTTGATCATGATTCTCAAAATTTGGCTCAGAAATCATCAAAGATGCAAAAGTTGCTATATTTGGACAGCTGAAAAAGTCAACTGAAATTGACCAGGGCATAACTTTCACATGGATTATCAGAAAAATTCCATCCAAAGCTCATTTTGAAGAGAAAGACATTTCCTACAACTCATCTTCATACTTCAAGTCCAAGAAATGCTCTCACAAAAAGTTATCAATTTCAACATTATAGGTCATTTTCAAAAGTCAACAAAAAGGGACTTTAAGTCAAAGGCCATAACTTGAGATTGGTAAATCAAAATGACATGGGACCAAAGGCATTGGTTAAAGGACTCAAAGACCTTTCCAAAATGTCCAAGAACATGTGAAAAGCTTAAAATTTGAGCAAGTTATGCCTTGTAGAAGTTGGGAAATTTTTGTGAAATGGCAAAAGTCAACTATCCTTGAAAATCCAATTTTTGACAAAAGGGCCCCATTTTTTCCACTTGGTTCATCCTTGTCATGCCACACACGTGTCCCATGGTTAATTTCAAGACCAAATATTGATTTTTTATTTTATTTAATTTTTGATGATTTAATTCATTTTTAATCTTTGAAAATTCAAATAAAATTTAAAAACCAATGGAATAGTGTCATGTGAACCTGGACAATTTCTATGTATCATGAACCAACTCAAGAAATCAGGCTAGGGTTCATTTGCACACTAGGTCTAGGTTTTGGCTAAAAAGGAGGAAAATGGTTAAGGATGAAAACCCTAGGACTTATTCTTTCCCAAGCATGAATTAAGGTGAGTTAGCAAGCCAATTCCATTCCATGATCATCACTGAGTCAAACCCTAGGCCTAAGACATTATAAGCTGCGCCCAAACAAGCATTGAGGGATTGAAAATTTTGGACAAAAAACACAAATCTGAAATCAGTGCTAGACAATCTTTGAAGCCTTAATTTTTGTTCCATAAGCATCCTTAGACATTCCTGAACGAATCTCAATCACAAACAACAACAAAAGCGTAAGGAATTGGTGGATCGTACTCAAACTGTACAGAACTTTTTTTGAAATCGTGTTCTCAATTCTAAGCCTCTTCATTGCATTTCAAACATATATCCTTGTTCCTTGCAAAGTTTCTAAGCTCTCCATTGTATTCAATTGCATTTTTAGTGATCATACGTGATTCCACCATTTTCATGTTCTAGGGTTTTGTAGAGTTTAATTTAGGGCTTTTGTAAATAAGAAAAATCAGAGCTCAAGACCATTGCCATCACACTCAACGCATCTGGACGAAAAGATTCATACACTCGCGCCTAATTTATATTTGGAAACAAGCTAATCGCTATTTTTCTGTAGCTAGCTTTAAGCCACGCATGAAAAACCGTGGCCAATGCGTTTTGTTTTTTACAGGGATGAAGAAGATGGTGTCGTGTCACACAAGGACAGGTTCATTTAAATTTGCGCGCGTTTTGATGACTATGCATTGGTTTTGTTTTTTATTATTTGTTTGCCATTATATGTTAAATGAACCACAAATGGCTCAGTGGCCAGGGACACGCGCATGTGGCCTTCAAGACCTGGGTTCAAGTCCCAGGTCTACACAATTTCCATTATTTTTCTATTCAAGTTCCTGTGCAGGTTTCTCATTAAGGCGCACCATGCTCCTTCATCCTCCCACCATCCACGCGTCCATCCCACTCAGATCAAGGGCATAAGATCAAGGAACACCATGAATCCCAGTCAAAGCATCACACAAGATTGGAAAAGTCAACCAATTCAATGCAAATGGGCCTGATTTGCTAGGCCTGCACCTCACAATTTTGGGGTCTACCCCCCTGGTTTGCCTTATTAATTTTTATTTAACTTTTCTTTTTTTTATTTCTTTTATTTGCTATTTATTTAATTAATTATTTTTTACATAAATATAATAAAAACATCATAAAAATCAAAAAATGCCAAAATATATAATTTAGATTATAATTATTTTCATAAATAAATACATGTAAATATTTAGTTTTAATTAGGTTTTCAATTTTAATCCTTTTAATAAAAATCAAAACAAAAACATAGAATTAGGTTAATGACTTTTTCCTTTTAACTTTCCTTGTTTTTTGCCATAGTATTAGTGTTTTTCATAATTAAACTAGGGTTGCATTTTAGGTTAGATTTTAATTCTTTTAATAACTAAAATCCAAAAAAATAGAGTTTAGGTTTAATAACTTTTTATTTTCTTTTTTTAATTTTCCTTTTTTCAGAATAATAATATTATTTATTTATTTTCATAAATTTAAAAATGCACATAAATTAATTTAGAATTAAATTAGGTTAAAAGTCAATATTTTCATAATAAACTTAAAAGACATTAGAACTAGGATTTTAATTTTAATTAACTTTTCTTTTTTTTTTCTTTTAAATCTAAAAAACACAAAAATACCATTTTTCATTTAATTTTAATTTTAGATAACTTAATTATTTTAATTCTTTTAAAGGGTTCAACGCCCTCGCATTTGATTATTTTCTTTTTTTCGCGCGTTTCATTTATTTCTTTTGTAAATAATTATGTATATGTACCAAAGCCGTGTAATAGCTATTAGACATTTCTTTTCTGCAATTTATTTTAAAACGGGTCTGGATTAATTTGGCGTTGTAGACCCTCGCCTTTGTAATAGCGTAGGACTTTTATCTTTTCCGCACTTTAAATTCCCGCACATTTAACTGTTAAACAATAACATGAAAGAATGAATGCCCAAAAATAAAATCGAATCGTTAGATCACCAATGCATGACAAGACAAACAATAAACTGAAAATGACACACAATTCGCACACACCACCCCTAGGGTACGCCTCACTGTTGCCTTTCGAAAGGTGGTCGTCGAGTATAGGACGTTTTAGTAAGTCCTTATGTCCATGACATGATCCAGTTGCCTCGAAACGGTTGCCTCGGAAAATAAAGGATCAATGGCATAAGGGTAGCTTCTAAGGTGTCCTACTGTTGCTCTGGTGACCACCACGTCCCTAAAACTCGAATTGACCCGAACACCTCCAACGGTGGTGCTACCTACCTCTCAATGGTGGGATGGCACTACTTCAAAAGACATTTACACAGACGAATTCCTTAGGGTAGGTAGGTTCTCAAGGGTACTTGCTCTAATTTCAAACAAAACAAAAACTCTTTTCACACCAACACACTTTCAAAAACTTTCAAAACAAACTTTTCAAACACTCTGACGTACGAGTTGAACTGAAACTTTTCAAAGAATATTTTTGAAACCCACATTGAAAAGCAAGCAAACAATTTTTGAAAACACATTGAGCAAGTACCTAAGAGCCCATGGATAACCATGGATAGAAAGGGTGCTAACACCTTCCCTTTCTATAACCTACCTCCCGAACCGAGAGCAATCTCTTTAAGGAATTTTTCTGTGCTTTTGTCCTTTCCTATTGGAGAAAATAAAAGACGGTGGCGACTCTTGCTTCCGCGACATTTCGCGAACCAGCTTTAAAACAGTCAGTTCCAGATCCACCGATCACAGACGAACTCTGAAATTTTGGAAATATATATTCCCCAGAAAAGTTCTCCCAGGTTACTCTTGCCGATATGCGCGTGATCTTCTTGTGTTTCTCAAAAAGTTAAAGTTGGTACCAATTGATGTATGGTGCAGTGTTGGGTTTGTAATCCCATTTTTCCCAATCAAGTCTTGGTTCATATTTTTTCTCCAAGTTGATTATTTTGGTTTCAGGTTTGCATGGTTTGAAACCTCTATCCCAGATTTCCCAGTGAGGTCTTCGCTCATATGACATAAATTCCTTCTCCCTTTGTGTATTGAGGAAGGATCATTTGCAAAACATCGCCCTTTACAGTGATGGCATTATTTTTGTTGTTTGTTTCCCAGGAAATTAGACCAGGGCAGTATCTTTTCTAAGAAGTGTTGAGAAAATTGTCAAGTTTTTGTGTTTTCTCTCGCCAAGTGCTGGGTTTGATTTAAAATCCCCATAATTTTGATTTATTGATGTATTGTTTGACTTCTTAGATCCCCAAATGAAGCTGAGATAATGTTTCTCTCTAAAAGTTGTTATTCCCCGTGTGGTTTCATAATTTCTCCCCAGAGAATTTTGTGTAATCATCACTCTTGGTATTGGAGAATGTATTTTGGGCTCCTCTAGGTCACGTGGTGTTGAACTCCTTGATAAAGTCAGCACGAGATCCCAAGTTGATGTCTCAAAGATGTGGTTTTCATCTTCACTAGTGAAGTCAATATTATAATCTCCAATGGAAGTCTAGACATTGAGACATTGTTTTCCCCATTGAAGTCTCTGTGATATTCCCCGGTGAAGCCTGAAGGAGGATGTTATATCCCTGCATATGTAATGATTTATTTTGCTGTGATTAATTTCAAGTCATGTATCTTCCCAACGGATTTAAGCCGTGAAATAGGAATTTGTTTCCTCAGTTGGTGCTTACTTTCTTATGAAATTTTCCTCCTGGATGTGATTTAGTTGAGTATTAACTTTACCCAAGTTGGTTCTGTCTAGTTATTCCAGTGTTGTATGCTTGTTTTGTAAGCATATACATTATCACATTCATTCATCCATACATACATGATGCTTAGTTGAATTAAAATTCATTTCTCATTTGCATTCATTATTGTTTTTGTTGACACATTACCCTATTTTGCAGAGTTATGATACCCTCTCTCCAATGGATTGTCAACCTTAAGAAAAAAGTGTGTATTCTTTTAATTCCCCACTGAGTTATCCCTCGGGGAAGAATTTTGGCTTTAGCCTTCCTTTCCATCTCATTATCTGGTTAGATCTGTGGTCCCCTTTTGAGTTTATTTCTCATCAAGCGCTATCTTTGTTGACTGTTTCACTCCGGTTTATTTCTGCTTTGAATTTGTGATCCTTGGCGACGTTATTATTATGTTTTCTGCAGGATTTAAGCCCTGGTTTGAGCATGTGCATTTATTTTGCACGAGAAGACTTTAACTCCTTAGCGAGATTGTATTGGCATTTCCCAGAGAGTCCGAGATTCATTTCCCAGCAGAATTATTCCAATTCCTTTTTATAATAACAAGTGGCGATCTCTTTATTTGAGCAATATGTTCCTCCCTAGTAAGTATGTTACTTCCCCGAGAAGATTCATTTTTGTTACTTCGATGAATGGTAGTCTCGTCATTATGGGAGATAGTTCGTTGATGAGATTTGTTACTCTAATGAAGGGTAGTCTCGTCATTTTAGGAGATAGTTTGTTGTTGATATTTGTTACTCCGATAAATGATAGTCTCGTCATTATGGGAGATAGTTCGTTGTTGAGATTTTTTATCTTCAATCGTGTCAAATCGAATATTTTAACCTAAGTATCTCCAGATAGAAGACACTTAAATAAGGGCAGCTGTTATACCCAAATTTTTGCCCCTAAGATTCCTCTATCATCTCATATCAGCCAAATCATATCAAGATCACACTAGGGTTTGGTTCTTCTCCCTATCTTTAGGTTTGCTTATGAGGGATCAACAAGAAATTTTATTTGTACATTGTGATCATATATGTCTTGTGTTGATTAACTTTTAACTAACAAATACAATGAGTGTCTTCTCTAAATGATGATACTATAGGTGAAGGCACAACATATTTCATTAGGTTGATTCATAGGTTCATGAGTTTATTTCCATGCCTTCTTCAACAAAGCTTAATTGAGATTCAAGATTCATCATTGAGAGTGCTTTAAATTAATATCATGACAAGGTCTACTATGATTCATCATGCCTCAATTTGTCAAAGGAAGTAAAAATATACAAGAATTGATTGAAGAAGTTTGACCTATTTGGACAAATTCTTAATTACTTGACAACAAGTAATTAACTTTTTCAATTTTAAACATTTGAAGGTGATTATTGTTGCTATGGGTTCTTATTATCATCCACAACAACTTCTATTCACATGGAAAAAGTGATTGTGCAAGAAAGATTGTCAAAATTGAAAGGGGTTTCCAAGTCATTTTGGTGCTCTAGAAGCTAGGGTTTTGAACTTTTAAGGGCTATATCTTGTTCATCTTTTAAGATTTTTGAGTGATTCCAAATATATGCTTCTCTTTAAAGGGTTATCAACTAATCACTTCAAAAGTTTCTAACAAATTTTGTATGGAAGATTCCTAAAGATGGAGAAAGATTGCAAGTCCTCTAGATAGGCCATCAAATTCCCTTATGTGACTTCAAAAAGTTATAACTTGATAAATTTTTATCTCCTTGAGTCTATTATTCTTCCACAATGATCTTAAGAATGTGAACTTCAACTTTTCTTTTATGTACAAAGCTTGAAAATGGTTAAAAGATGCCTAAAAAACTCAAAAGATTATAGGTCAACTCATGGTTTTTCACCAAATTCAAAGGATCATAACTTGTTCAATATTTGTAATTTTTGAGTGAAACAAGTTTCACAATAGTCTTTAAGGAGTCCACTTCAAGATAACATCAATGATAAAAGCTCAATTTTGAAGTACAAAAAGTCAGCTTTTTTTATGATTTTGACCAAACATAACTTCTAACTCAAGCATCCAAACAATCTCTCTCTTTGCACATTGTAAAGTGTGATGCGGTGTGAGAACTGACTTGAGGTTTTGCGTTTGTGTTTGCAAATGTCGCGGTTAGCAATAGTCGCCGCCGACTTTTCTTTTATCCAAAAGGAAAGGTAAAAAAGCACAGGAAAGACCTTTGAGATATTTTCTTGAGTTCGGGGGGTAGATTATGAAAAGGGAAGGTGCTAGCACCCTTTTCATCCATGGTTTTCCATGGGCTCTTAGTTACTTGTTTAGATCACTTACTCTGTTTTGTTTGAAATGGTGTTTGGTGTGGTTTTGAAAGTATTTTTTAAAATAGGCCATTTGTTTAGGCAATCTTTGTAATGATTCTCATTCGTAAGAATGTATACAAAGATGTTTGTCTTTTGAAAATGTTTTCAATGTTTTGTAAGATGTTTTGAAATGTGTGTGTGTTTGTTTTTGAAAATAGCAAGGATTGTTTTGAAATGGAGCAAGTAACTTAGAAGCTATCTACCTACTCAAATGTCTTTCTTGTGCATTTTTATTCCTTTGACATTGTTGACATACCATTGATTTGGTAAGCAACCATATCTTTGGATGTAAACGGGACTGGCGTGGGTCATCGTATGACCATGATAGCAATGTTGCCAAGTATCTTAGCATTTTGGAGGGACCAAGATCATTTGTTTAGGCAACCTTTGAATAGCGTCATCGAGGGACTATGATCTTATATTTGTTTTGTTTTGCCAAGATACCTCGCGTGCGTAACATGGGCATTTTATTTTAGGCAACCAAGTGGGAGAAACCCTAAGGGTTCTTGTGTGCAAAGTGTATCATTTTCATGCTTTTGTCTTGCATTTAGAGTTTTCTATTTTGCGTTGTTTTTGTTCTTGTCATGCAAACCCTAATTTACTAAACATGGTATATAAAGCGATAAATTGCGTAAAATAAACTAAGCTATTACAACAATTTTTTATGGGAGGGGGGTACAAGTTTGAATGGGGATTTGCACAAATATAAAGCTAAATTATATTATTACAACCAAATCGAATATGCGCGAATTTAAATAAATACAAGACAAATATTTAAAATTCAATGCAATGTTTATGTAAAAAAAGTGTTTTGTGTTTTTGTATGAGAAAAATAATTAATTTACACCCTAAAAAAGGAAAAAAAATAATATTATTTTTGGAGGAGTTTAAAACCCTAGTTTTTTTTTTCAATTAAAAGAAAATAATATTCTATATTTACTAAACTTGTATATTTTTGTATAAAAAGTAACAAATAATATTATGTTTAAATATTAAAAAAATTAAATATGTATAAAAAATAAGTATTTATGAGTATAAATAGTATAATAAAAATATTAAGTATTTTTATATATATATATTTACAAGTTATTTAAGAAAATAAAATCTATTCTATTTAAATATATTAATTTTTATGTAAAAAATAATAAAATAATAAAATAAAATTGTAAACAATAAAGAAATTATTTTTGGGATTTTTTATTATTCAGAAAAAATAATCAAAAGCAAAAAATATAGAAATATGAAAAAATATGAAAAATATAAAAATCAGCCAGGGGGTGTAATAGCAAGTCAGGGGGTGCAAATATCCGAAACAAAAAGGTCAAAACTGCCAAAAATCCCAAAAGCCACTTCATCCCTGTCCTTGGCCAACTTCTTGCGCGCGCTTATGTTCAAACCTGCAACTCTCTTATGCTTGCACAAAAACAAAAACTCATAACATGAAAAATATGGCATTTGAGCTCACGATTCTAACCATATAAATTATGTAATCTAACTCTTAAAGATCAAAGAGAATTTTTGAACCCTAATTCGTGACCTAACTTTTTCAGCATTTTCAATCTTCAAATTCTCTTAGCACAAGTAATATAAATGAAAAGTAATGATATGTACAACTTTGTCATGATAAGGACTACATTTTTCCTTCACAAATCGTGGCTTGAGGTTTCCTATTCAGAAAGATAGAGTTTGAAAAAATACCTCCTTCAGCTGGATTCGAGTAGGGAAATGTAGGGACTTTAATGGAGGCCTGATGATTGTTTGAGCTTCCTTGAACTTCCCTGAAGCTATTCCAATGCTTATCTTGCTTTTAGGATGGCTGGAGCTCTCTGGACAAGTCAAGCTGCAAGATTCCAAAGTGAAAATGGTGTATGCTGAAACAGGGGTTACAGAACTAGGGTGATGGCTTGGATTGCTTTGGTATGATGTTTATGAGATGCTTGAAGTGTTTAAACACAAAACGCACAAGCCAAATGAGAGTTGGCTGTGCTTTTGCAGAAGACTGTGAGTTTGGGCAGTTTTGTGGTGTTTTTGAATTTTAGAGTGTTTCAGGTTCAATCCAAGCGTGCTATTCCTTGTAACAAGTTTGTATATTTGTATAGAAATGATACCAAGTCAACCCTTACTAGCTGTACAAGCTTAGGACCTTTTTGCAACTTTTCTTGCATTTTAAGTAAAGTGAAATGACCAATCCCACATGCTTGTACTAGCTGGCTTGAGAGCTGATAAGAGTTGGTACACATTGCTTGAGACCTGTAGAAATTGCTTGTACTAAAGGGACAGGTTCAATGCTCAATATTGACAAAGTTGCAAAAGTTGCCCTTTATGAAAATGGCATTGTGAACTTTTGGCCAAAAATGGAAATGTATCTTGTGTAAAGCTTCAAAAGCAAAAATAAAGGCTTTAGCTTCTGAGTATGCATTTAATTATGGAGTGTATAACAAGCTTAGGACCTGTAAAGCAAGATATAACCAACATAGATGTGATTTGCAACTTGATGCTATGTGAAAATGGCTTGAACAAAAGTGAGAAAATGCCAACTTCCGTTCTTCGATTCTCCCTACTCAAAAATGATCTTGGAGAGTTCTTGGACATTTTGAAAATCTTGCAATATGCTCTAATCCATCTTTGAAATGAAATTTGAGATACCTCTTGGAACTAGGTGAAAAATGTCCATGAAGTTGGGTCCAAAACCTGCCTAAATTAGGGCAAAATTTCACTAAGTTAAGAAGTTCATGGACCTATATTCACAAATTCGTAACTTGAGATCCAAGCATCTTTTGGGAAAAGTTTGTGATGCAAAGTTTTAGATTTCATGGAGGAATACAACTTTCATGTTGGAAGTTTTCTTTGAATCAAAATGAATCATGGTGAAAAAGTGGTGAAAAGTTGGGAAAAAATAAGAAAATTTTTATACTTAGAAAAATTCTAAGTTATGAAAATTTTTAAATTAAAACCCTAATTTTAAATTTTGAGTTTCTTGGTGAAAAAGTTTCATATTTTGACATATTTTGATGAATTATGACCCTTGGCACTTGATTTTGACCAAAAAGTCAAAGTTTGACTTTTCAGTGTACAATTGACTGCAAAATTCATCCGTCAATCCAATGAACTTGAGATCTTTTGAACCATGTAATTAGGTCAAGATGATGCCATTGAATCCTTGAAATCATGTTTGAACTCAATTGGACATTGGCTAGGTTAAAAATCAGAAATTGTCCTTTCTGAGTCAAAACCCTAATTTTGACCATTTTGCCCTTTTGATGATTTGATCAAATTTCTTGAGGAGTTGTGATCCAAACTTGATCAAATGGTACATATGAGTCTAAAATGTTGATGTGGATAAAAAATTATGAAGTTTGACTGTAAATTGGCCATGGTTGACTTTTTCCTCAATACAATTGATTTTTAGGTCAACTGTCCAATTGACTGATCCAAAATGTGATTCAAGACTTGAAACTTAACATGAACAATCTTAGGGGTCCAAGATGATGTATGAAAGTCACATGAAGCATTGGTGATCCAAAAATCCCTGTTCAAACTCAAACCCTAAATTTGGGTTAACAGTGCAAGATGAGATGTCTTGAGCTGAGCAAACCTTGATCTTGTCTTGAGTCAAAGAAGTCTTGTGAGAAAAGTCTTGATAAAATGAGAGGGAAAATTTTGGGGTACAAGATAAAGATTGTGACCTTATCTTTCAAATGCTTCAAGAATTATGCCCCAAGACCTCTTAAGCTATGAACACCATGGATTCAAAGTTAGTACCATGGAACTGAAGTTTCACATGCAGTCAGATTGCAATTTCTATAATGTGACTTATAATCACCAAATTACCACGTGGTTTTCACTTAAACATGATCAGCAAAGATATTTGAAGTATTTAGAGTGACAAAACACATCATTTATATGAGTTTTGATGCACATGTGAGCAAACTTTGATCGTGAACACAAGTGCGCACGAATTTAATTAAAATTGCATCATTCACCCCTCCTCTTGATTTAATTCATTTCTCTTATAAATACAGACTCTATTCCACTCATTTTCACAAGCTTGAACAACCAAAATCACTCTGTCAAACTCCCTCCATAACTCACTTCTCTGAATTTTTGAATTTATCTTTTATCCACTTTTCAATCTAATTTCTTCGTTGATTCTTCATCCTTGAACTTCACTGAAGCTAACAGAAGAAAAACCAAGCCTTGAGGTGCCCTAAATCGTGCTTGCCAAGTCTAATTGTAGAGCAAATTCATCTGACTTCGTTAAGGTAGTTTAAGGCACCAAATCTTCTAACTCAAATTACTAGAATGGTCTATGATGTTCACTGATGCTTGGTATCAACTCAATTTTGGTGAATCAATGCATTTGATACTTCTGATTTATGATTTCAACATTTTCAAAACTCTCTGGTTTTTTTCAAATCGACTAAGTTGTGATTTATATAAACTTTTCACAAGCATATGGTTGTGATCATCTCAAGTAGACGCGTCTGATGGCACCACTATGAACGCGTAGATTTACAAATTGAAGGATTTGAGTTTTTCCCTATTTGCAGGAGGCTGGAGGTTGAAGACGACCTACGTGTCGTTCTTCAACCAAGGATACTCAGTCAATTGTTTTATTTTGATTGGTTGGACTTTTTTGTGTTACATACGCGCGCATTTACTTGGGTTCATGATACTCCCTCACCTGAGATCCATTAGATCTGTCAGCGTGTATAAGTGAGTTAGATCCAACATGTGTGGATTTTTTTGATTTATTTTATTTTACAAAACTATTTTTAAAATTCCTTTACCTTTAAAAATCCATAACTCTTTTATTTTTTATCCAAAAATTATGAAAAAAATATACAAAAATACTTTGAATTAATTCTGACTTTATGAATATTTTTTCATTTTTTTATTTTGATGTTTGATATTTTTCATAATCTTTGTTTTATTTTCCTTATTTTAATTGTTTTAAAAATACTTACTACTCTTCTTAAATTCTGGAAAAATTATGGTAGGATCCAATGATCTCTTGACAAATATTGTTGACCTCATCTTATTTTTATTTCTGATTTTATTATTTTTTACAAATTTTGGTTTATTTTTCTTATTTCTTTAAATTTTAAAAAAAAATAGTTTCTGACTTTTAAGAACTTTGAAAATTTTTGTCAATTATTATTGATTCATGTTTGACCTCTGACTTTTTTCTTTAGGATTTTTATTTGGTATTTTAATATACTTTGTGTATTTGAAATGAATGATACACTTGACAAAAAGAAAATAAAACTTGTTGTTGAGAGGCTTTGATTTTATCAATCTTCTAATGAGTTTTCAAATGTAAGATTTAAGATGGTCATTCAACTAACCTCTAATTTCTAAACCATTAACAATTGACTTTTACTTTTATGCTTTTACTTTACGCCTTTACTTTTATGCACCATTTATCTTAGCTTTTACATTTCATGTTGTTTTCATCTTTTCTCACTTGAGCAGTTATCTTTATGTCATTTTTATTTTGCTCACTAGAGCTTTCATTTTATTTTTGAAGATACCTAATAATCAACTTGTACAATAAAAAAACTTTAAGGTTGCTTGGACTATTTGGTTACTATCCTTGGCATTTTGGAGTTATGGATTTCTTGGACTTAGGAGCAGAGACCTTGACCACCCTTGAGACCTTGGTGAATTTTGTTGTTATTTTGTCTGGAATTCTTGAGGTTTACCCCAAGATATTGGGTTGATTTTCTTTGTGTGCAGGTTATTCTGATTATATGCTTTGTCTGTGATTGAGAATTTATCTGTATACAACTGTTACTTTGCCCAATTTTTGTGAATACATAATTCATTTGAAATTTGGTATTCTTAAGAGGTTTATTATCTTTGCTTGTTTGGTTTCAAATCCAAAGGATGAGAATTCTATATTGATTCATTGTGTCAAGTGTTGGCTTCTTGTTGGTTAGACGGTTCTTATCCCTAGCTTTTACCTTATACTTTAGGATAGTCCCTTCATCTCTTCCAATCTTCTTTAATTTTAAAAATCTTCTTCCTCCTTTTCAAAATTATTCTTGTTTTCCAAACTTGAATCACTTTCACAATAAACTTGGACTTAGGTTCATGCATTTTCAAAAATTATTTTCTTAATCAAACTTTAAACAACTTAATAATACTTTGACATTTTAATAAGAAGATTAAAAGTCAATCAATCTCATTCAAACCATTTTGCCACTTTGACTCTTTTACTTTAAGCTTTTCTTAAAAGATTAGACTCTTGTCAATCCTTGTAGTGATGTCGGCTACTTTACTTCTACGATATGTAGTGAAGTGAGATATTTTCCACTTGGGTGTTGAGTGAGGCATTGTTCATTTTAAAATCCAAGTTATATCCTCCACTTTGAGATGATGCAAATTCTTCTTTCTCATAATCGTGGGGTAGTAAGTATGTTTTCCACTTGGATACGACGATGATGTCTTGTCTCTTAAAATAAACCAACACATTTGTGTTTTAAAATTTTAAAGGTGAACTATGAGTACCCTGATCCTCTATTGCACGGAAGGTGGTACGTAGAAACTATAGGTTCGCAACCGCGGCGGGTGCAAAAATTTGTAAAAAATATTTCTTTTCTCACCTCCACCATCTATTTTTGTATACAACATTTATATCCAAAAAACACAAATTTTCAAAGAGGTTCTTGCGGAGTACGATAGATATTTAGGGTGCTAATACCTTCCCTTTGCATAACCAATCTTCGTACTTAAATTCTCTCCCCCTTCTTTTTGGGTTATTCGTTCTTTTCTCATTCCTTTGGAAACAATAAAGTGTGGTGGCGATTTTATTTGATCTGTGCGAGTCAAGTCAATTCAATGGCTTAGTCTCAACATTTCTACCGCTACACATACTACTACAATTGATTAAACAAATTTTTATACTGATAATAAATAATAATTTAGCAAAGATGTATTGTTATTTGGAAACTCTAGCTTACCCTACTGACAATTCTAAACAAGTCGAAATTACACAAAACAAATAAAAGTGATTTTTAATGATATAAAACAACTCTATTGATAACTTTAAAAACACTATTTACAACTCTAATAACCCTATTGACAACTCAATTGACAACTCTATTGGTAATTCTAACAACTCTATTAGAATGGAAATTAATCCAAGTTAACTATTTATCCAAATACTTATTTCTAATTCATAACTTCTACAAAATTGGTTTACTAATAATACTAACTTATTATTATTACTATTATTATATATATTAAAGAAATAGTATATATCATTAACATAGACCATACAATAACAAGTCATGGTTTTTATTACATTTCATATCACGGGTTGATACAGTACCGTCAATTTGTTATCCTCCCTTTATAGCTAGGTGTGCTGAATGTTAACGAAACAAGCTACATAATATATATATACATATATACATATATTAACGAAACAAGCTACGTCATGCTTTCTCCGGCAGCTCCTAACTAGACTACTTTCACCAAACAATCTCCTTGCCTCTTAGAGTCTTCATGTCATGATCTGCGATTCGTACAAGCATCGTCTCCATAGTAAGATTATCTCGTACTTGCACATCGTCTATACGAATCTCATGATATGGATCTGAAATATACTTCTCGAGTTGTGACACATGGAACACATCGTGCAAATTCGAAAGATTGGGCGGTAAAGTCACTTTATATGCAACCTTGCCAACTCTTTCCGGAATCTGATATGGACTAATAAAATAAGGAGTGAGCTTCAATGCATGGCCAACACCAGTCACAGGTGTAACTCTCAAAAACACATGGTCACATGCTTGAAATTCTAAATCTTTCTTTCGCTTGTCATGATAACTCTTTTGTCTACTTTGGTAAGTTTTAATCTTTTCTCGAATTAACTTCACCTTCTCGTTAGTTTCTCGAACAAGTTCAGGTTCAAGTACTACGCTTTCCCCACATTCATGCCAACATAAAGGAGTTTTACATCTTTGACCATAAAACGCGTCAAAATGTGCCATTTCAATACTAGAATGGTAATTGTTATTATAAGTGAACTCTATTAACGGAAGATAAGTATCCCACGATCCTCCCTGCTCAAGAACACATGCTCTCAATAAACCTTCCAACGACTAAATAGTCCTCTCCGCCTGAACATCCCTCTGAGGGTGATATGCCGAACTTAACCTCAACTTAGAACCAAACGCCTCTTGCAAAATCTTCCAAAAATATGAAGTAAACCTCGGATCTCTATCTGAAACAATACACAAAGGAATACCATGCAGCTTCACAATTACACTAGTGTAAATCTCCACCGACTTTGATACTAGAAAACTGATGTTAATAGGAATAAAATGAGCCGACTTCGTAATCCTATCAACAATGACTCAAGTTATATCATGTCCTCTTGAAGTATTCGGTAACCCCGTCACAAAGTCCATCGAAATTCTATCCCATTTCCATTCTGGAACTTCTAATGGTTGCATCAACCCTGCAGGCTTCTGATGTTCAAATTTCGACTTCTGACAAGTTAAACATGCACACATAAACCGAGCCACATCACTCTTCATTCTAGGACACCAAAACAAATTCTTCAAATCTTTATACATTTTTGTAGCTCCCGGATGAATGCTCAACTTTCTTCTATGACTTTCCTCGAGAATCACTTTCTTCATCTTCGCATCATCAGGAATACAAATTCGATTATAGAATCTCAACACACATTGCGCATCTAACTTAAAATATTTATTCTCGGGCTGATCGATCCCAACCATCGAGTCTACCAATTTCACATCTGACTTCTGAGCTTCTTTGGTACTGTCTAGAAATTCATTGTTAATTTTCAACATTCCCAACATAACACTCTGCGGTGTCACTTCGCAAACTAAGCTCATTTCTCTGAATTGTTCAATTAATTCCAACTCTTTAACCATCATTGTTGACATATGTAAAGTCTTTCGAATTAATGCATCGACCACCATATTCGCTTTTCCTGGATGATAATTCAAACTAAAATCGTAATCCTTTAACAACTCCAACCATCTTCGTTGTCTCATGCTCAATTATTTCTGATCAAATATATATTTTAGACTCTTATGGTCACTAAATACTTCAAATCTAGAATCATAGAGGTAGTGTCTCCAAATCTTCAGCACAAAAACAACTGCAGCAAGCTCTAAATCATACATAGGATAGTTCTTTTCATGAGTCCTCAACTGCCTTGACACATAAGCAACTACCTTTCCATTCTTCATAAGCACACCTCCTAAACCCATCTTGGAAGCATCACAGTATACAACAAAAGGTTCTCCTGGATTAGGTAATGTCAAAATCGGAGCCGACATCAATCTTTTCTTCAATTCTGTAAAACTTTCTTCACACTGAACATCCCATACAAAAGATCCACCTTTACAAGTCAACTTAGTTAACGGAAGTGACAACTAAGAAAAATCTTCGATAAACCTTCTATAATAACCAACTAATCCCAAAAAGCTTCTAATCTAGGTAGCTGACTTTAGAGTTTCCCATTGCAACACAGCATCTACTTTAGATGGATCTACAACATTGCCACCACCTGAGATAACATAACCAAGAAAACTAATCTCCTTTAACCAAAATTCACACTTAGACAACTTTGCATACAACTTCTTCTCTTTCAAAACTTGCAATACTATTCTTAAGTGTTCTACATGCTCTTCTTCCAATTTAGAGTAAATCAAAATGTCATCAATGAACACCACTACAAACTGATCCAAATAAGTATGAAAGATACGGTTCATGTATTCCATGAATACTCCCGACGCATTAGTAACACCGAAAGGCATCACCGAATAATCATAATGTCCATAGCGCATTCTGAAAGCCGTATTCTGGAGATCTTCATCCTTCACTCTAATCTGATGATAACCCTGCCTCAAATCAATCTTACTAAAAACTCGAGCACCCACCAATTGATCCATCAAGTCGTCCATTCTCAGAAGAGGATACTTGTTCTTAATCGTCATTTTATTCAATTTTCCATAATCAACAAAAGTCTCATACTTCCATCTTTCTTCTTTACTAGCAACACTGGATCTCCCCACGGTGATACACTTGGTCTTACAAATTTCTGTTCAACTAACTCTTCCAATTGCTTCTTTAATTCTGACAAATTGGATGCAGACATCTTGTATGGTTCCATAGAAACAGGTCTGGTACCAAGTACAAGATCAATAGCAAATTCAACTTCTCTCCGGCGGTACATCAGGAATTTCATCAGGGAAAACTTCAGGAAATTCATGCACCACTTGTAATTCCTCAATTATAGCTTGATTCTCGACAGATAGCCACGTCATCAATGAGAACATCTGAGCCTCTTTTTAGATCAACTGCCTCAACTGCGTAGCAGACAACAAACCATCTTCCTCCTCTTCATGAGTAGAAAACGTCACCGACTTGTTATAACAGTTAATATGAACATAGTTATGTTCTAACCAATTCATACCTAAAATCACATCTAACCCACTTAAAGGCAAACAAACCAAATCAATAGCAAAGTCTATGTCGAAGATCGATAAAGAACACTTTAAACACACAAGAGAAGTAGTCACTGATCCCTTAGCTGGAATATCGACGACCATTTCTCCATTCAAAGAAGACAACATAAGACCCAATCTTTCAACACAGTCAGCAACAATAAAGCAATGAGTAGCACCAGTATCAATAATAGTAATTAAAGAGTATTATTAATGAAACATGTACCTCTGACGAGTATGTCCTTATTAGTTGTCTGAGTCCCAGCCAATGCAAACACTTTACCACTGGTTTGTGCCTTCTTTGGTTTCTGACACTGACTACCAATGTGTCCTTCTTCACCACAATTGAAGCAAATCATCTCTTTATGCTTGCACTCAGATATAGCATGTCCAGTCTTACCACAACGAAAACACCTCTTCACCTCAGCAGTACACACGTTGCTCTTATGACTAAATTTTCCACATTTTAAATAAACCACACCAGCAGGAGCATCTCCCCCACTAGTTCTCTGACCCTGAGCAACTTTATGTTTACCTTTACCAGCTCGGGAATCGTAAGGCTTACCACGGTTTTGTTGGTGCTTACCCTTCTTCTCATTGATAATCTTATAGTGAGCATTATTATCTTCTTCATAGATCCTACAACTATCAATCAAATCGGCAAGGACACGAATCTTATGGTATCCAACTGCCTTCTTGATCTTTGGGTGCAACTTGTTCTCAAACTTGATGCACTTTGAAAATTCAGCATTGGCCTCATTGTAGTGCGGGTAAAACTTAGTCAACTCAACAAACTTTGTAGCATATTCAGTAACCAACATACTCCCTTGCTTCAGCTCAAGAAACTCAATTTCCTTCTTACCACGAACATCTTCATGGAAATACTTCCTCAGAAATTCCCTACGGAACACAACCCAAGTGATATTTTCACCTGCACCTTCCAACCTTGGATGAGTCTCTAGCCACCAGTCATCAGTCTCAACTGCTATAATATGAGTACCATATCGAACCTTCTGTGCTAGAGTGCAGTCCATCAAACGGAAGATTCTCTCAATCTCTTTCAACTAATCCAACGCTCCGTCAGAATCATGCTTACCCTTGAAGATGGGCATATTCTCCCTCTGGAAGGTCGCCAAGCTACAAGATCAAGCATTCCCGTCAGCGTTTGGCTGATTCTCCATAGCATGCACCATTGCTTCCAAAGCAACAACAAGTGCAACGCCATTCCTTCTAGCCATATCAACTTATCACTACGACATAAACAACGATTAGAACTCAAGTTAACAATACTCGATTGTTAGAAAAAACTACGACACGACAACTTGGTCGAACGAACCGACCTTCTCTAATACCACTAATGTAACACCTCATTTCTATCCAACGAATTATATAAAATCAGTTACAAAATTTCCAACAAACAAATGGAATGCTACACTTTCAACTTGGAAACAACGTCATTCAATCACCTATAGTTCAGATACAACACATAAAATTCGGATGAACCGATAACAACCTGTTTAGTCTTTAAAAATAAAATAACTTTCATCGCTACGCAACGGATTCAGAAATTCAACTTAAAACACCATAATATCTTGTCCAACTCAAAACGACTTTAAGACAACGAATCTTTAATGAAAACAACTTAAAAATTCAGGAACATAATAAAAGCCAACAATAAAGAAAACATGTGTTCAATATGGTTATATTCAGGGCATCCTTCGTCTAGTTCCAGAGGCTCCACCTGCTGGCATTGATAGATGGTTTTCGAGTCACATCATCAACTTTTCCCTGACATTAGGGATAACACATTTACGATTCAGTACCTTCAAAGTGCGAGATGGTTACTTGGGATGGTATCGTAGTATATCACACCCTCGCCTCATACCACTGACTACAAGGTCTTTTGATGCTTTGGGGCCATCTGGTGCTATGGTTTCTGATGTTGAGGTACAAGCTGACGACGTGCCGCCACCACCACATCCACCTGTCGCAGGTGACCAGGATAGCCGCCCCAGCTGATTGCAGTTATCTAGGCTAGCAGACATAGTTCGTGGGGGCATGTTTAGATATATTATATTTTGCTTGTAGTATATGTATATTTTGTGACACGTACTTTTTTTATCATGATACTTATTTATAGCATAATATTTTGGCGATTACATGTTTCGATTCGAAGATGAACATAACATAAAATAATACAACAAACATAAATTAAAGAAAAACACTAAACATGAAAACATATGTACTACCAGATGATTCTGGTCGTTTCAACATCTTGATTATGTCGTTGACGGATCTTGTTATCTGCACATCCAACTCGATCGAACCCTTAGTTATCCTACGACGAAATGATTTCCACATGGCCTTCACGTTTTCATCGGTCTTTAATTCAATCAGGTTGTATTTCACCCTTTTATTTGTGTTAATCTAATCTTTCAGAAATTCGATCTTTTCCACCCTTCTGTTATCAGTATCAGGCAGTAATTCATTCAACTTGTCTTTTAAGTTGACGAGGGATTTGGTGCCATCTAGAAGCTTGAATTCAACAAGAGAGTTGTCTCCGTTGAAATACACTTTCGCCTTAATCAGAAATTGAGGAAGATGCATTTTTTGAGATGTCTTTCTCTATAACATATACCCTTATTTATACAAATGACGATTTATTCTAAGCCACACATATTTGTCGGTGTAATCAAAATCCTCCAAAGATGTAGGCAAAATTCTGATCGTTAAAATTTTTTGAATCAATATACTATTGAAAATTTTATCAGAAATTTCGTTCGAAAAAATTGATCTCGTTTCACCAAGGGGCATTTCGAAAATAATGAAAAATGGAGGGGGGTCCGTATAATTTGGGAAGTGACAAGTTAAATGTTCCCCCAAAACACATATCTTCTCAAAATCTCTCTAATATTGGCTAAATTTAATATCTACTCTCTCCGGTCATATTTATAAGGAAAGATTCTCTTTTTAAGTTCATTGAATAATGAATGTATCTGATCTACATAAAAGACCAGATACATTCATTATTCAATGAACCTAAAAAGAGAATATTTACTTATAATAATGACCAGAGGAAGTACAATTTAAACCACCAATTTGAAAAGCTTGATTTAATTGCAATACAAGAATGGAAGAACTCTTTAAATTTTTTGATAAAGGTTTATAAACATTTCCTCATACTAATTTTAAATGGAATGTAAAAGATGTCAAAATTGAGTTTTAACATTTAAAATCACTTGGTTTCACATTTTTAAGTATAAATTTTGAGTTAAATTGTTTGTGAAGTCAAATAAGAGTAAAATTAGAGATGAATTCAAGTAAAATAAGAGCTGAATTTAACTTGATTTTACTTCATGAAGGTTGTTGATTGCTTGAAAGAGATGTTGACAATAATTTGTTTTGTCTACTTCTCCATATCCTTTAACTGTTATAGGCTTCAATAAAATCAAAACTAGTTGATTTGAATGTGACGACAAATTTTAAAATTCAAGCTACCAAAAACTGTGAAATCAAGGCACCTATTCCATTTCCAACATATTGTTTTTATTTTCAGTCACAAAAATGTTTTTTTTTTGTCTTCTTCATATAAAATTTTGTATATGATATGAATATGGAGGCTTCTCTTAGAAATTGGAACACTATCATGATGAGTTATCTGTTTACTGTTACATTGTGGAAGTGAAATTGGCTAATGCTTTCACAACCAAGATAAATGTCACGCCTTTCTTAAATTATAGTACAGTTTGTGTAAATATATATGAGAAGAATGTGTAGAATGTGTTTATTAATCCCAGGTAAGAAGAATGTAGATTCTATATGATTGTAAATTTTATTAAGTAACTGTTTTAATTTGGACATTATCTATTTGTAAGTATGAACCTGAAGTTTTAATTAAAGAATTCGAGATTTTTTAACATCCATGTGAGAATCTACCTTTATCCACCTTTTCTGCATTCAATTCTAATTGAGTTAGATAGTATATGTATATAGTTATCATGATTGCATGCAAGGTTGCTAGAAATCTGCACAAGTTTCTAACATAAGTTGCATCGAAAGCCTTCGCTACATATATATGTTTAACGATGTGTAGTTATAATTTGCATTGCTTTTCTTTTTGCAACACTTATTATTTTAATTTCAATTTAATATTTTCATTTCATTGCAGCTCTAAAATCCCACCGGCCTCTAGCATATCATCATACAACAAATTGAATTTGTATATCACTGGAATAACTTACATTATTTGTTAATCTCTTTAACAGTTATGAAATATGCTTATAAAAAATAGGTTATGAAATGTGTGTTTTTGTTTATAACAAGAAAGATGTAAATTTAGATGGACAGGACATTGATTCTCAGAGATACAATTGGTTACATGAAAGAACTTCTTGAAAAGATTGATAGGTTGCAAGAAGAAATGGATGAAGAAACAAATAAGATAAATCTTTTGGAAATTTCTAAGGAGTTAAAGGCAAATGAATTCATGGTAAGAAATTCTCCTAAGGTATGGTTTAGTCAAATCTTTGAACTATTGCACATAATCATAGAACAACCTCATGAGTAAATGTAATTAATGTATTGTTTTTTTTTTTTTAATTTTCCTGTGTGTTTCAGTTTAATGTTGAAAGGAGAGATCAATGCACAAGGATTAGCATTTATTGTGCCCCAAAGCCAGGTTTATTATTGTCACCAGTAAACACATTAGAAGCTTTAGGCCTTGAGATTCACCAATGTATTGTAGGCCGTTTCAATGATTTTTCAGTGCAAGCATCTTGCTCACAAATTAGTGAATTGTTTTATTACATGTTTATACTTTAGAGTTTTCTTGTGTATGTTTAATTACACTTTTCAGATAGGTAAATTTGATTTTAAAGACTTAATAATCTCTTGATAAGTATATTAATCTAAGAGTTTTTCTTTTCATTTTATTTCTCAATTTAACTGTTGTAGATTGTTCACCTTAATGAAGGTCTTTGTAAGGATAGATCAACGGGTAGATGTGAACGTATCTATGAAATACCAGTTGTAAATTGTTTATTTTAATGTTAGTCTCCAAAATTTTTTTGTTGCTATTTATATAATTGAAGTTAGAGAATCGGTTGTACGGTTTATTATAAGTATGAATCAATGTTTAAAAGGTTGTGCATATTATTAGTCTATATTTATAACTATGTGAATGTCAATTAATTGAAGAATGAATTCATACTTTATAAATGACAGTCTGATAGACATGTAATGTGAATCCAGACGGTACGCGTGCGATATCACGAATTTCTTACTAGTATATGGTGTAAGTTAATAACTTACTTTTGGAGTAAGAATATCTCTTTTATATATATATATATATATATATATATATATATATATATATATATATATATATATATATATATATATATATATATATATATATATATATATATATATATATATATATATGAAACATTTACATTGGGTCAAGAACAAGATACAATTGAAAGAGACACCACATATTTACTCAAAATCTTAAGATGATAGGTGTGTGAGTTCTCTCGCTTATAAAGTGCTCAAACTCCATTTTCTAAGAAATAGATTTTCAACTCACACTTATACACAATAATTTTTCCCTCAAGTGTAAGTCCATCCACTATGCTCTCTCTCAAGCGGAAGCTCTTTCATCTGCAAACATTTGTATCGTCATTCCAGACACTACAACGGGACACGCCGCTTGACCATCATATTATTTGGAAGACTTTCGATGCAAGGAGTTGGTCCCTTAATTGAACCATCGGCTCTGATACTACTATTGGAAAGTCGGGAGAGCCGGGAGCACCAAAAAGACTAATGCTCCAAGACTACAAGAGAGTGACACGACAACTCAACGCAAAACTTTAAGATTTTGGGTTGAGATGTTGTGTCTCCCTCTCTTGTGGTACTAGAGTATTAGTCTTATTGGTTCTCCCGACTCTCCCGGACTCCCCAACAATGGTATCAGAGCCGTGATTCTATTTGGTGAGGGAACAGAAGTTGGATCCGGTGTTGGATCCAGTTATAGGATGTGGGAGACTTACACTTAATGTTGGGTGCAACTATGAACGATTAAAGTTCTAAATTGTCTATGAATGAGTGGAATGTTGGATTTATAAGAGATGATCCATTCACCTATTACCTTAAGGTTTTGGGTTGAGATGTGGTGTTTTCCTCTCTTGTGGTCCTAGAGAATTAGTTTCATTGGTGCTCCCGACTCTCCTAGACTTCCCAATAGTATATTAGTGTAGGTCAATGGAATTCTATTCGCTATTTGTCGAGCTATGGTGGTGTAACCGTGGTTCTGTAGCGGTTTACAGATCGCTATTGAGAAGATGAGAGTAAATTTGTAAATTCAAAAATTTTAAGGAAAAATTTGTATTTTAACCTTCTTGTTTGACCTAATATAAAAACACAAGAGTTTAGGTCATTTCATGTAGGGATGTTTGCGGGCCGGTTAAGTTTGGTTTTGAGATAATCTAAAGTCTAAATTAATAAAAAATATATGAATGGATTTGAATTGAATTTACACATTTTTGTAAAAAAAAGTTCAAACCAAACCGAGAAACAATGAGTTTGTTTGTGTAGGATTGGTCTGATACATTAGAAACAAATGTGCAATTTTTTTTTTAAAAATATCTAATTTACATCAACTAATTTTCCTTAATAATATATAATCCATAATTATTTTGTTTCTCAATATAGATTGTGAATGTCACAAATGACATTTCATTTTTTTCTTATTGAATTTTAACATCTTATAGTAGTTTTCATGATAATATTGATATAAATTATATGAGTTAATTATGATTGGTTCTGATAGACGAACTTGTGGAACCTTGTTTTGCAAGTAATAGGATTTCTTTTGATGATGACAATTGTGAAGAACAAAATAGATATTCAGCATGATAAAGATGCAACATTATAATGAAAACTGAAAAAGATCATAACGGTTAAATATTCATCATAGTAAAGATGCAACTATTAAAAAAGTCAACCAATGTACCTAAGTGATTAAAGATGCAACCCATGTGGTTTTATAAGGATTGGCGGTTTGATAAAGTATTAACAAAGTTTTTTATAAAGGCAAACAAAATGGGTTATATCAAAAGCCTCAGTACATCTAAAACAAGGGCAACACAATGAATACATCAGACGAAGACTCGGGAAAGTTTATCCTAATTTAGTAAGTGAGTAAAATTTTATAAAAGAATTTTTTTTCCTTGTAGAGGTATATGGTTATAAGCGTACACACACACACTTAAACATTTTTATATAAATGTTTTTAAAAATAAAAATCTTTGAAAAAATATATAGAAGTTGAATGGAAAACGATGAGAGCATTCAAAAATTCAAGAAAAATATTTTGGATTAAAACTAATTGATTATAACATAGTGTCAATCGATTAGGTTAGTGTGTTCTTAAGGAACATGGAAACTTGAATGCACTCAAATGATTAGCAATGATTATATATCTCTTATTTCCTTTTTGGGAACTCATAGTCGTTACATTTAAATGAGTTAATTGATTGGTTTAATCGATTAACAACGACCATTTTTGCTTTAATGAAGCTTTCTCTTTTGGGGATTTTCAAGTCTGTAAATAGAGGTCTCATTCCTCGTTTTATTTCATCCAGAATAAAATTTGTGTATTGATACTCATTCAGAACTCTCTCTCTCTCTCAAGTTTTTATTTTCACCTTCTATCACTAGTTCTTATAGTCAAATGCTTTTGTGAGGAAAGATCTTTTGTGAATGAGGTGTTCGTATAATTCTAGTATGATAGCATTGTATAAGTTCTCCAAGAATTTTGTTTATGCATATTGGATGAACACAATCCATTTAGAGATAAAAATATGAGGTTAAAAGCTAAACTCGTTAAAAGCTTTAGTTGAATATTGTATGGCCAGGTCCTATGTTTATTTAGGTTGAAGATCGTTAATATTGATGAACTTCCCTTAGGCTCTTAGTAAGCCTTATTTGAAGGTTGAAGTTTATCAATATTGATGAACTTACCATTGATTCATGATTAGCATGTTTAAAATTATAAGTTAGAAGATCATCCTGTTAAAATCTCAAGAGGTTATTTGTTATCCTGTTAAACCAAATTGAGCTTATTTATTTTTGTGGAGAGATGACTAATCGCTTAAATCTATAATTAGGAAGGAAGGTTGACCACTTCAGTCTCAAAAATTTCAATGGAGAAGATGCAAACGATAATGAAGTTCTGGTATAAGATGTCGAATAAGATGTCACGACACCAGGATTAGGACATTCACAATACAACCACAGCAGAACATAACAAATGTCAAATACAATGTTACGACATCACATGCCAGACCTGATAGTTAACAATATAATAAATATTGCAGGTAAAATATATTGTTGAAAGTAAAATAACACTAGTAATTATTTACCTAGTTCGGTGTACAACAACACCTACGTTTGGGGCTACCAAGCTAGTGAGGAAGTCCACTAAATAGTATATGTTTGTAGAACCACGACAAACTATCACCAGCTTACAATATACTCATATAATCATTACCCGTGCTTAACTTCTACCTAAGACTCACCTAGATATGAGACCCTTCTCAAATCCATTTCAATCTCAATAGTGTTGAAAACACTAATACTTAGATTGTTTCATAAGTTACACTTCAAAGATACACAATTACTCAATGCTTAAAAGGTTAAGAGTAATTAACAGAACTTACAACTTAATAGAGACAATCCTACTCTTATATCAAGATGATATTAGAGAGGCTCACAATAAACAGTAACACAGAAACCATAAAAGAAAACTTGACAACACAATATATTCCACACTCCACTTAGGTTTGTGGCCTTCTATATATAAAAAAGTATGGAATGGATTTGGGCTTCAAAATGCAGTAAGGCGGCTGATAAAAGTTAGCAGAAACTTCTCCATAAAAATAGATCTTCAATCAAATGTTTCCTAAAATGTATCAACATTTATAGAAACAAAATAACCTTAACCAAAAACACAATATCCGATTCTTTAAACTTGGACGCCACATAGGATAACATAATATTTCCAGAATATTATGTAATCATTAATTAAACCATGTAAATCCAATTTTGCACACTGTTAAAACATAACAAACAAGATGTTGGATCTTTTTCATAAGACATCTTGCTCAACATGTTTCACTACGGTTAGAATATTTTATTCAACATGTTGCTTCCAAGTTAGTTTTACTAAAATTATTGATAATCATAAAACTAGATAATTAACAATCTCCCCTTTTGGAAAATTTTGGCTAAAACAAACTAACGACATTTGCATATAAACACACCAATCCAGATAACATAAAAACACCATAGGTTTTAAAATAACTCAAACACACAAAATCAGAGGCACAATAGTAGAAAACAAATAACAGCATAAGAATCAGACTATCAGAGTTATTATCAGTTGAGCATATCAGAGTATCAGTCAGTAGAAGATACTAAGCAGAGGAAAAAAAATTCTCAGTTCTCCTTGATGTCAGGATATCACATCAGACATCTCTTCTTCCAGAATTGGGACTCCTCCTCAAAACTTGTTGAGATAAATACTAGAGACCCAGATATCCCCCCCCCCCCCCCCCCCCTCAATAGCAGCCAGTAGTTAGTGGTTAGAGAACACACATATTACTCCCCCATTTTAAGCCATAATATGAAAAAGGTAAGCATCTAACCAAAGCATTGAAACCACATTATCACAATAAGTTTAGTAGCACAAAGTGCATACAAGGGGCTAAAGATGGTTTGGGAATTTAACCCTTACAAAACAATTATCCAAAAAAAAGTACAAGAACAACAGTCATGTATCACCATCATAAATAATTTCATACTCTTCTCCTTCACCATCAACATCATCATCATCAAATGCAACATTTTCACCATCAACATCATCATCAGAATCATCACTTACAAATTCATCACCTTCAGATTCAGCACTGTCAGCAGCATCACTAGCAGGTCCAGTCTGGTTTTCCTCTTCTTCCAGCAAAGATTTAATCAAACTCACAAGCTTGATTTTCCTAGAAGTGTTAGTCCTTGTTGAGTCATCTAACTCCCTGCATATCTCCTTCATCTTGATATAAGAGTAGGATTGTCTCTATTAAGTTTTAAGTTCTATAAGAGTAAGAGTAGGACTAGCCCAATGAATAGAATTGGCCCAATCCACTTCTACCCTTAGCATAGCCCAACAACAGTGGCCCAGGATTCTGGTCGACCACGACCCTAAGCATACGACCAGCTATGCCCGACACGCACGGCTAACCCAGTCAGCCATTGTCTATCGTCAGCCCGACACATTTCGAGCATACAACCAGGAAACTTCCAGAATAACCATCTTCCCGTAATCCTCCTCCTTGGACCCAACGACTAGTTATGGGCACACCTGCCCGTTTTGACAGTTCTGGTAGTTACCTATTTTTGTGGACTTGCATATCTAGGCCTAAAAATAGAGACCAATGAGTCCTCTGAGTCTCCTTCCCATATTCAGGACACCCACTAGTTTCTTTGTCTTTTTCTTCTTTTGAATGAGAACCTTCAGGTCCTCTTGTCCATTAGCCAGAGCCAAGAACATCTGTTGGAATTGAGCATTCTGTGCTCGAAGATCTTTAATATTCTGTTCGAGAGCCATCTCTACTGAAATAAACAGTAAGTATATGAGAAACCTGTGTGGGGAAAACCTGTCATGATATGATGCATGATATGTGGATGCAATGTTTTCAAGGATCTCGCGGGGTAAACACAAGAAGATGTTAGAAGTTGAACTCTGATCAGAACATTGATTGGAGAACTTTGTATCGTTGGATTTCCTTCCACGAGAATCAGGCTCACCATGTTGAGTGGGTCGTAGCCCTTGACTCAAGTTATCGTGCTTTAGTCTTTGACGATGTTTGGTTAGAGGAAAATAAATCCTCTTGCCCTTTGATAAACGTCTGGTTCATCATGTCCCTGCATCACAGGCTTTTGAGATCCTTGAAATGGTCAGTGGAAATGATATGGTATAATGTTATGTACAAGTATGCACATGAAGCAAACAAGTCGTTTTGTACAAATAATCATATACACACAAAACATACATGTCCTTAGGTTTAGGCTTGCATGGAGTCATAGGTAAGTACCCTCTTGAAGTTTAGTTGGCTCAAGCTGTCCTAGAAAGTAATCGGGTTCTAAGGGATCTCAATATCATTGATCTTTCTTCATTGGATATTGTTTCAGCGCAAGCCTCTTTATTAGCGACCGAAATATCACAAAAGTCAGATCTAAATGAGTGTAGCATCGAGTATCAACCAACTTCGGACTGCACCAAAGCCAGCTATCTCAATACTTCCTAATGGCCAAGTTGTTCAATTGAAGGTTGTAAGGTCAGTTAATGCTTCATGGCACTACACAGCGGCCCTGTATTCTCCTTGACTAAACTCAAGGGCTACCAGTACCAATAAATGTGTCACACTAACATAACTATCGCTTCAACCATGTCAGTATACCCCGCTTAGTCCCCACGATCTATTGCTACTTACCTAAAAGGTGCCCCAGATCCGGGTGTAGGATCAAAACAAAACCCAAACAAGGACCCAAAAATGTAAAGCAAGAAAGTCAAACAAGGAAAGCATTATAAAGGTGATATAGCTCTAAGGTAATCCCACTTTTAAGTTTAGTCCCCAGCAGAGTCTCCAGTTCTGTAATACAGTAGGAGAACTGACTTGGGTGTTTTGCGTTTGATCGCAATTGTTGCGGATAGTAAGAGTCGCACCGACTTTTCTTTTATCCAATAAAGGAAAGGGTGAAAAGAACAAGAAAGACCTTTGAGATATTTTCTTGAGTTCGGGGGGTAGGTTATTAAAAGGGAAGGTGTTAGCACCCTTTTCATCCGTAATTATCTACGGGCTCTTAGTTGCTTGCTAGATCACTTTGAAAAATTCTTTGTTTGAAATGTGTTTTGTGACGGGTGTAAGTTTAAAAATATTTTGAAAAATGCCTTTGTTGCGGCTAACTTTGTAATGATTCTCGTCTCTATAAGAATTTATACAAAGTGTTGGTTTTTGAAAATAGTTCAAAGAGATGTTTGTTTTTGAAGATTTTTTTTGAAAGTGTAAGTGTGGAAATGGTTTTAGTTTGCGAGAAAGAAACTATGAGCGTCCTACCTACTCAAAAGGTCTATGTTCTTTTCCTCCTCCTTTAGATATTGCTATCTTACCATTGATTTGGTAAGAATCCCCATCGTTGGATGTGAAGGAACAGGCGTGGGTCATTGTATAGTCATAGAAGGCAACTTATGAGACGTTTTAGCAATTTTCGTAAGGGACTAGACCGTTTACCGAAGGAAACATCAAGGGACATCGAGGGACTAAGATCTTTTTTATCGAGGGTATTTGCTAAAACGCCCATATTCGAGGGTCATGGTTATTTTCCGAGGCAACAAGCGAGGTTATCCTAGAGGTGCACGTGTGAAAAGTGTGTTTGATTCAAGTTAATTTTGTCTTTGATTAGGGTTGTATAAGCATTGGTTTTATCTTGCCATACACTCTAATTACTAGCATTTATATTTGAAAGCAGTAAATTGCGGAAATGTAAAGTCCTACGCTATTACAACATTTGGGGGATGGGGATACAAATGTACAAATGGGGATTGTAAGAAATTAAATCCTAGTTATCTATTACAACTATATTAAATTGAATAATGTATAGGGAATATAATGTACAAGACAAAATGGAAAAAATAATAGATATGTTTTGTTTTTGTTAAGAAAATATTTTTATCCTAATAAACTAAAAAGAAATAATTAGTTAATAAAAAAAATTTAAACTAATTTGATTTAAAAAGAAAAATATCTTTTATGTCTTTTTTATATTAATAAAAATAATACTAATGCTAATAATAGAGAAAATAAGAAAGAAAAAAATAAAATAAAGAAAATAAGTTAGGAAGGGGTGAAAGTTGAATTTGAGGTGTTTTTGTGTAGAAAATAGTTTTTTGTGCTTAAAACAGTTTTTGTGTAGAGAACCGTTTTGTCTTGGGCCCAAGGCCTATTTGTTAGTTAGTAAGTAGGGGGTCAGAAACATAAAAATGTCGAAACCCAACTGTGGAGATCCTGGTGTGCTTCCTGCAAACAAAACAAAGTGAGAAAATATGAAAAATGACAAATGGTTTGGCTGGGGGTCGAATCCAGGACCTTTGACAAAGTAAGCTTTAGCGCGTGCTGTTTGTACCACTAGGGTGGTCTGTTTCATCCGTTTGTAGAACGAACTTGTTTCTGAATGTTGAAATGTCCATCTTTCTCTCCTTTGTACACATAGGCCATGATGACTCCATTTGTTAAGCTTCTAAAAGCCTCATTTCTCAGTCGAATAAAAAAATGTAAACATCAAATCTGCCTAAGATTTAAATATGAACCTAACCACATAATTTTCGATAGTTATGGATTTAAGGCTAGCATGAATTTTATTCAATACCAAATGATGTTTGAATGAAGAGTTCCAAGTTTAAGAAAAAACTTACCTCTTGGAGTGAAACTTGAGGGACTTCAACAGAACCTCCAGGAACGGTTCGATGATGGATTAAACCTGCTTCGACCTCCCTGAAGTTATTCCAGTTGCTACTTTGATTTGAAGACAACATCAAGAAACAAGGTGTGAGGTTATATGTAGATGGTGTCTAGGATTTCTTGGAAGCAAAAGGCTAAGAGAAATAACATGTGAGGTCGAATTCCAAACTCGGGATTGGTAAGTTTTAAAGTGTTTTCCGATTTTGTTTGAGAGTGTTTTAAGTGTTTCAGCTTCCCATTTTTGACTCTCTCTTTTTCGCTTCCCTTTTTCTCTCTGTTTTCCTTGTCCAAAAGCCCCCTCTTGTGTGTTGTGGAAACAACTTATTTATATAAGAGTCTTGCTTGAGTTTTTGGGTGAAAAACAAATGAAATCTGAATAGTTTGGGTATGCTCTTTTCATAGCTTTCGAGGTGCAGCTCTTATATGCTAGTTTGGTGCAAATATGGGACTGGTTTAAGAGCAGCATAGCAGGACTGTTTTGCAGCAGTTTTGGAGTGTTATGGCAGCTTGGTGCAGGGCTGTTTTGTAGCAGTGCAGCCGACTGTTTTTGACATGGTTTTAGGTTGTTATGTGGACAGTACAACAAGCTTGGGCTTGGAAGCATATAAGACCTTGTTAAGCAGCCTTCGACCAAACTCATCAAAATACAAGACAATATTTGTTTCCACCAATTGTGTGTTCTTTAAATGGACCAATAATTGTATGTTCTTCGAATCCATCAATTGTATGTTCTTTGAATGGACCACCAATTGTATATTCTTCGAATCCACCAATTATATGTTCTTCGAATCCACCAGATGTATGTTCTTCGAATGGACCAACAAATGTATGTTCTTCGAATGGACCACCAAATGTAGGTTCTTCGAATCCACCAATTGTATGTTCTTCGAATGGACCACCAATTATATGTTCTTTGAGTCCACCAAATGTATTTTCTTCGAATGGACAACTTACAACCTTCAACCAAACTCAACAATAGACGAAACAATGTTTGTTTCCACCAAATGTGTGTCCTTCAAATGGACCACACAACCTTTGACCAAAATCAACAACAGACGAAACAATGTTTGTTTCCACCAAATGCGTGTCCTTCGAATGGACCATACAACCTTCGACAGGAATCAACAACAGACGAAACCATGTTTGTTTCCACCAAATGTGTGTCCTTCGAATGGACCACACAACCTGAATATACCAAGATGATCTCATTGGCATAGTCAACACGAAAGAATTTCTGGAGTGTTTTCCTACTAGTAACCATCAGTTGATTAAGTGGTCTAAAGTTCAAATCTCCAAACCTTAAATTGTAATTCATAGTATAGAAACTATGTGTGTCGAAGGGTTTAGATATGGAATCGAAGCAAGCATGAAGGAAGCCATTGCCTTGTGGATCGAAGCAAGCATGAAGGAAGCCATTGCCTTGTGGATCGAAGCAAGCATGAAGGAAACTATTTCTTTGTGGATCGAAGCAAGCATGAAGGAAGCCATTGCCTTGTGGATCGATGCAAGCATGAAGGAAGCCATTTCCTTGTGGATCAAAGCAAGCATGAAGGAAGCCATTGCCTTGTGGATTGAAGCGAGCATGAAGGAAGCCATTTCCCAATCGAAACTTGGGAAATCTAAGTAAGCCTTCTCTTCTTAGACTTGTCAAAATCTACCAACCACTCCTTTTAATCAGTCCCGTGATTCGAACAACCTGAACCAGATTTTGAATTCGACACACCTTTTTTATCTACTTTGCCCTTTCGACATTTTCCTCTTTGACCTGATGCTTGAAAGTCCAATATGATCCATGGAAACTATATGGGGCATTAAAAGTCCAATTGTACTTGTGCAAACTTAGCTTTTTGAAATATTTGTGAGAAATGCCTTGAGAAAAGAGAGGGCAAATTTTGGGGTACAACAAACATCTTATGTGACATTGCATAAATTTTGTTGATGTGTTATGATATGATGAAAATTGTGAATTGTGTGATATATGATGGTTTGATGATGAAAGATGTGTGTATATATATATATATATATATATATATATATATATATATATATATATATATATATATATATATATATATATATATATATATATATATATATATATATAAATATTCAAACAGAAAGGGTGAATAATCATAATTCATTATAAAATATATAAGGAAAAGATTAATAGTTATAAATTAAATCATCTTATAGCAACACATATTATTCATCAATACTTCATACTCATTGATACAGTATAATAACATATATATATATATATATATATATATATATATATATATATATATATATATATATATATATATATATATATATATATATATATATATATATATATATATATATATATATATATATATATATATATATATATATATATATATATATATATATATATATATATATGTTATTATACTGTATCAATGAGTATGAAGTATTGATGAATAATATGTGTTGCTATAAGATGATTTAATTTATAACTATTAATCTTTTCCTTATATATTTTATAATGAATTATGATTATTCACCATTTCTGTTTGAATATTTCCTCCACATGGGTAACGCGTAAATGCTCGAGAGTAGCTTGTAGGACCGTTAAAGATAGCTTTGGAGTATTTTGTCAGTTTCCTTTAATTAGAGGTGTCTTACTCTGATATGTAACATCGAGTTGGTAACTCTTTGTTCTGTGAATGTTATGTTCTTTTGTTGACATACTTTATGAAGGTTTTTGATTGTTAAACTGATTTTAATTCCAACTTTGAGTTGATACTAGTCTGTTATGAGTTTTGAGAAGTTAAGTATGATATTATAATGATGATTCTGTTGTGATGTTTTAAATTAAATATTGAAGTTATATAACTATTATATTAGTATGTGTTCATGAAAAATATAACGGTAATTGTTGTAATCCGTGTTACGGAGCATGATTGGGTTTATGTTGATTTACTATGAAGTGTGACACCCTTGTGTGGTGGTTTTTAATTAAATTATTTGTGAATAATATGTGGATCTTAGGAACGGTGTTACAAAATGCATCAAACTCTTAACCAATTGGAAAACACAACCATAAGAAGAAAAGTGTTGATTCACAAGCTACAACATAATCATCATGCCAAAGTTCAAGCCTCTTGAATCCTAGAAAAGAAATCCATTTGGTCTTGACTTGTAGAGAAAGTAATTTGGTCTTGACTTGATCAGAACCTGAAAGTGGACCGAAGGATGACGTCTGCTTGGATAGAAATTTGTCGAGAGGAGGGGGTGTACCTGCAAGGCACTCCGACGATCAAGTAAGAATAGATGCAAAGAGACACAAGAAGGAGATTAGGGTTTAAAGTGTGAATATTGGATACCTGGCCATCACAAGTGTGAGGGTTCATATAATGCCCCCGACACTTGGCCATTGGTTCCTATTTTTGGGTCTAGATACTAGGTTCCTCAAAAATAGGTAATTGTCGGGACTTGTTTAAAATGGGCATTCATGCTCGTAATTAGTCGTTGCTTCAAGCAAGGAAGAGATTACGTGAAGACGCGTCATGAGCACTTTTCTTCTTGTCTGCTCTATGTGTCTAGAGCAGACCTGGAGGTAGCTGCCGATGTGGACAAGAGTGTTTTATGGTTGTTCCTGGGTGGCCATCCTCGTGTGGCTAGGCGGGATGAAGAGTATCCTGTTTGAATGAGCAGGAGCGACCGTGGAGGCTCTAGTGGACAAGACTCCTCTGTAGTTCGAGTGTAAGGGAATAAACATCATTTACCCTTCATGTCCTATTGGGCCAAGGTCATTGGGTCGTCCTTCATGCAGAAGTGGTTGGGGGTCATGCTTAGCCATTGGGCCAATCTAGAACAAAAGTTCCCCAAGTTGTTGCTCCTAGGTGTGAGAGTGATGACTTAGAGTCAACCCTTATTTCGAGAAGGCGAAAATATCGTGGGCATTTGTCACAAGAGATGATAATGCTTTAGGATGTTCTTGGAGGCAGGCGTGCTCGAGAGGTCCAAGTGTGGTTTCATGTGCTCGGTGCACGGGGAGCTGAATACTTGATTGGATTATGAAAGTTTGCGTGGCATGCCTATATTGAGTCGCGCGCTGTCGCAAGTGTATACTGATGGCAGTCTAGGGGCTAAAGTTAATGGTGATCCCTACGCTGCCCTAGGTCGCGTATATGTGGGCACGTGTTTTAAGGTCATGCTATAGATAGGACGAATTGAAGCTCACTTGCACTTTTTCTTCTCTCTCCTCTTTGCATCTCTACTTATTTTCTTCTTGTAGTTGCTATTATGTACCTCCATCCTCCGCTGTTACAGAGTCCTTCCAACCCCACGCCTCAATTCTATCACCACATAAGTTTTCTTATCCCCTTGGCGGCGACCTATTGGTGTCTCATGGTGGTTAAGCTGTTTTCTGGCGTTATCGCTGGCGAGAGTGAGAGTTTCAGTTAGAACTTATGTAATTTTGGCTGTTTTGCACCGCAGTTGTGGCGACGGGTGTAGCTCGTCGTCGTTGTGGCTTATGAGTTTTCCGGAGAATGTATGAAATTCTCGGTGAATATATGAGTTTTCTGATGAATGTTTGAAGGGAATTATGGGCCCATATGTTGGGGAGGCTTTCCTCGTTAAGGTTTATGAGCCTTACTTCGTCGAACATGATTTATGATGGTCCTACCCGACCAAGGGATTTTGGCTGAGGGCGCCATCCTCGTGTCTTTGTGTGCCCTTTCGCCTGATTTAACATTGGAATGGTGTATTTGATTTGATCACCAAATTCACTTTTGTCCTCTTATTTTCAGGTGAAAATGTCTACATATTCCGAATATGAAGTCGTGGTCGAGGATGTCGACTCTTCTGGGGAGATACTGACATCCTCGAATCCTGGCGAGTGGGTTGCTCCTGAGCCACGGGGGATTGCTTCAATGTTTTCCTCATTCCCCGAAGATGCTTTTACTGAGATTAAGGATGGAGTGAGTTCGTCAAGCATCAAGGAGAATTGGAAAGTCGTGTTCCCCAGGAAATATGATCGGATATGCTCCACATTTGAGACCGACCAGATTCCTCTATACGAGTATGTCTTCAGAGAGGTGGGGCTTTGTCTTCCTTTCTAAGATCTTCAGGTGGCAGTTCTTGCCCATCTGGATTTGTCCCCCTCACAGCTTAACCCAGACGCATTGGCCTTTATCCAAGCATTTGATATCGTCTGTGATCATCTAAAGATTAGGGCTACTGTGACCCTGTTTTTTGCTTGCTTCCACATTCAACGTCAAACGACTAGAGGAGTTCTACTCAGTTGGGTTTCCTTGAATCAGTCGAGGAAACTGTTCAAGGAATACTTGGAGTCTATTAAGATTTTTAAAAACATGTATTATCTGGTTATACATGTGTGTCAGAAGGCCATCGATTCCCTACTCTGCTGGAAAGTTAAGACGAATGATAACGGGGAACCCCTACCGAGCAAGGATGGTAGGCAGAGGATGCACCAAGTCCAGAGGTTCCACTTTTCTTGGAGTCGTGACCATTTTGACCGTCAAACTGATGAGTATGTCATGCATCCAAATGATCAGGACGAGGATAACTGGGCAAGCTATAGAAAGTTGGTGGCTTTTGTTGATAGTTTTGTCCCCTCTCAATGTGTGACCAAGCGTGAGGCTATTATCCTTGACAGGGATGGGGATCATATGCTCACGGCTCGTCTTATTAACACAAAAGGGCTCCTCGATTATGCTACGCACGAGAAAGCCCTAGATCTTCTAGGTAGCTTTTATTTTGTTGTTGTCTCCTCGTTTGTTCTCTTTGTTTTGCTGAATTGCCCTCGTTATTTGTTCTAGATGAAATTGCAAATGCTCAGGAACATATGGTAAAGTTAGTTGTGTCTGGAAAAATGTAGCAGTTGAAAAAGAGGCCCCTTTCAAAGAGCGGCCTGGGTGATGTCGTGGTTCCTTCTCCGACGGGTTCGGAGAATTCCTCCTCTACTCCTACCAGAGAGCACCCTTCCCTACAGAAGGTGAGTTCGACCAGAAAGTGTCGTCGTGTATGGGGGGATACTGTCCACTTGACTTTGGAGAAGACTTCAGATAAATATGAGTTTCCTCCTTGTTGGCTGAAAAAGAGTTACTTCGAATGAATCCCCTCCCTGAAGGTTCCACGGGATGAATCTTTACACTTGGAATATCAGGATCAATCGATCAAGAGAAGAACTCTTTCCCGGGATGCGGAATCCATGATGAGGGTTTTGGAGTTGGCAGTAGTCTGTATCGAGGAGGGGGACCCTACTACCAAGGAGGTGAGGGACCTTTGTGCACCCAATATGCCCCTTCAGACGAAGGTAACCAAGTTGAAGCCTAAAAAGGGGGAGCTGGAAAAGGAGAAGGCAACTTTGATCGAGGAGAATGAAAAGCTGATCAAGTTGAACAAGGAGTCTGATAAAAAGATCAATGTTTTAAAATCCAGTGTGGTCCCGACTGAAGATGAAATGGAGGAGCACAAGTAATTAAAGACTCGTACCAATGAGATTGTTCGCCTTCGGGTGTTCGAGGGGGACCTTGTGGCGCTTGGCGAAGAGAGTTTCAACAAAGCGGTAGAGCAGCTGAAGGTCGCCAACTCTGACGTTGAGCATAGCATGGTCGGGACCGACTTCTTGTATAATATGGTCGATGGAAAGATGGTTGTCCCCGACTTCCTCCATTTTGGAGAAGAAGATGATGGTGAGAAACCAACCCAGGAGGAGCTTGTGCAAGAGGATAAATCCCAGCCCGACAATTAATTATTTTCTATTAATCTTTTTTGTTTGTTCTATGCGTCATGACCAGTAATTTTGTTTTAGGGCTTTTACCCGGTTTTATGTAATTTCCAGATGTAATATGTTAGGAGAACTAACTTGGGTGTTTTGTATTTTATTGCAATTGTTGCAGATAGCAAGAGTCGCCACTGACTTTTCTTTTATCCAATAAAGGAAAGGGTGAAAAGAATAGGAAAGACCTTTTGAGATATTTTCTTGAGTTTGGGGGGTAGGTTATGAAAAGGGAAGGTGTTAGCACCCTTTTCATATGTAGTTATCTACGGGCTCTTAGTTGCTAGCTCATTTTGAAATACTTTGTTTGAAATGTGTTTTGTGATTGTTTTAGAAAGTATTTTTGAAAAGTGCCTTCGTTTAGGAGAACTTTGTAATGATTCTCGTCTCTATAAGAATGCATACAAAGTGTTGACTTTTAAAAATATTTCATGGAAAAGTGTTGGTGTGTTTGAAAGATGTTTGAAAAATGGTTGTGAGCAAGCAACTATGAACGTTCTACCTACTCAAAAAGTCTTAGTTCTTTTCCTCCTTCTTTAGATATTTCTATCTTATCATTGATTAGTGAGAAGCCCTATCATTGGATAGAAGGGGACGACGTGGGTCATCATACAGTCATAGAAGGAAACATTGTAGGATGCTCTAGTAATTTGTCGTAAGGGTCTAAGATCGTTTACCGAAGGCAACGTCGAAGGGTCATCGAGGGACTACGATCTTATATTCGAGGGTCTTTGCTAAAGTATCCCACGTTCGAGGGACATGACTGTTTTATTCGAGGAAACAAGTGTGGTTAACCCTAGAGGTGCAAGTGTGCAAAGTGTTTGTTTTCATGCATTTTTTTCTTGAGATTAGGGTTCTCTAAGATTAATTTTATCATTCCATACAATCCTAATTACAAGCATTTATATTGAAAGCGATAAATTGCGGAATGTAAATATTCTAAGCTATTACATCACTTGGGGATGGGGGTACAAATTTATAAACGGGGAGATGACAAGTAATTAAAACCTAATTAATATTACAACCATATTGAATGAATAATAAAATGTACAAGGAGTATAGTGATAATGTACAAATATGTAAATGTGATGTGTAAAGAAAAATAAAATATTTTTGTTTGTTTGAATTTATGAAGAAGTTTGACCTAATTAACTAAAATAATAATAATCAAGTGATTTAAGAAAATTAAATCTAAGTTAATTAAGAAAAGAAATTAGATTTGATTAAGAAAACAAATTTTATTATGAAAAGTTTTCTTTTTAATTAAACTAGTATGAAAAATTAATCAATTAAAGGAAACCTAAATTCTAAATTAATTTTAAATTAAAAGAGAAAATAAAATTAAGTTTAAAAAATTAATTTATATTTAAGAAAGGAAATTAATTTGAATAGAAAATATTTTTGGTCTTTTTGTTTTAAAAGAAATAAAATATAAGTATATAAAATATGTAAGTAATAAATAAAAATATTTTTGGGCTATTTATTAATAAAAATAAAATAATATTAATAATAATAAAAAATAAAGAAAGAGAAAAATATAAAGGCCAGGGGATATGAAATTGGGTTGATGTGGTTTTGGAGTAAAGCAGATTTGTTTTGTTTAGGACCCAAGGTGGTTTTTGTAGTTAGAAACAAAGAAAAATAAAAAAAGTTAATGGGTTGTGTAGTTTAAACATGAATGGTAGAGTGGTTATGTGGTTGGCCTGGTAGAGTGGTTATGTGGTACTGGAAAGAGAAGGGGGGTGGGCATGACAAAAATGAATGGGCTTAGTGTTGGTTTGAGGTGAGGTCCAAACGAAATTGATAGTGAAATAGCAAGGGAAGGGGGTACGCGAGCGAAAGAAGGAAATGGGCTTGGTGTAGGAAAATGGACTTAGCCCATTTTGAGAACAATACAACAAATTGAAAAATCTTATTTCATTTTACAGAAATACTTATCTCCCTTTTTTGTTCTCTCTCTCGTTCTCTCTGTCTCTCGTCGCTGGAGAAGAAGAAACAGCCATGCCAGAAATCGTCTCACGGAGGGTGACGACGACGGCGGAGCTTGGTTCCTCATTTTTTTTATAGTTTGCTTCGTTCTCTCTTGCTGATTACTAATCCATGCATGAATTTTGCAGATTCAGCGTGATTTCATGTGGATCTAGAAGGGAAAGAATGAAACCGTAATGGTTCCGATTCGGATTTTTGGTGAGCACGTTACAATCTTCTTTTTTATTTTTGGTTGTGAAGGGTTTAGGGTTTTAGAAAATGATGAGAAAAAAATTTAGGGTTTGTGTTTCTATGGCTACGGTTCTATATTTTCTTTATGTCTTCTTTTTTTGTGAATGGCTGAAAATGATTTTTAAGGAGTTTTTTTTTGTGATGGAATAAAAGTTTGAGTTTTTGGTTCGATTATGTGGCTGTCTATATTTTGTGGATTTGTTGAAAATGATTTTGAGTGGAAGATGATGTTGTTGTTTGTTTCTCGGCCTATCTCTCATTTTGTATATTTTTTGTGAATTCTGTTCTATTTATACTATGAGCTTGCTTGCTCATTTGAATTATTTTCTGTAAAAATCTTGGACACTGACTTGAGGGAAATGGCTTCGGTTGGACTTGTCACTTTGATTTCTGATACATCAATATTGTTGTACTTTGGCTATGCTAACTTTTCTTGATTTAAGGCTGTACTTGCTTGGCTTTTGTACTTTGCTGCTGACTTTGCTTGTTGGCCTTGGTATATCGTTGCTGGTTGTACTGGTTGCTTGTGGCTTTGATAGTTTTTGATTTTTTCTGGGATGCTTTTTGACAGCTTTTATACTGTGATGAATATTTTCTGAGTTTCTCTTTACAATATGAGGCTTTTTGCATGAAAACATGATGTTGAACTTGAGATCTGATTTGATTCTTTTGATTTTTCTCTCTATCTTTTATGAACCAAACTTTATGATTTGCCAAATATTAACTCCTAGCCAATGATATAATTCTGACTTGTGAAACAACTTTGTATGAGGCTTGTATACTTTAACATGATGTTGAATTTTGAATTTCTGTTTTGGACCCTTTTGATTTGTCCTTTTGTGAATAAAATCTTGAATTTGTGATTTGCAATAGGCAGAACTAAGCCCTTTTAAAAATCTAATTCCATAAGCCAAGCCCTAATGATGAATTCGAAATATTTTGCAATTTTTGTCCATGCTTATGTTTAAGTTGCTAACCAAAATTTTTCTTTGTGTTTCATGTATTGGAGGAATTTGCAAGATCAAAGAGGAAAATTTGAAGACACTTGAAGATGGATCAAGAATGAAGAAATCTTTTGTTTTGTATTGAATAGAAAAAATTGGAAAATTTATAGTTTATGCCTTTGAAATTTTAATTGAATTTTGTAAGGATTTGTAATTTCTTTGAAATTGTTTTGGACTTATAAATAGATTTGAAAATTTGAATAATGATGAATTTTTGGAATTTTTTAGAAATTGAAAGTTGAAAGAATTATAGATGTCAATAAATAATGTAGTGTGTTAAAATAAAGAATAATGTGATGCAACTTGTAATGTTGAAAGAAGAATTCAAGAGTTCTATCTTGTGTATGAGAAATTTGGTATCCTTGTATTGTCCACGAAAAAAACCTGGAATTTAGGCCTCAGAGACTTGAATTGCCCACATTTTAAAGACAAATCTAGGAACAAAACAAACTTGTCAGATCATGAAATTAAATCCCAATTGAAGCTTTCTTAGTGAATGCCAGATGAAAACCAAGGTCTGAATCATCACGACACCAATTCATCTCAAAATAGATTTATTTTTGAAAAATAGTGAATATCCAGATTTGAAAGCTTGAACTCCTAAACACCCAAATTGATGCATCATAAAAATCCCAAACAAACTCTTGCATGAAAGACTCCAAAATTCATCCAATTAAAAAACCCTAATTTTAAGTCAACTACGATTAACTTTCTTCACAAGCAAACGATGTATTATCAAAGAGTCTTCATACTCACCATCATGAATCAAAACCCTTAATTCGAGATAAACTCAAATATAGGCCTTAATATTGCGCAACCATTGAAACACGAACCTTGATCTCAACAGGTGTCACATCTTCAAAAGTCAAAACCCTAGCTCAATATTAAAGGACATGAGAAATTTTGAACACCTGCTGTCGTACCCCAAATTTGTCCCACCTCGATGATTTTATTTTTCGAGATTAAAGTTGAAGAAATATTCAACTAATGACGGTAAAGCAGTATCTGATGGTTCGTCTTTATCCAACTAAGGGGTGTACCTTAAATTCAGGAGAATGGGGCTATCTAAACCAGAGAGACTCATGTGGCCGTAAACCCACTCGCGAAGCATGTTGGTCTATGGCCCATGCGATCCGAATATGGGAATTATTTCAAAGGATTAATAATTATTAAGTTTATTTTGCATAAGCTTGTTTAGGTTAAGTTGATAAAAAGGGGGGTGTGCTTATCAATAACTAAGCCCAATTAAATTTTCATTTGCTGTTGAAACAATTTCTGGTTATTAGATATTGGTTTTTTATTAAAGATTATTTGAAAAAAACTGTCTTGAAAACCATGTGGGCCAATAGTATAAAAACATGTTGCTGTAATAGAAATACAGTCTTGCCAGGCTGCACAAGAGATAATACGCAAGCCCAATTGAATTGGAAATTTGTTTTTGCTGTAATAAAAAAAAGGGAAATAATATTGTAGGCTGAACAATAACCTGCAGGCCCATTGAGTTTGTTTTTTTAGCTAGCCCACCTAATGTTTTTGTTACTACGACTTTTTTTATATAAATAAAAAAACAGCATTATTAAAACATTTTATGATTATTAGTACACTAAAAATCTTCCTTTACAAATTATTAAGAAATTCATTTTATTATTTATTATTAAAGGGTATTATATTAAATATGTTTACTAAGATTTTTTTGTTGTTTAATGAGAATGCAATTTTATTGTTGGACAAAAAAAGAAGGCTTAAGCCCAAAATCTTTATTCAACGTGCTGGGCAGATAATTAACTAATCCTGGCCCAAAATCACACACAAACAACTACTGTACCAATCTCATCCGAGAGTCACACGCATTTTGCCAGTTAACGCCTATTGTAGAGATTTTAAAAAAACAATAATCTCAAACCAAACCTGCATTGAATCTTTATTACATAAAATATTGCAGAAACAATCTAAAAGATCTAAAACATAATTATACAGAAAACTAAATCAGAACTCTATTACATCTCCATAAATAAAATCAAATCTCATAATACAGCGAATCAATCTATGGAAATCAAATCTAAATTTCTATTACACAGAACCAGGAATCAATAACAATAAAATTTCTAAATCCCTAATTGAAGCTAATTGTAACAGTAAAACAGAAAAACCCTAAAAGACTAAATGCTATAAATAGTAGAGATGAGACAAAAAGAATGGGTGATTCTGAGAAGGAGAGATTGAAAGAAGAAGAAATCTTGAAACAGACCTTGTTGTCGTTGAAGACCCAAAAGAGGAGGCGATTAGAGTTTCTAGATCGGAAACCCTAATCGTGTGGTTAAGCCATCACCATCCACTTCGAGCTCCGCTGTTATTGCTACCTGCAAATTGGAAAGAAGACGGTGGATTAGCACCCAAATTAGACCAGAACCGAAACCCAGAGCACATAAATCGCGAGAAGGGTAAATTCACTTAGCTCACTGTTTGTTTGATTTTGGGTTGTTGGTTTTTGGATTATGGCTTAAGTCCGAAACCTAGAATCTCTATTCGCGAATTAGGGTTTTCTGTTAGGTTCCCTTCCCTAGGATAAAAACTAATAGTGGCGACTCTGATTTTAAATCCAGTTGCAACAGTTGGAGACTCTGCTAGGGACTCTCCTTAACACTAGGTTTAGGTTCTTTTGGGGTTTCTTATTTTATTTGATTTATTTATTTATTGCATTTATCTATTTTATCACATTTATTTAGTTACTATCAAATTCCCTTATCATCATATATTTGCTATGTGGCAGGTTTTTATTCCAAAAATATTTTCAATAAACCTTAAAAATAAGGTTCATCTATTAGCTTAGGGGGTACATCATCCCTGCGAGTTTATGTGACGACTTCTCCTAGAGTCGGTGAAATTCCGAAAAAGGAATACTTATCGAGAGATATCCTCTTGATGAGTAAGACTTTGGGAGGTCACCCATGACTCTTTGTAACGACCTTAACCCAAAATCTCATGACATGACCTTTCACGACTTCGAGACGAAAGTTTCGGTCCGTAAAGAGGCTCCAGCTAAGGGAGGCCCTTGTGCCATTTCCCTCGGGTTTTATTCATGATACCCTTAAGGAAACCACCTCCTGGGAGGGTAGATTTATTGTAGGTCAAAATTAAGGAGCCTACATTATAGGGGTACCCATCACAAAAATCTGTCACAAAATCCCGTTACTCAATGCAACACTTATACATTCATGCATTCATATATATCTCATGTTCAACATTTGTTTCTTTTATCCATCTTATTCACAGAGTACAAAATAAAAGATAACAAAATCAAGATTTTTGGTGACTATCTTAAAAAAATGGATAGCAGAGGGAAACAACTTATCCGCGTCAATGTCTGCAAGCTTGACCTTTCTGAAATCAAAACTATAAAGGGTAAATTATCTGAGAGAGCTCTGAAGATGTACGCTCGCCATTATGGGGATACCCTTGACTTGACTAAAGTAGAGGTTCAGATGGATGCAGTCTCTACCCTAATTCAGTTTTATGACCCTCCATTGAGATGTTTCACCTTCCAAGACTTCCAGCTAGCACCGGCTCTGGAAGAATTTGACAGAATCCTGAATTTTTCCAAAGAAAAGGCCTATGTAGGTATTGGACAAACTGTGGAAGTCAAAGCTTTGGCAAAATGCCTAGGGATCCCCTACCCTGAATTGGTGCAGAATCATCAAAGAGAAGGTCTAATACAAGGAATCAAAAGGATATAATTGGAAGCTAAGGCACTAGAATTTGCTAATTATAAGGAGTGGGAATCTTGTGTTAATTGTTTAGGGATATTGGTATTTGGTGCAATTTTATTTCCTCGGACTGTGGACTATATTGACCCTGCAGCCATTAGCATATTTTGGGGTGCGAAAGTCTTTAATGTGGATCCTACTCCCGCCTTGCTTGCTAACATTTATTATACTTTGCATATGATGTATGAAAAGAGAAGAGACACGCTAAATTGTTGCATCCTGCTTCTATATACTTGGTTCATGACTCATCTTTACAAGGAAGACTATATGATCCCATAATTGACCAGATGTGAGTGGCCACAAAAATTAAGATCTCTCACTGCAAACTCCATATTATGGTATTCAAGGAAGTTGGATATTGGTGACATCACCATTAGCTGTGGGGACTTTCCTAATGTCCCTTTGATTGGATCGTGAGGCTGTATTAACTACAACCCTACTTTGGCCCTATGACAGCTAGGGTATCCTTTGGAAGACAAACCTTCGAACGAACAACTCCGACCATTTATCATCCACAATATGGGTATAGAAGACCAAGGGTTGCTCAATTAGGTTCTTCGAGCCTGGAACAAGGTTAACAAGAGGAAGGCCGAAAGAAAGAATGCCATAGCAAGAGAACCCTACACCAACTGGGTCCAAGATAGGGTACGGATTATCAATCTGAAAAATGCCTTGAAGCAAGCTCAAAAGGAGAAAGAAGCATTGTAACTCAATCTCCTCAATCTGACCAAGGAAAAGAAACAAATGCAGCTTATACTTGAGCCAAAGGACGAGCAAATTGATAAAAGTCAAAAGGAATTTGTGATACAGTGGGAGAACTGACTTGGGATTTTGCGTTTGTATTTGCAAATGTTTCGGTTTAGCAAGAGTCGCCACCGACTTTTTATTTTATCCTAAGGAAAGGTCAAAAAGCACAGGAAAGACCTTTGAGATGTTTTCTTGGGTTCGGGGAGTAGATTATAGAAAGGGAAGGTATTAACACCCTTTCTATCCATGGTTATCCACAGGCTCTTAGTTATTTGTTTAGATCACTTGCTTTGCTTTTCAATTGTTTGAAATGGTGCTCTTCAATTGTTTCAAATGGTGTTTTGTGTGTGGTTTTGAAAGATGTTTTGAAAAGAGGCCATCGTTGTGGCAACCTTTGTAATGATTCTTGTTTGAATGTATACAAAGGTGTTTTTGTCTTTTGAAAACTTTTCAATGTTTGAAAGTAGGGTTTTGAAATTGTGTTGTGAAGTGTGTTTTGAAAAATAGCAAGGATGTTTTTTGGCAAGCATTTGGTCAAGTAACTAAGAGTTATCTACTCTATTTTACTCAAAGATCTTTATTATGTTTTTTTAACCCTTTTAACAGTGTTGTTTCACCATTGTATTTGGTGAACAACCTTGTGTTAGGATGTTTAAACGGGACAGGCGCGGGTCATCGTATAGACCATGATAGCAATTGTGTCAAGTATTTTTGGCAATTTTCCTTAAGGGACTTGATCATTTTGTTTAGGAAACTCCAGATAGCGTCATCGAGGGACTATGATCTTTTGTTTTGTTTTTGTTTTGCCAAAGTACTTGACATGCATACCATGGCCCATTTTTGAAGGCAACAAGTGGATTGTAACCCTAGGGGGTGCAAGTGTGCATTGTGTTTGTTTTTCATGCATTTTTGTCTTTGATTAGGTCAAACTATTTGTTGGTTTTGATTTTGCATACAAACCCTAATTCTAATCATGGCATATTTGAAAGTATTTAAGCGCGTAAAATAAATCTAAGCTATTACAACTTTGATATAGGGAGGGGGGTACAATTTTGAATAGGGGATCATTTTGCAAGAAATATAAAACCCTAATTACTATTACATCCAAATTGAATATCAAATACAATCAAAATTTAAATGTACAATATTTAATTTAAACAAGATAAATAAATATTAAACAAGATGTATTATGCAAAAAAGTTTTTATTTGTATGTAAATTATTTTTTAATGGAAAGAGTTAAAATAAAAAAAAGTTAATTTTATTTATTTTTAGGGTAAACCCTAATTCTCCTTAAAGAAAATAAAATTGTATTATTTATATACAAAATATATTAATATGTACAAAAATAAGAATATATTATAAAAAAATGTTTTTAGTATAAAATAATAGTAAAAATATAAATATAATATTTTTGTGTTTTTTATTCTATTTATTTAGTAAAATATAGCATATATGTATATATATATATATATGTATATATATATATATATATATATATATATATATATATATATATATATATATATATATATATATATATATATATATATATATATATATATATATATATATATATATATATATATATATATATATATATATATATATATATATATATATA